>CM067172.1:90760550-90779991 GCA_034093135.1 Erigeron breviscapus
TTTTTTTTTTTTTTTTTTTTTTTTTTTTTTTTTTTTTTTTAACCATCTCGTTAATTAAGGGACTCACAATATTTTGTCCAGACGATATACCCAATGTGGATGCTTTTCATCAACGAAACCTGGTGGTTGTCTGACATAAACTTCTTCTTCAAGCTTTCAATTCAAGAAAGCACTCTTTACATCCATCTGGTAGACCTTGAACTGATGATGAGCAGCGAATGCTAAAAATATTCTGATCGCTTCAAGTCTAGCCACTGGAGCAAAAGATTCATCAAAATCGACATCTGACTGGCAGTAACCTTGTGCTACCAGTCTGGCCTTGTTTCTGATTACGTGGCCATCTTCATCTACCTTGTTCCTGAAGACCCATCTTGTTCCAATTGGTTCTTTCTTTCCAATTGGGAAAGGAACCAGGTACCAAACCTTGTTCCTTTCAAACTGGTGAAGCTCTTCTTGCATAGCAGTCACCCAGCTTGGATCTTCCATAGCCTTGTCAATCTTCTTTGGTTCATTCAGTGATAAGAAACTGACATATAAGCATTGATCACTGGAGGCTCTTCTGGTCTGAACACCTCTACTGCAGTCACCTATGATCTGATCGATAGGATGAGCTTTTGTCCATCTGGAGTACTGACCAGGATTGTTACTGACAATAATATCAGTGCAAGAATTTAGTTGAGTCTCCTCTGAAGTTGCTTCAGGAGGAGATTCTTCATAAACTACTTCAACATCTTCATCTGATTCATTTAAATCACGATTTGCATCATGAAATTCTTCATTTGAAGGCATTTCTTGTAGTACAGGTTCAGTATAGAAATCTTCATAAGAAGGTATTTCTGGCATCGTCTCAACTGACACTGATACTGGGGGAGTAGTACGAACATCTGATCCAATATTAATTTCAGAGGGTAGTTTGAAAATAATAGAAGGATAGAATGGAGTACTACTAGAGAGCTTCTTTTTCTGAACAGGTTCCAGAACAGGATGACTGGAAACTGTGTCTTCTGGAGAATCTTTATTGTAGTTGATAGGATTAGATTCACAGAAGACAATTGGAGTTACTGGGGGAGTACCAAGGGTTGGATGTTTGTTGATTGCAACATTTGTTTCATCAAATGTGACATGAATTGACTCATGGACCTTCTCCAGTCTCTTGTTATAGACTCTGAAGGCCTTGCGAATGGCTGAATAGCCTAAGAAATACCCTTCATCAGCTTTGGCATTGAATTTGCCTAACTGACTGGAGTCGTTCAGGATGTAAACTGGACATCCAAAAACGTGAAAGTAACCAATATTTGGTTTTCTATTTCTTAAGACTTCGTAGGCTGTCTTCTTGTGTCGCTTCACATACACTGACCAGTTCTGGGTGTGGCAAGCAGTAGCAATTGCTTCAGCCCAGAAACTGGTAGACAGACCAGATTCAGCAAGCATACTCCTGGCAACTTCTATCAGCGTTCGATTTTTCCTTTCCACAACTCCATTTTGTTCTGGAGTGCGTGCTGACGAGAAGTTCTGGGAGACGCCAGTGTCAGTACAGAATTTCTCCAGAGTTGTATTCTGGAATTCTGTTCCATTGTCACTTCTTAACTGACACACCTTTCGCTTATGCTTCAGTTCAATCTGCTTGATAAGAGAGATGATTTCAGCAGCAACTTCACTTTTAGACCTGAGAAAGACCACCCAACAATATCTGGAGAATTCATCTACGATCACCAGGGTGTATCTTTTACCAGCACGAGTCTGAACATTCACTGGACCAAAGAGGTCCATATGAAGCATGTGAAGTGGTTCAGTAATGTTGAAGTTCTGTCTGGTCTTGAAACTGGCACGTTTCTGCTTTCCCATCTCACATCCTGGACATGGCCTTTCCTTTTTGAAGGAAACTGAAGGTATCCCATCTGCCAGTTGTTTTCTAGACAACTTATTAATATTTTTGAAATTTAAATGGGATAACCTTTTATGCCATAACCAGTTTGTGTCTTTATCAGCTTGAGTATAGAAACATTGCTCTGAAGAAGAGCTTTCCATATCCATCACACACATGTTCCCTTTTCTGGGAGCAATCAATACTACCTTCCAGTCCTTGTTGAATACAATGCCATGAACAATATTGAATAGAACTTGATAGCCATCATCACACAGTTGACTTACACTGATCAGGTTATATTTCAAACCATTCACATATGCAACACGTATGAATTTGACTTGTCCATTGTTCAGAACACCATACCCCTCAGTCTTTCCACAACCATCATTTCCAAAAGTAATGGAGGGTCCATCAGAAATGATGAATTCCTCCAACAGGGTCTTACGTCCGGTCATTGTCCTGCCAGCTACACTGTCAAGATACCAGGTATGCTTCTTTCTATCGCCCTGCACATCCACCAGATATATCAGTTAGATTTGGAAACCCATCGACTGATGGGTTCACTGGATCCTCCCTTATGGATCCCTGGGGGTATCTGGTTGAGTTCACTTTCTTCAACAGTAGTTTTTGTTGAAAACACTACTGGAGTTGATAGTTTAGAAACCTTTTTCTTTTTCTCAATTAAAGGAATATTTTTCTCTTTCTTAGAAAAAGGTTTGGTATTTTGTATAGGGCCAGATGAAGTACCCTCAAAGTTGTTTAATCTTGCATGACAACTTTGAACCTGACGAGCCAGTAGTTGAAACTGGCTCTCCAACCTTAACAAAATAGATTCTTCAGATGAAACCTGAGCCTTTCCAGTTGACTGGACTTTTGGCTTAGGAAGGGAATTGTTCTTTTTCCTTTGAACCTGGGGTTCATTAGAAACAGTCTAAGGCAAATGTTTATGCTTATTGACCTTATTAACTGGAGCAGTCATCTGGGATGTTCCAGTCTTGACCTCCAAAAATTGAGCTGGTATTATACAAGATTTTGGGGTAGAAGGTTCATCATATAAGGTACTAGGTTTAACCTCCTCTGGTAACCGGTCAATTACTGGTATTAATGCTGCAACATGAGTATTTCCATCCAGATATGCACGTTTTTGGGATGGAAATTGGTTTACTCCAGCATCATATGGCTTTCTTGTTTCAATCCATTATTGAATAACCTGTTTTTCTTTTTGCAAAATTATTTCCAGGTCATGTTTTTCTTGAACCAGTTGTTCAGTTACCAAAACTTGTGCTTGAAATGCCAGTTCAATATCTTGAAGTTCTTTTAATTTTGATTTTAAAGCAGCTATTTCAGAGGATTCTGTTTCTAAGCCATTTAGACTGTTAAATCTAACAGTTTCCACAAAAATTAAATCAGAATTTAGAGCTTCAGCAATGTCCAATTTAAGTTCAGGATCAGTTTCATTATCATAATCACTAACCTTTTTAATAACAATGTCTACCCATCGACTAGATGTGACATCATCCTTCACCAGATGCTCTTGATCTGCCAGAGCCATGGCCTTTTTATTTATTATTATCGTAAATGAGCGAAGCATTACACATAGTATGCCCGTCCCCCATCAGCGTATTTTTTTGTTTTACGCGCCCGTAACTCTTCCTCAGCCAGGATGGGGCAGAATAGCAGAGCAAGTACAGGTATTAGTAGCATAACAAAAATGCGTTCCTCATCATTAATATGTTTGCTCGCGGCAATTGTGGCCTCTCGGGAGAATCGATGACTGCATCTTTGATGTACTGCTAGTACTAGTACATCTGAGAATTCTTAATTGGATAGTTGTAAATAGCCCCAGGGCTATGGAACAAAGGAGTATCCCGGACCTGTACCGGGGTGTTGACGGCGATTTTCAAATCTCCCCAAGTAGGATTCGAACCTACGACCAATCGGTTAACAGCCGACCGCTCTACCACTGAGCTACTGAGGAATAACGGGAGATTCGATCTCGTAGAGTTCCATTCCCGTTCTCAACCCATGACCAATATGAGCTCGAAGCTTCCTTCGTAACTCCCGGAACTTCTTGGTAGTGGCTCCCCTCCATGCCTCATTTCATAGGAAACCTCAAAGTGGCTCTATTTCATTATATTCCATCCATATCCCAATTCCATTCATTTAATACCCCTTTGGTGTCATTAACATAACAGGTGTCATTTCTAGTCTATCTCTTTCTATTTCTTTTCTATATATGGAAAGTTTCAAAATCATCATATAATAATCCAGAAATTGCAATAGAAAAGAAAAAGGGAGGTTTGTGATGATTTTGAAATCTTTTCTACTAGGTAATCTAGTATCCTTATGCATGAAGATAATCAATTCGGTCGTCGTGGTCGGACTCTATTATGGATTTCTTGTAAGTTCTTAGATTAAGTGGGAGCGAATAACCTTGCTTAATTGATTTGAGAATCCTTTTGAGATTTTTGAAGATTTAAGGAAGGAACATGAATCATAAATCTTCTTAGGATTCTTACCTAAAAGATACATTAAGTACTTAAGAAAGAGATCTTGAGGAAAAAGTGAAAAGGAAACACAATAACATTTATTAAGGATTGATAGAACTTATAGTTCATTCAAAAGTCATAATAATTTATATAAATGCAATCTATTGTACATAGCGAGTTCTTGTAAGCTCATTATAGGTAGATTGGCGTGAACATAAGTTAAGATATGATTCTTGGATCCTTCGGATATTAAGAATAGTCTTAAAATGTTCGAGATATGAAATTATCGTTAGCGAGGACGAATATGATAAAGGAATATCTCGAAAGGATTGTTCGCAAAAGCATTATCTGTGTAGGTCATGTAATAAAAGGAAATTTCTAGTAAATATCTTTTGAAATGACATAACCAACATATGTGTTTTAATTGGTAAGTCAATGTGAGGCATTTCCAAATTAAGACTTGAAGGTACAAGTGAATATGGAAATGACACACATGAATCTAGAATCAAAAGTTTATATATAGAAAAGTAATGCACTATGTGATTGGAAATTCTTATTAAGAGTTTTTGATCAAGAGAAATTAATTAATTATATCTTGTGTACAAGATAAGTAAGATGTCGCAAGAATCTTACAAGGTATTAATTATGATAATGGTAATTAAGAGTTAAGGAAAATTTGAGTTTATTGAATTTATTTAATGAGGTAAAATAAAAGTAAGCATTGTAATGCTATAATGGGAAATAGGAGATTTCTGCATTGGGATAAAATCTTTTCATGTCTTTACAAGACACATAATGAATTCATCAAGTATTACAATTAAGGAGTATTACGACACGATAAGAGTATCACTCTGAATCGAGTCTATAGCACATGATTGAGATTATGTGAAATATTCCGTGAGGGTTCAACACAGTTGAAGAGAAGCTTTTTTTTTTTTTTTTTTTTTTTTTTTTTTTTTTTTTTTTTTTTTTTTTTTTTTTTTTTTTTTTTTTTTCCTTGTACGAAAAGATCTAATGGTTAAAGGCATAAAAGTTAGGTATGCTCTTACGAATACCTTCCCGTGGTTTATTTAGATATCGGGGCCGATCGGAGATGTTTAAAGACGTTATGAATTGCACTTTTCATCTCTTGCATTTCTGAGCTCCATGTTTGCATGTTTAAAACATATCCATGAAGTTGCGTAAAGCAATTTCTAAACTAGAGATCCATTACTAATCATTGTCACGGGAGTGAAATGGTGAAAGTAATTGTGAGAGTCGATATATAGGTTGATGTATCGTTTCACAAGTATTCAAAAGGGAAGATTTTGAATATTGGTTGTAGCACCCGTCATTTAAAAACCTGGATTTCCAAAAAACATTGCCAAACGGCGTTTAAAATGTAGCGGAAAAAGATCACTTTAAAACTGCCCCATCCGTAACCGGATGGTACCTTTCATAAATGGTGTTACTAAAGTGCATCATCAAAATAATAAAATGAAATCCAAGTCATGACACCAACATAAATGCCATTCATTACTACATGCATAATAAATGACAATAAAGTAGCCAAGACATAAGGCTAAAGGTGAAGTCTAAGCATTCAATGGCTAATGCTAATCTTCTTTATTGCTTCTACCCATCTCACCAAGCTAATTCTTTTCTAGCTCAATCTTGCTTCTCCTGAAGGCACAACATTTTCAAAAGAGCAAGTGTTAGCTAATAAATTAGCTAAGTAAGATAACACATATTTGAAAACATTTGCCATTTCATAATATATTAACAAAATCATTTCATATATGTTAATATCACATAATCATCATAACATATGTCATATCGCAATAGAGATATCACCTACACAACATAAACATAACACATTAGGATTCATCATACTCCTAATTGTGCCTAACTTTACTTTCTTTTCTTTCTTTCTTTCTTTCTTTACTTTGTATCTTTGCCTAGACATAGGCTAAGTGACATAAGCCACTTATCTTAGGGATGTGGGGTTGTGTGTAGGCGGCCATAAGACCTTACATGGAGTCCTCACACCCGACATGATGGGTAAACCATAAGGTGGTCCATCGGCGTCGTTAAGGAAAGACAAAGTCAATCCAACTGATTAAACCGTTTATGCCTTTATGCAATGGTGGTTAGTTACTCCACCCGGAATAATCAAACATAACTATAAATGATGAATACATGGTCGATATTACAACTTGTCTTACAAGAATACAAATGAACTAATAATTGCTAAGTCTAGACAAACTATAAACTTAAACAATTTAGAGAGAAAGTAAGTGACACACACTTGTGGTGACAAACACAAAGTGTTAATGAGATGGTTGTGTTGCTTTATATAGGGGAGGAATTAGGGCAACACAACCTTACATTGATAGAGATAGAATGGTGGTTGTCGACATCTAATTGGCTCGTAGTACTTGAATCCAGGAGCCTTTGTCTTCTTTACCAAAACGGGTATGAAAGATAAAACCCTTCTTTTTGGTCCAACTGCATTTTTGCCATACTAAGTAAATTGCAGTTAGATGAACCACCATGTGACTCCTCGTCTTCTTTTGATTCGAAATCTTCCCGCCTTGACACACAACTTGGAAAGTGAACCACCCGCTGACAAGAGTTACTGACTCGCTGAAGACTTGCTGATGACATACGTCAGCGACCAAGTCTGGTCAGCGAATCCTTGACTCAACAATCTCCCCCTATTCGCTGAGAAGACTTGCTGAGTAAACTAGACTTTGAGATAACAAAAGAATGATAGAAAGATGTCTTATATTTCATCATTTTAACTTTACATGTTGAACCATCAAGCATTTACATTATGTGACATCTAAGGATTGGCAGCTTCAATCTCCCAAGCATCTTCTTGTTTAGCAATTCTTAACACTGGGTCATTTCTTCTGTGAGGCTTCAGCAGTTCTTCATCCAACTTGCTGATGAACCATCCAGCATTGGTAGTCTTGGCACACCTTTTACTTATGCCGATGATGAACCCAGTGGATGCCTTTTCAATTTCAGCCAATCGAAAGAACAGTTGATCGTTCTGAAAATTGGTGAAGAATATGCATGCTGGATTCTCCAGCACTCTCCCTTCTTCGAAAAAGCTTCTAGGAGGAAGTCTGAGGTTCAGCAAGGCATCACCAGATATAGGAGGAAGATCAGCATGCAAGGTTCGATATTCTTCTTTTCTTTTTCTTTGGATCCTTTTGCCTGCTGATGTGGAGATGGCTGCTGGAGTACCAAAGATTTTCCTCAGCATAGGCAGATCAGCTTTGAACTTTGTCTCATACTCCAGTGCTTTTTCAAAATATTCTTTCAACATCTTCTGGAGGTGAGCATAGCTGACAGTTTTCTTATCTCCGATCAGCATATAGACCTCAAACCATTCAGAGGCACTAAGTGTCGCTGGTTGAACCTCTTTAAGATAAATTGGTTTGGGTGCCCCTTCTCTTAAAATCTTCAAATTTGTTGTTAAACCCATATCATCAGGAAAGGCTTGAGCAGCAATTATTCTTTGTGGCCTTTTTCTTGTTTCCATATTCTTTAGCCACTTAGCCTTTTCTTCTTCAAACTTAGCTCTTTTCTCACTAAGTTGTTTTTCAACCTCTTCATGCTTTTGCTTGTATACAGCTTCAGCACCCCCAGTTTTGAACAACATCTGCTGCTGACCATCTAGTTCACTCTACTCAAGAAGAGGCAGCTGCTTGATAAACTCCAAGTTCTTTCTTTCATTTTCTTGGTTTTCTTTGATCCTATCCAGCTCTTTGATAGCTTCTTCTTGAGACTTTCCCTCAGCAGTCAAGGTCAGTATTTCTATCATTTGATGCTTGTGACCTACTGGGTTTGGATAGAAAGTTGAGCAGCAGGAAGAGAAGATGAAGGTCTCTTGTGCTGAATGCGAGCAAGATGCTGACGCTGAGAGTCAGTCATAGGAGTAATGGTAGCATTTCCAAGGAAACGTTTGTGAAAGATTGGAAGGGTTTCCTTGGACCTGTCAGTGGCCATCTCAGCGGCAAAACCTGCCTTCCATGCTGCTTCCACTACTTTGGGGTCAAACTGCTGTTCTATATCATCAAAAACTTCAATCTGGGGAGCATCAACAATGATCATTTGTCGCTCCCCCTCAACACCAGCTGGAGGAACTTCAACATTAACTTCTTCAACATTTGACGTCACAATTGCCATCTCATCAGTGACATTATCAGTAGTGCCCAAAGCTTCTTCAGCAGCTTCTTCATATATTTGATCAACAACTTTGTTTACAGCTTCACCAACTAAATCAACAATAGTTTCATCAATTTTCTCCCCCTTGGAAGTTGCATTATCAATAGCCACTTCCACATCTGCTGCCTTGGTTTGTTGTTGGTTTACCAGCTGAACCAGCAGGTTCTTAAGATCTCCTACTTCTCTTTCCAACTTAATCTGCCTTTGGCGATCTTCCTCAGTGAAAGATGCTTGAGGGATGGGAAGATCAGCTACTTGTTTTTCTAAGGCATGGATAGCCTTGGTGTTGTTTTCAACTTGAGTTGACAGAGGGGAGATAAGATCACTCAACCTCTTTACACGAGCAGCAGCAGATTTGCTGGTAGCGGCTGCCTTCTTAGCTGAGTAGCTGGTAGAATTGGCACATTTGATCAGTGACAAGGCACCAGACTTAATGATCTGCTGATCACGCTTGATAACATTTGTTGTTGCATTTATTTTGTCTTGAGCATCAGCTATGGAGGTTTTGTTATCTTTCAGTGTGTCTATGGCTTTGCTATTCTCATTTTGCTTGTTGTACCAACTGGTTAATGTGGAAATCAGCCTGCCAGACTCTTTTTCTTTCCATTCAATAGCCAAATTGGCAGCTTTGGTGAGATCATTCAATTGATGCTCAACTCTTTCCAGTCAGTTTGAAGAGTAAGTAGAGTAGGAGATGCCCAGTTCTTTAGCAACAAGGGGCTCAACTTCTGTTGGTAGGTTAGAAGGGCAACCAGGAACAACTTGGAAAGAGGAAGGCATGCCAAGAGATAGCATGGTGTTCACTGGTTGCACAGGAGGAGTCTTAGGTCTAGCAGTGAGAGCTATTGACCCACTCTTAGTGTCAACATTTTTTGTCTCAGTGACTGGAATTGCTGCTACATTTTCACCAGATGGTTCAATTACCTCATTACCTTCATAAATTTCCATGTCACTGGCCTCCTTTTCATCAGCATAGTTGTATGAGTCCAGCTGGAACTCATCAGCAGCAAAATCTCCTAAATCCAAATCACTTTCATTTTCGTCATCCTCAACTTCAGAACTAACAACAGTCTCTTCCTGTTCAACAACTACATCCCCAATAGTAACTTCACTTTCAACTTCACTTCTTCTTTCAATATTTTCAGCAGATATATCACCAGTACCAGCACCTTCATTGAGATAAACATTTTCAGCAGCCTGTATTTTAGTTTCACCAGCAGCTTGCACTTCAGATTCATCAGCAATTGTTGTTTCCATTTCATCAATAGAGTAGTTGATAGGGGTAGGTGATAGGCGTGCCTCCGCTTCAGTATGTTGCTGCTGAATGTTTTCAACAGCTATAGAGGCTTCTTCCTCATCAATGAGAGAGAGTTGAGAGGATTCCAGACCTTTAATTGCAAACCCCTTTTCTGTTTTTTGCTTTCTTTTAGGGGCAGCAGCGAAAGGTGATGATGGAGCAGAAGTCTTGGAAGACTTTGATCTTGCTTTCTTTGATGGTTTGGCAGCTTTGGGCTGTGCTTTCTCAGCGAGACCCTCAGCAATTTCTCCAGAAGGTTTCTTTATGTAGATGTTTGGATAGGATGAGAAAAGTACCTCTTTCATTGTCGGAGTGAGATCAGCAAACTTACTATCGAAGAGGGCAAGATCACAAGCAGGCTGCTTGTAAACTGAGGGACCAATTCTTGGTGGTTTGCATACAGAAGCACCGAATTGATTGTATTTTTCCTTCAGCTCTTGTTTAAAAATCAAGGAGAAGAATCTTGTAAATGGAATGGTGTATGAGCGATTTCTTGCTTGAACTTTTGCCTTCACATCTTCAAATATGACTGAGGCAAAATCGATAAATCTTTCATTAGCCAAGGCATGGATGATTTGCATATTCGCTGCTGTAGCTTGATCATGTGATCCAGAGTTGCCACCCATACATTGAATAACATGTGCAAATAGTAATCTCCACACACCAGGGAGATGCTTTTTTGTGGGATTGCTGAGTACAGCTTCAGGTGGATCAACATCTGTTCCATATCCAATAGTGGGCAACCACTATTTCCATTGTTCAATAGTTGCTGGATTCACAAAAGGCTTTTCTTTCGTTTGATCTGGAAGACCAAGTGCTGTTCGAATGATATTTGGAGTGATTGTTATACATGCCTGCTTCTTTTTCACTGTGCCAGAGATGGCACCGATACTTACATGATAGTCACACGTCCACCAAAACTCTCGAAGGAGATATACATACATTTCTTCAGGATCAGCATAGATAGCATTTTTTGTAGGGCAAGCTTTTATAAAGTCTAAGTGACATAAGCCACTTATCTTAGGGATGTGGGGTTGTGTGTAGGCGGCCATAAGACCTTACATGGAGTCCTCACACCCGACATGATGGGTAAACCATAAGGTGGTCCATCGACGTCGTTAAGGAAAGACAAAGTCAATCCAACTGATTAAACCGTTTATGCCTTTATGCAATGGTGGTAAGTTACTCCACCCGGAATAATCAAACATAACTATGCCACGGGAGGTATCATGATTCCCAAACCACGTGACCACGTACGCCCTAGCTCCGAGGAACTAGCACGGGTTAAGCTTAACACAAGACTTTACTTTTCCTCGAGACTTATTAACTTTATATTAGATTAGGCTACACTTTCACCTGAACTAATCACATACTTCTTTCTTTACTTTATATTAGCTTAGGCTACGCTTTCACCTAAGTTAATCACATATAACTTTCTTTACTTTAGGGCCCTTAGACGTGCACGTGACATGGCAATCCTAATCATAAGTCTAGTGACTAGGTGTTCAAGCTATGCATTCAATCACATATCATAAACATATCATCATTTCATAACTTTACATAATCACATATCATAAGCATTTCATCATTTCATATCATAAATACTTACATCTTACCTTTGCAACCTGCATAAGCATACCATACATCATTAATGGTAAGAAACATATTTGTTGAGTCCCAGTGTTAATTGTAAATTTAATGATGACAAATCTGACCTATAAACACTTAGTAATCTTTGGTTCTTGTAATCTGTTCTGGGTTAGACTAAGCTGACACAGCTTACGATCTGTCTCTGACCCAGATCATGCTTCATACTTGTAATTGTAATATCTTATGGAAGCAAGTGTTATTCAAGCTGCATCAACAATGTATTAGCATTCAGTCCAAGTCGAAGAGGAGGATTGAAGATAGAAGACCAAGATGTTAGTGGAAGACAGCTTGGGATTAGCAGTTAGCTTGGAAATACTTAGGCAGATTGGTGCTTTGACAAACGGTCCAATCTGTGTCTGACAATCAAGTGAAGATAACAACCTGGATTGAAGATAAGGACAAATGACGTGACTAGGAAGAATCCTAGGATCCAGGTTGGTGGTTGGTTTTACATATGCATGTCCATACTCCTATTGGTAGATGAAGAATGTGCGTCAGTACGTGGGGGACCACAAGTACCATGAAAGGCATGATTGATTATTCCTTCATCAACCACTGAATGAAGAACACGTAGCTGCAACGGATACCTAATGAATGAGCGCTTTCGCCTATAAAAGCCTCATTCATGGATTGCATATGGGTGGCATTTCCTGAGAATCATTCTTCACACAAGTTTCTCTGCTCTTACACACAGCTTAGTCTGTACAAGATCAACTTGGGCTGATTCTCTTGAGCTGAAACTTATTGATTGTTGTTTGTCATTTCATAGGGTTGTTTAGATATCTATAGGCTATCTTTATTCCGCAACAACCCTGTAATTCTTTGTATAGATTATTTCTTAATAAAGGATTACATTGAAAACCACAATCTGTGTTCAAGAATGTTTTTGTTTCTTTACTACTTTACTGTTTTAATGATTCCTGCTCTTTACTTACTTGCTTAATATTCATAAATTGAATCTTAAAACGTTTTGTGTTAAAAGTTTGTAAAGATTGAAGAAAGTTGTATTCACCCCCCTCTACAACTGTTCTGTGTTCAATATACTTTAGTATATTGATACACCGTGGGATGTATCAATTGGTATCAGAGCGGTGGTTGAGAATTAACTTGACTTGATCCTTGCATATTTTCATTTATAGTAAAGCATTATGTCATCATATATTGATAATGGTTCTTCAACCCGACCACCCATGTTTGAAAAAGATGATTTCAGTGGGTGGAAAGGTAGAATGTCTTTGTTCCTTGAATCCATCGATAACAATATGCCTGACATCCTTGCGGATGGTCCTTATGTTCCTACACAAACCATTGTGGTAGAAGCTGTGGTCAGGGAAGGTCAACCAACCATTCATGCCACAGTCAAATCTATTGTTAAGGACAAGGCAGATTGGGGGATGAGGATAGGAGGTTGGCAAACTTGGATGTGAAGGCTAGAAATTTCATTGTCCAAGCTGTGCCCAAAGATCTTTACCATTCTATTAAAATGTGTTCAACAAGTAAGAAAATGTGGGGTCCATTGACTGTCATGTTTGAGGGTTGCTCTACCTCCATGGAATCCATAATTACTACATTGACCAGGAGGTATGAGAGATTTTTCTCTTTGAGAAATGAATCCTTGACTGACACTCATACACGCTTTAATGCTTTGGTAAATGATTTAGCTGCTGTTGGAATTAATAAGAAAAATGAGGTTTTAAAGAGTAAATTTCTTGATTCATTACCACCTAAATGGAACAACTATATTTCTTCTGTTAAATTAAGTTCTGTTTATCATGATCTTGATCTCCCTGGACTTTTTGGTTTGCTTCATAACCAAGAATGTTCAGAGGCTGAAAAGTTAATTGCTATGGGTGATTCTTATAGTCAGCCTGCTGCTGCACTTGTTCCTTCTATGACTGAACACCCTAGTTCAATTAGTAATGAGATCATTCCTTGTGTTAATGATGATATTCCTGTGATGTCAAATCCTAACTCTGTTTGTGCTGAATCAGAATGTGATGAATCTGATGGTGATGAACTAGCTAATGAAGTAGCTATGTTGGCTGAGAGGATCAGAAGGAGATCCTTTAATAAGTTTAAAGGAAAAGGAAGAGGTGGCCAAGCTGACAAGACCAAGAAGCCATTTGACATGTCCAAGGTCACTTGTTACAAGTGTGGCAAGATTGGACATATGGCTAGAGATTGTAGATCCAAAGAAACTGCTCAAGCTGTGCCAGCCAAAGGTGGAAGAGGTGAAAAATACTCTAAGCTCAATACTAAGTACAAAGCCTTGAAAGCACAAGTAGCTGAGCTGACTGATAAGGTGAACAAAAATGAGAAGAGTCTGGTAGCCAAAGACTGGGCTGAAAGTGCCACATCATCATCTGATGAGCTGTACAAAGATGCCAAGTGTTTCATGGCTAAAGAAGCTACTCAAAGATTTGCTGAAGATCTGGTGAAAATACAACAGCAATCTGAGTCAGCTCACCAGGCATCTACCAGTCAGTCTGCTCCACCTGAGATAACTTCTTTTTCCAATCTGTCTGATAATGAGAAGCTGTCCAGACTAAATAAACTTGGTGATGAGGTTTTACTACAAAAACACTTTAATCAAGAACTCAAAAAGGAAATACATGTTTTGAAACTTGATAACAGCTCTAAGAGTCACACCATTGAAAAACTAGAATCTGAAGTTAAAGCTCAAAAGCAATTAAACTCCATTTTGATTAAAGAAGCTAAAACTGCAGAAGAAAAGTTTTTAAAGGTTAAACAGATTACTGAAACATGGTGTATAAGTTCAAAAAGAGTTGCTAAGTGTGTTAATGAACAAATACCTCATCAGATCCAAGCTATTTTTGATGGTGATTATGATAGGGCCATAACCTTTGCTGAAGTATGTGCTATGGAGCCTTGTTATCAGCCTCCTTCACCACCCAAAGTCCAAACCAAAGAAACAATTTCTAAACCAATTAAGTTGGTTCAGAAATCTGGTATTAGGTTTAAAGATCCTTAAACCATTGGTCAGACCATTGTTGAAGCTGTGTCTGAAGCTGATCAGGTTGTTGAGTTAAAACCTGAAGAAAGTCTTGACTTGTCCAAACTGACCATCACCCAATCTGAGTCAGATTCAAAGACTAAAACAAACAATAGTAGTTTAAAGAGAAATAAAAGAAAGATTAGAGATCACAGTGTTTCTAAAGAGAAAATAAAGCTTTTAAAGAGTAAGAAGTCTGGTTCTCTAGGAAATGAGTCACAAGCAAAATCTGAGTCTGTTTCAGGTAACACCAAGTCTGACTCTGACAAGTTGATTTTAAAATATGTTGAGTCCAAAACTGACAAGGTGTCAATAAAGGCAAATTTTCTTAAGAATGTGTCTGATCCAAAAATTGTTGATCAAAGAAAATTGAGAGCTGAATGTAAGAAAGCTGGAATAGGTAAAGGTTTTGTTCAGAAGGAAACTCTAAATGTTACTAGAAAGAACTTTGAATCTGGTAAAGGACAGACCAAGCAACAATGGGTTTCAAAATGTTATAAGAGTCTATGTTTAGTTACCCAATCTGAGTCAGACCAGAAGGTCAGCTCTGGTGAACCCATCTTTGGATGGGTTCCCAAAAAGAACTAATCTCTTATCATAATTGCAGGGCAGTCATGACGATAACACCTGGCACTTGGACAGTGGATGTTCCAAGCATATGACCGGATGTAAGTCCCTGCTATGTAGCTTTAGGATTCGCGCTGGTCCTAATACTACTTTTGGAGATGACTCTCAAGGAAAGACTGAAGGATTTGGTATACTTTCAAATGGTCCCCTTACTTTCAGAAGGGTCTCATATGTTAATGGTTTGAAGCACAATCTGATCAGTATGAGTCAGTTGTGTGATGCTGGTTATGAAGTGAGATTCAGGTCTGATAAGGGTATTGTTCTTGATTTAGAAGGCAATGTGGTTCTTATTGCAAATAGGGATGAGTCTTTGTATTCTTTTGACATGAGAAATCCAACTGTCACAAGAGAAGTCTGTTTCATGTGAAAGTCTCAAGATGAGCTGAATTGGTTGTGGCATAAAAGGCTGTCTCATATGAATTTCAAAGACATCAACAAGCTGTGTAAGAAAGAGTTGGTGTCTGGCCTTCCAGTGATCAATTATGAGAAGGACAAGTTGTGTGATGCTTGTGAGAAAGGCAAGCAACATAAAGCTACCTTTAAGTCTAAAACATGCTCAACCATTGATAATTGTTTGGATCTGCTTCATATGGACTTATTTGGACCAATCAGTACTCAGTCATTCACTGGAATGAGGTACTCCTTGGTAATTGTTGATGAGTATTCAATATACACCTGGGTTTTCTTTCTAAGACACAAGAGTGAAGCTGCTGACAGCATTATCCATTTCATCAAGCAAGCTGAGATTCTCTACAAAAGGCCTGTTAGGCAATTAAGGAGTGATAATGGTACTGAATTCAAAAATATCACTCTTAATTCATTTTGCAGTGAAAAAGGGATTTCACAAGTCTACCCAGCTGCCAGAACTCCTCAACAAAATGGTGTTGCAGAAAGAAGAAACGAAACTCTTATTGAAGCTGCCAGATCCATGATGGCTCAAAACAATGTCAAGTCTCATTTCTGGGCTAAAGCAGTACACACAACTTGCTTTACCCAGAACAGATCCCTTATTGTGAAAAGACACCAGAAGACTGCATATGAACTTCTTAAGGGGAGAAAACCTGAGATTGGTTTCCTAAGAATGTTTGAACTTCTTAGGGGGAGAAAGACCATCTTGGAAAGTTTGATGAGAAATCAGATGAAGGTATCCTACTTGGATATGCAACAATGATGAAGGCCTACAGAGTGTACAACAAGAGAACTAAAACAATTGAGAACTCTGTTAATGTAAGCATTGATGAAGGTTGCTCTAAGCTAGATTGCTCTCCTCCTGAAGATGAAGACTTCAATTTTGAAGAACTGGCTGTACCTGAGAATGAGCCTCCAACTAATCCTCCAGTTGAAGCTGGTAATGCTCAAACTCAGGGGGAGCAACTTATAGAAGAAGAAGAAGATGTTCCAATCTTTGAAAATGCACAAGCTGATCCTGCTTCTACTGAAGAAATTGTTCAGAATCCATTAAATGACTATCCAACTGGTTCAGACTCCTCCATTCCTGTCCCAGCTGATCAGCCTCTTCCTCAAGCTGATCATGCTGAACCATCTAATCTGAATCAGTCCATTGTCCCAGTTACTAGATGGACAAAGAGTCATCCAATTAACCAAATCATTGGTGATCCACTCTCTGGTGTGAAAACAAGAAGAAAGGCAACATGCAATTTCTGCATGTTTGTCAATTTTGTAAGCAAGGTGGAACCAACTGAGGTTGATGAAGCTCTGGCAGATCCTTCTTGGGTAAATGCAATGCAAGATGAGTTAACACAGTTTGAAAGAAACAAGGTTTGGGAACTTGTTCCAAGACCTCATCACAAGACTGTGATTGGAACCAAGTGGGTCTACAGAAACAAAATGGATGAAAGGGGAGTTGTGACCAGAAACAAAGCAAGATTGGTAGCTCTTGGTTACATACAAGAGGATGGAATTGATTATGATGAGACTTTTGCACCAGTGGCAAGATTAGAGGCAATCAGAATGTTCTTGGCCTTCTCTGCTCACAAAGGTTTCAAAGTCTATCAAATGGATGTGAAAAGTGCATTTCTTAATGGAAAATGGGAAGAAGAAGTCTATGTTGAACAGCCTCCTGGTTTTGAAAACTCAAAGTTTTCTGACCATGTGTTCAAGCTTGACAAGGCTCTCTATGGGTTGAAGCAAGCTCCAAGGACATGGTATGATACTTTGTCTAAATTCTTATTGGCTAATAACTTCAAAAGAGGTAATGTTGACAAGACTTTGTTTATGAGAAAGTATAATGGTGATATTCTGCTTGTACAAATCTATGTAGATGATATAATATTTGGGTCTAGTAGTGAAAGACTTTGCAAAAAGTTTCCTTAATTAATGTATAAAAAGTATGAAATGAGCATGATGGGAGAACTGAACTATTTTCTGGGTTTACAAGTTAAACAGACTAAAAATGGTATTTTCATAAACAAAGGAAAATATGTTAAAGATCTCTTAAACAAATTTGGTTTTAGTGATTGCTCACCTATGAAAACTCCTATGGGAACTGGTGATAAGTTGGATGAGGATAAAAATGGCAAATCTGTTGACATCACAGCTTATAGGGGTATGATAGGATCATTACTTTACTTGACTGCTAGTAGACCAGATAATATGTTTGCTACATGTCTTTGTGCAAGATATCAAGCTAGTCCTAAGGAATCTCATCTTAAGGCTGTGCAAAGAATCTTTAGGTACCTTAAAGGTAGTCCCAATCTGGGTCTTTGGTATCCCAAAGACTCAGGATTTGATCTAATTGGCTATTCAGATTCTGACTTTGCAGGCTGTAGATTGACAGAAAAAGTACTTCAGGAGCTTGTCAATTGCTTGGCAATAGACTTGTAAGCTGGTCCAGCAAGAAGCAGCATTCAGTTTCTATCTCCACTGCAGAAGCTGAATATGTTGCTGCAGGAAGTTGTTGCTCTCAAATTCTTTTGGATGCAATATCAGCTTCAAGACTATGGTGTCACTGCAACAAAAACTCCAATCTTTTGTGACAGTACGAGTGCCATAGCAATTTCAAACAATCCTGTGCTTCATTCAAGGACCAAGCACATTGATATAAGATATCATTTCATCAGGGATCATGTAATGAAAGAAGATGTTGAACTCCATTTCATTCCAACAGACAATCAGCTTGCTGACCTGTTCACAAAGCTATTGGATGAATCAAGGTTCAACTACCTCATAAGTAAGCTAGGTATGCTTAATTTGTAAAATGTAGTGAGCTAAGTAATAGCAAATCTGACCCCTTAGAGTTATACTAAATTTTGAGGGTAAGCTGTGTCAGACCCAGACTACCCTTTCACACTTGGTGAATTTCAAGTGAAAGAGGGTAAGCTGAGTCTTACCCAGCTTCGTGGTTATTTTTGTTATTAAATATCTCAGTGCGTTTTATTACTTTCATTATTTTATTTAGTGTACTTGTTGATCCTATTGGAGTGTGACACGTGGAGTGTGACACTACTTGTTAATCCTCCAATCAAAATCTTTTCTCTCCAACTTTTTCAAACGGGATATTTTGAGTTTTGTATATAATATCAAATTAACCTAAATCCCAAATCACTTGTTCATATTTTTTTCAAATCAATTTTTCTTCTCTAATCTGATTACTGTTTTATTAAATTTAATTTCTTCTAAAATTGTTTTCAAAATGGCATCATCATCTGTTTCTATTCATTCTAATGATTCTCAATCTAGTTCTTCTTCTGAACCTGAAAGTCAATACCCAGCTCCGATAAGCGCCAACAAGCTTTTACCTTATGTGGTGGGAAGTAATGTAGTAGTGGTTCCGGCTGATCTTGATACTGGTAAAATCAAGATTGGCAGTCTGGTTTATGCCAATATTCATCCTCCTTCATGGGCAAAAGGATACGATGAGATTGTGGCTTTCTGTTAGAAATTCAAAATAGTGCTTAGTTGTATTTGAATACATTGTATTTTATGTAAATATTGATAGGTTGAGGGGGAGCTTTTGTAATATACTTAGAGTATAAATACCCCTCAAACCTTTCTTCCTTGTAACTTGAGAACACACATTTGTAAATCAATCAACCAGACTTCCCACATTTTCACACCTTTCTCTCTCTAAAACACACACTAACACACACACTTTCCACCATTGATGATTATCAACTTCCGCACATTAAACACGAATTAATAGGTTCTATCAAGTGGTATCAGAGCAAAACAACAATCTGTTGACGATCCAGAACAAATTTCATGCAGATTGATGCTAATTTTGTTCAAAATTGAATTCGTGTTCTTCATTTATAACCGTT
>CM067172.1:90780991-90820256 GCA_034093135.1 Erigeron breviscapus
ATCTGTCTTGGTCTTGACCTTGTGATGCCACACGGATCTGTCTCGGTCTTGACCTTGTGATGCCAGCACGGATCTGTCTCGGTCTTGACCTTGTGATGCCAGCACGGATCTGTCTTGGTCTTGACCTTGTGATGCCAGCACGGATCTGTCTCGGTCTTGACCTTGTGATGCCAGCACGGATCTGTCTTGGTCTTGACCTTGTGATACCAGCACGGATCTGTCTCGGTCTTGACCTTGTGATGCCAGCACGGATCTGTCTCGGTCTTGACCTTGTGATGCCAGCACGGATCTGTCTTGGTCTTGACCTTGTGATGCCAGCACGGATCTGTCTCGGTCTTGACCTTGTGATGCCAGCACGGATCTGTCTTGGTCTTGACCTTGTGATACCAGCACGGATCTGTCTCGGTCTTGACCTTGTGATGCCAGCACGGATCTGTCTCGGTCTTGACCTTGTGATGCCAGCACGGATCTGTCTTGGTCTTGACCTTGTGATGCCAGCACGGATCTGTCTCGGTCTTGACCTTGTGATGCCAGCACGGATCTGTCTTGGTCTTGACCTTGTGATACCAGCACGGATCTGTCTCGGTCTTGACCTTGTGATGCCAGCACGGATCTGTCTCGGTCTTGACCTTGTGATGCCAGCACGGATCTGTCTTGGTCTTGACCTTGTGATGCCAGCACGGATCTGTCTCGGTCTTGACCTTGTGATGCCAGCACGGATCTGTCTTGGTCTTGACCTTGTGATACCAGCACGGATCTGTCTCGGTCTTGACCTTGTGATGCCAGCACGGATCTGTCTCGGTCTTGACCTTGTGATGCCAGCACGGATCTGTCTTGGTCTTGACCTTGTGATGCCAGCACGGATCTGTCTCGGTCTTGACCTTGTGATGCCAGCACGGATCTGTCTTGGTCTTGACCTTGTGATACCAGCACGGATCTGTCTCGGTCTTGACCTTGTGATGCCAGCACGGATCTGTCTCGGTCTTGACCTTGTGATGCCAGCACGGATCTGTCTTGGTCTTGACCTTGTGATGCCAGCACGGATCTGTCTCGGTCTTGACCTTGTGATGCCAGCACGGATCTGTCTCGGTCTTGACCTTGTGATGCCAGCACGGATCTGTCTTGGTCTTGACCTTGTGATGCCACACGGATCTGTCTCGGTCTTGACCTTGTGATGCCAGCACGGATCTGTCTCGGTCTTGACCTTGTGATATCGAGCTTGATGTATCGTAATTAATTTGTACGTATGCGCCGTATATCTCCTGGCCTGCTGATGTCGGTGCCCAATTAGGCTCTCCTGGATAGTTCGATGTTACTGGGCCTCTTGTTTGTAGTCCTTCTGCCAGGGAGGTGTCTCCAAGGGCATGCGATCTTTCTTGGTTCATGGGGTTGGACCCGTATCTTTGATATCGTTGTTGTGGTGTCGTAAGTACAGATCTATGTAGGCCTTGACCGCTGACATAAGCACGGGTCTATCTAGATCATGCCCTTGTGAGTTCGGTACACCACTTTCTGCTGTATTGCGGCCATCAGTCGTAATAATGGGTGGATTGAAGTTTGACACAAACGTGTCAAAAGAGAACTGTTCCTGAAGGTTCAGCCCTCCTGGGGGTGTCTGACATCCCCCCACATTAGGTGTTCTTGGTGAGTAACTGATATCTCTATCGGCCATCATAACTGATTATTCTGATCGTGGGTATGTTTAAAGAGAGAATGTGTATTGTTTTTTTTTTTTTTTTTGCTTTTTTAAGGGATTTGTCCCACGGATGGCGCCAATTTGTTTGATCAAATAATCGCACTATGGCACAACCGATGGGGTGTGTAGGTTTCGGAGGTGATTTGCAGGCGATTCCCTAAAGGTCAGAGGGACAGTAATGGCCGCTCTACGCCTGATCGATGATTTGTTCGAACCGAGCCAAGTGGTCGGCTAGGTTAATATGTATTAAGTGATTTGATGATATCTTATGTCGTGTGGTATCTTCTCTTTATATAGAGGGTAGAAAACTTGGAGAGGATGGTAAGAGAGTTAGGGTAAATCTCTTCCTCCTTTAGGGATATCTTCTATCTTTTAGGAAGATTTAGATCGAATCTTCTAATAAGCCAAGTTCGAGATTTTCGGACCTAGGTATATGTTTTCCCTATAGAGGATTAATGTATATATTCTTCCGGAGCTGGGCAGATTACCTCAAGTGCTACGGAATTGTTTCTGCCTACGGAGGTGGTGCTCCGTAGCTAGTACTTCGTATCATAAACATTTTACCTGTTTGAAGATGTCTTCGTGTCTTCTTCGGGTACGGAGGTTGAGCTCCGTATAGGGTACATCATCAAAATATAAAAATATGCAGAGTATATTGTACCAAACGTGTATGGATATACGTAGCATCCTTATCATTGTGTTGGAGGTGCAGAAAAGACTAACACTCAACAGTCCGCATGATAGACACCCATGATACATTGTCTAAAGTTACATTATCTTTAAATTTACATAGGTCCTAGTAACAAGTAATTGAAGTTTTTTACTGTTGAATATTTTACATAAACAACGTAATTGAAGTTTTTCAAAAATATTAGCCAATGTCTAAATACTTTTAATATTAGAAATGAAAGCAGAAAAAGATAGTGTGCTGTAACATATTCGATTAAAAACTATAGATGTTGATCAAAGTTTATATATGTTTTTTATTTAATGTATCCGCCATGACATGTACATATATACCATGTCATGGTTGAAATGCCCTATGATGATATACCCTATACGGAGCTTTATCTCCGTACCCGAAGCAGATACGAAGACACCTTCGTACAGGTAAAAACTACTTATTTATATATCTAGAACGGAGCATGATCTCCGTTTACCAAATACTTTCCGGAGCTTCCAAGGTAATAATGCCTAGCTCCGAGGAAACAAATTAAGAAGATCGGATATACATGGATCCTTTCCATGATTATCCGAATAAAACAATCACTACTAGAAAAAATGCCTTTAATGACACCGATTTGGTGTCATAAAAGGGGTCAGATGACACGTTTTTTGGTGTCATAAATTGAGACGTCATAAAGCTTTATGACACGCATTTCGGGCGTCATGAATTTATGACACGCTTTTATGACACCCTTTTACGACAAACTTTTATGACACTATTTTATGACCCCTTTTTTGCGTGTCATGGTTCAAAAAAAATTTTTAAAAAATATTTTTTATAAAATTACTAATATCCCCACAATTAAATAACAGTTAATCTCATAATACAAATAAATACACAAATAGCAAAAGAGCGCATTTCATATATATCAAAACAATGTGTTTCATACAACTACAAGTTATTTCTTAAAACTCTAAAGTTAACTATAAAAGTTAATCACATTCATACAACCGCTTAAATGACGATGGGGATATCTTTGGAAGGGAAGATACTGCATCCGATATGAATCTTCCAATGTTATTGTCGGGAGCAACACGACCTTCATGGAAGATTGAAAAGAGATATTTAAAACATACATTCACTTGCAAACATACTTGTAATAATTATAGAATTGGTATAGAATCAGTCTTACCACAACATCATCAACATATTTGTAGGTGTCATCTAGTAATGCAAGCAATCTCTACCCTGACCAGCTATGGATTATCAATTTCCAAACCTGCAGAGCACCAAATACAGAACATAAAAAAATTGTCAAATAAAAGAAAATTCAATGCTTATGCAAAACCCCAAAAAACGCCTCACATATCCAAGTTAAAAGCCTTTTCTTGCCTTGGGCGTGTTCCAAAGTCAAAGTTAACATTCTAGACAGCTGTTGGAACAAGAAAAGGGCAGCACCAACGCTGACAACTTCCATAACACCATTGGTCATTACTTATAAACGCTTATGCCTACGCAATGAGCTCTGGTTTTCAGATTTTATAATACCTTTGAAATAGCGTCTACTGAAAAGATCAAGCCAGCCAGCATCTTGCTCTTCAGAACCCGCAGCGGATGCACTTAACTCAGCAATGAGCTGAGAGACCTTGTATTTTTCGTTGCTGCAAGTAAATATCAATATCATTAAACATTATTATTAATATAAATATATGACAAGTAGGGAAGATGCATCATACACTCTTTTAAAGATATAAAAGTGTTGATGTTGCTTAAAATAAAGACTAAATTTAATAAAATCCCGTAGAACATACCTTGTAGAAAAGTGTTTTCCACAATACCAAGATCCTTTGCAATGTACTCCAATGCACCATTCACAACACTATCAAAATGCATAAAATAAATTATGTTGATATATGTTATTTGTAAATAAAACAATATAGCAATCTAAAGTTACATACATACCCTAAATGATGTCCAAACAATATAGCACTTAATGTAGCAACACCGACATATGGAAATACCGAACCAGAAGATCTTGATGAGCTCCAAAAATAACTTTGAACTCATTATTCAATGCTTGTTTTTTATTTTATGAGATGACTGTATAAACTCTAAATCGCATCATATTGAAAATGAAAACTCAAATAAAAAGAATACCTTGTTTATCACAACAACTATAGGTAAGCGGTCTTGAATCACATGCCAGATAGCTCTCTCAGTGTTAACCTGTTAATGAGTCAATGTAGAAACTGTGTCGACACATAAGTAGAAGAATCTTTAACGCCGACTTCAAACTTAATATCTCTGACCGGCTTAATAATAGGTAGCTCGAGTGGTTGTTCGTCTTCATCCATAACCAGTGTTTCCACCTCTTCACCATACACCTCCTGTGCAGTCGGATAATACTTCTTATCCTATGCAAGAATAATCTGATTATCCATATCAACATCATCACCAGTAGTCATCCACCCGTTATGTCCAACACCAACAACTCCATTCTCTTCATCAGACTCGGCCCTCTCGCCTTCTTCCTTCACTACAAGATCTTCATCTTCGTCATCTCTGTCACTCTCTTGATCATACTCGATTTCAGGTCCAATGTAGTTTCCAAACTCATCATATAAACTGTCATCCATCCTGCTACCACCAAAAAACCTAATAAGAAAACAAACAATAAATATTTTTAGCATCGATCATTAGTACTTATACAGTCATCAATTACTTCTCAACATAGCATAGATCAAAATCTATTCTAGGAGGTAATTAAAGTTCATTATTTTACATGCTTGTGTCTTGAAGGTTGTGTTCAAAATAAGCACCACCCCCTAGCTTACAAATAAGTACAATTTTCCCTTAAAATATAGATGATTATCAATCCACACCTCCTAACCCTAATTTTAATTAACGCAAATTGTTGATATATGTTATTTGTAAATAAAACAATATAGCAATCAAGTCAATAAAACATAGATAATTATCAATCCACACCTCCTAACCCTAATTTTAATTAACGCAAATTGTTGATATATGTTATTTGTAAATAAAATCAAATCAAATCAATAAAACATAGATAATTATCAATCCACACCTCCTAACCCTAATTTTAATTAACGCAAATTGTTGATATATGTTATTTGTAAATAAAATCAAATCAAATCAATAAAACATAGATAATTATCAATCCACACCTCCTAACCCTAATTTTAATTAACGCAAATTGTTGATATATGTTATTTGTAAATAAAATCAAATCAAATCAATAAAACATAGATAATTATCAATCCACACCTCCTAACCCTAATTTTAATTAACGCAAATTGTTGATATATGTTATTTGTAAATAAAATCAAATCAAATCAATAAAACATAGATAATTATCAATCCACACCTCCTAACCCTAATTTTAATTAACGCAAATTGTTGATATATGTTATTTGTAAATAAAATCAAATCAAATCAATAAAACATAGATAATTATCAATCCACACCTCCTAACCCTAATTTTAATTAACGCAAATTGTTGATATATGTTATTTGTAAATAAAATCAAATCAAATCAATAAAACATAGATAATTATCAATCCACACCTCCTAACCCTAATTTTAATTAACGCAAATTGTTGATATATGTTATTTGTAAATAAAATCAAATCAAATCAATAAAACATAGATAATTATCAATCCACACCTCCTAACCCTAATTTTAATTAACGCAAATTGTTGATATATGTTATTTGTAAATAAAATCAAATCAAATCAATAAAACATAGATAATTATCAATCCACACCTCCTAACCCTAATTTTAATTAACGCAAATTGTTGATATATGTTATTTGTAAATAAAATCAAATCAAATCAATAAAACATAGATAATTATCAATCCACACCTCCTAACCCTAATTTTAATTAACGCAAATTGTTGATATATGTTATTTGTAAATAAAACAATATAGCAATCAAGTCAATAAAACATAGATAATTATCAATCCACACCTCCTAACCCTAATTTTAATTAACGCAAATTGTTGATATATGTTATTTGTAAATAAAATCAAATCAAATCAATAAAACATAGATAATTATCAATCCACACCTCCTAACCCTAATTTTAATTAACGCAAATTGTTGATATATGTTATTTGTAAATAAAATCAAATCAAATCAATAAAACATAGATAATTATCAATCCACACCTCCTAACCCTAATTTTAATTAACGCAAATTGTTGATATATGTTATTTGTAAATAAAATCAAATCAAATCAATAAAACATAGATAATTATCAATCCACACCTCCTAACCCTAATTTTAATTAACGCAAATTGTTGATATATGTTATTTGTAAATAAAATCAAATCAAATCAATAAAACATAGATAATTATCAATCCACACCTCCTAACCCTAATTTTAATTAACGCAAATTGTTGATATATGTTATTTGTAAATAAAATCAAATCAAATCAATAAAACATAGATAATTATCAATCCACACCTCCTAACCCTAATTTTAATTAACGCAAATTGTTGATATATGTTATTTGTAAATAAAATCAAATCAAATCAATAAAACATAGATAATTATCAATCCACACCTCCTAACCCTAATTTTAATTAACGCAAATTGTTGATATATGTTATTTGTAAATAAAATCAAATCAAATCAATAAAACATAGATAATTATCAATCCACACCTCCTAACCCTAATTTTAATTAACGCAAATTGTTGATATATGTTATTTGTAAATAAAATCAAATCAAATCAATAAAACATAGATAATTATCAATCCACACCTCCTAACCCTAATTTTAATTAACGCAAATTGTTGATATATGTTATTTGTAAATAAAATCAAATCAAATCAATAAAACATAGATAATTATCAATCCACACCTCCTAACCCTAATTTTAATTAACGCAAATTGTTGATATATGTTATTTGTAAATAAAACAATATAGCAATCAAGTCAATAAACAAGTGAGGAAACGAAACCCTAATTTTATTGATCTGATCAAAATCAAATCAAATCAATAAAACATAGATGATTATCAATCCACACCTCCTAACCCTAATTTTAATTAACGCAAATTGTTGATATATGTTATTTGTAAATAAAACAATATAGCAATCAAGTCAATAAAACATAGACTTGGGTGGGGATGATGGGGGAGATGTGATTAGGGTCAGAAGAATATGGGGATGGTGAGAATATTAGGGTTTTGGAGAAACGTGTGTGAGAGTGAGTGAGGGAGGAGATTGGGGACGAATGGAGGTGTAGGATGGATATGATGGTTTTGGGGGAAAGGGTTTAATTTTTGGAAAAGTGATTTGAATTTTGAGAGTAAATTAAACTTACCGCCCGAAAAGTGTCGTCTGTTTTAGGGATGACACGCAAATGTAAGTGTACTCCGCGTTAGAGGACGTTTTTTTATGACACTAAAAATTGCCTGTCATCTAGCCTTCAGATTGTACAATTTATGACAGTTTTTTTATGACACACATTTTTGCGTGTCATTATCGTGCGTGTGTCATAATTTTGGTGTCATTAAAAGTTATTTTTCTAGTAGTGAATACAATACATTTAAATCCCGAATACCTCGGGTACGGCTCATGAAGAGATTATCGCAAATCCCCTTAAAAGATAGAAGATATCACATCAAAAGGTTAAGATTGTTAATAAAGATAAGGTGCCAAACGAATGAATCATTAGCTCACGGAAGCAGGACGAAAACGAAGAAATTAAAACTCCTACAAGACACCTCCAACGTGGATCCACCAGTGACCGCCACCCGTCTAGAAGCTGACCATCCATGAGAAGCACACGAGACGATTGGAGAAAGAGGTCCAGTGGTTGCGTAATAAGATGACAAGGCAAAAGAATCGGTAGGAGTTCCTAACCGTACAAGGCAAAAAACCCATAATCGGGTGCCACCACGAAGCCGCCGTAGACCTGACCTCCAACCATGAAGAATGCCCCAATGGGCCTGCAACAGCAGGTGTGACAACGTTGGGTCCTGAGCTTGGACAGAAACAAGCCTTCTATGAATAAGAAACGAGCTTTTTCGACTATGTCGCCATAAGCCACGGTCTAAGCCGTCTATGGTAGCCGGTGTATAACGAACAAGGTACTAAATGCTTAGAAATAATCAGAAGAAAAACCCTTGGAAGAAAGAAGTTTCCGATTGAAAACAAAAAGAGGTGTTGGGAAGATCTTCGCGAACAGGCCGCCGCTGACCACCACTATGGCCCCGACGAACTTCTGGAAGGCCATTTATGCCGCGATTTAACAAGCTCCATCAGACTGGGAATCTAAAAGTCTCTACAAAGAAAAGAAGAAGATGATAAAGGGGCGTAAACAAACGAAAAAGTTGATGAAAACGTGTTCTTTGGCCCTACCGACGCACCATCAAAACCCATCACTATGGGTCCGACCCCGGGGCATGAAAACATACCCATGGGCCGATTAAGATATGGGCAGGAGCCACGAGTTCTAAACTTAGCAAGGAAAAAGATTTAAAGAACACAAAAACGATTTTTTCGAGCATGACGTCGCAAGCCATAGTTCAACCAACACCTATATCTGTTTTATAAGATGAAGTCGACCTTCGAAAAAGATTGCGGAGAATGAAAATAGAGATCAGAAGCTGAGCAATAAGCCAATAACAACATTAGTTAACAAAAAACCCGAAAACACCACTATGGCAAACTACCGCCATATCACCCACGGGACTCCATCGATCAACTAAAAAGACGTGGAAGGGCCCTCAAACGATGAAGTAATGTAGATAGAAGATTAATGTGGAAAAAAAAAACGAACTCGTTTTAGATAGAGCCACCGAAGGGAACGACCAAGTGATACCAAAAGGCGTAAATTCGAGGTTCTGTTCAAATATCGACGTACCACCAGCGACCACCACCACGTATGGCTAACCAACCACCTATGCTATGTCCATCGTAACCCACTAAGCCGAAGCAACAACCTCGTATACGATATAGCTCACGAAAATCGTAACTTAGTTTATTATGCACGTGCACCAAAATCATGCATTGCATGGTGCTAGTATGGATGATAATATCTACTACCATCCACAAAATGGACGTATGCATGCAATCAACAAATGTGGTGATACAAGTTGGCAAAACCAATTTACAATGCAAGTTTGCTGACAACATACGTAACCTCAGAAAAGGACATCAAGGATAATGAAATTGGTGAACATGAATACGATTTCTAGGATCATGGAAAACTTGAAGACACTCAAGTGACTTTCATACCTCAAGACGATGGACAATAATACACTCAAGACGCTTGAAGCCAGCGAAGTTCAAAAAGCATTATTCATAAGAAAACGACGTGGTCAATGGTGGATGAACTTGAATATCAGAAGTAGGAAATTGGGCCATGGCATTAATTAAAGCCCAAACATGCAAGCTAGTCCAACACCATATCCTTTGGTAACAATGATCATGATGTCTCTTTTTATGAAATTCGGGTGAATAAGCTAGCAAGGAGATAACATGCATGGCAATGCTACTGATGCATGGGACGGAAATAAAATGTCATTTTACTGTGCAATTTGCATATGTACATAGAAATGATAAATAAGGGAAGCTATTGTTGATAAAGCAATATGTATTAAGTAATTCCCAAGATAATGTGCATGGAGGAAATGAAGCAAAGAGAATATAAAAGACTAAAATTTCAACGAAGGAAGAACAACGAGGCTGAAGATAATATGCAAAGCATGACACGGCTCAAATGGTCATGAATTACATGGCGACAACATTAACATGGTATATGTTAACCAAATAACCTATGGAGAAAGCAATAAGTTCAATGGTCACATGCAAGACGAACAGTACTAAGGGTCACGTCCCAAGGATTTTTGCTAAATAAAGAAGCTGTAAGCTGCCGAATGATCGTGACACCAAGTACGGGCACAAAGCGAACCTACTAGACAACGAAGCCATTATCAGGCAGTTACTATGAAGATAAAGAAAAAAAGAAATCTTCTACAACAACAATGCGCGTAAGGTACAAGCCTCTGACTGAAGATATACATTCAAGATGAATTTACTTGTGTTCGTTCAGGAGGAACATCACAAATATATCCCACAAGCTAATGCACCACCGGGATATTTTTCACCCCATCGCAAACGTGCGAATAGGGAATTATTAAAACTCGCATTAGGATCCCTAAGCCCTAGAGTCCATCGGTAGAGAATTTGCTCACGACGGCATCGCTAGATAATATATCGCGATAATTAAAATAAAAGATCGTTGGAGAAATTAATGTATTCAACCTACCCAAGCTTGCCAGAGATAACGGAAAAAGGAGAAAAAGTGATTTTCTACTATGAAGCAAATGGAAGATACTATCGACATAATAAGAAAAATGTATATTCGATGACGCACATACAATCCTCCGCAAGCACAATACAACATCCAGAAGACCACAATATTTATCTTGATCTCCTACCTCCAGCCGAAACATATTATATCTGCAAGAAAGATGTCATCTTCAAAGGCACGGACCGAAGGCAATACGTTTACAAAGACGGTCGTAACACCTAAGGCGGATGACCATATCACACTTACTCTCCGATATTCTGGCATAGCTCTGCGCATAACGAAGCTATATTATAATCTCCGAAGCTCCCAGAAGACTATATCAAGCAATTGGCGCAACATTTACAAAGCACGCCGAAGGAGGAGCATTCAATCAGCGGATAGCCACAACAACCGCAACCAACGATCACATCAAAAGACGACGGAGCCGAAACCTTCCGACCACAAAGCTGCTTGAAAGGTACAAATCTCTGTCACAACTATAAGACCCTACGTAGGCACCAAGAAGATAACTCAGTGCCAGATGCTTACTGAACTCTGCTAACATAAGCGAAGTTGGGTCGCTACTCTTCGCAAATATTATAAATAAGTACGTACAATTAACTAATTAAGTTGGAGTAAGGGACGCCCATAAAATCCAACGAAACTGTGGATAAATCTTAATTAAGATAAAAGCCCAGTATATATCACAGATAAAGCCTTGGCGACAAAAAGTCAATAGGGCAAATCTTGTGCAAATCTGAGCATTGTGGAATAGTCTTGCAAAGGCAAAAGCCAATAGATAGCCTGATCAGCATCTTTAAAAGGCAAACGCCAATAGATAATCCCAATACAAATCTCAAAAAACATTCAAGAAGAAGGTTACTCATTGGAGCTACCAAGGAAGACACAACTCAAGACACGGACCTCCAGAGACACAGATAAGGGAGACATATAACCCACAACAGAATCCGATTTGAAGTAACCGATTATTACGAATGAGCGCCTCTTAAATCTTAGCCGATCCAAATCGACAGCTCTTAGAAACTTTGTAAAAAGTTTTTAAGAAAAATTCTTAATGGCTATATGCGAAGCTGTCGAGGTGTGAAAAGCAAAAGATAGAGAGCCATTTGAACAAAAATACAAGACCATGCTGAAACTTTCTAGCACGACTTTTATTACGAAGCAGATGCAGAGAGAATAGAGAATGTTAATCGAAGGAATTTAAAAAAAAAACATTCCTGAAGGCTGAATGACAGAGACTTCAGCAGACGAAGACGATTTTCGGTTCAGCCCTTACACATCAACATATTGAAGAATCTGAGGGGCCCAAGTTTGTCTTCACATCCTACGCCAACAAAACAAGGCCCTCCAAGCACTAAGAGACTCCCGGAACAACCTACGATGGTCAGATTACACAGTCTACACATGGCGAAAATAACAAGAAATATGCACAAACAGTTTTGTTGTGCATTAATATGATCCGATAAAGATAACGGTGGAGTAAAATTCAAACATATTTTGGACGACAATTCAACATTGACATGTTGCCTAAACAAATTTTCTGCGAAGGAGAATACAGTCACAAGAAGACCATTAAGAGCAATACTACCTTCAGCAATAAGATCCCGGACCAAACCTGCCTCAACATCCACCCTACTAGCGTCACAAAAGCCAGATATCTTCGCAAAAATCCTAAATAAGCAAACAGCACAAGAACCATCCACAACATTGAAGACCTTTTCCACCAACAGCGGAGATGAAACTATATACTACACCACAGCATCACCGACCCACCATCAGAACCTTCCCAAGAAAAAGTGACGCAACTAAGGAAAACATTGAGTTCACATATGAGATTAAAAGCTTCTTCATCACCTACGGATATGGCATACAACAGACACTTGGGCAACATAAAGAAGCATCCTATTCGATCCCAACGAGTTACAAATAAAATAGCTTTATAACCGGCTTAGACCCACTATAAGGGAAATAAGTTTGGAAATAGCTATAAAAGAGATACATAGATTCTGAAGTGACCTAGGAAGCTCCGGGAGAAGTACGATAGAAGGAACCTCAGAGTATCACGAGTTTAAAGACGCAAGCAGACGATGACAAACATCAACTCCGATGGACATGAAAGTCTCACCTGAAGATCATCATGCCGACAGAAGTTTCTAGCAGTCCAACCATGACGTCAAGGTAATTCCCCTAACTATTAGAAAGGAAAAAGCCGGATATTTTATTGGAGGCTAATACGACAGCCTCTTGCCAGTCTCTCCTATTAGACTGGGAGTTTGATGATATACCCTATACGGAGCCCTACCTCCGTATGTAAATCTGTTATTCCAAAGGCTGCTTAAGGACGTTTCCTGGCAGAAATACGGAGCTCACCTCCGTCAGAACGGGTCTTGCCTCCGTCATAACGGAGCTCGCCTCCGTCATAACGGAGCTCTCCTCCGACTGTCCAAGATCCTATTACGGAGCTCACCCAGAATCAAGATACGGAGCTCACCTCCGTCAGAACGGAGCTCACCTCAGAATGTCCAAGATCCTATTACGGAGCTCACCTCAGAATGAGACCTATTACGGAGCTCACCTCAGAATGTCCAAGACCTATTACGGAGCTCACCTCAGAATGTCCAAGATCCTATTACGGAGCTCACCTCAGAATGTCCAAGATCCTATTACGGAGCTCACCTCAGAATGCAGACCTATTACGGAGCTCACCTCAGAATGTCCAAGATCCTATTACGGAGCTCACCTCAGAATGTCCAAGATCCTATTACGGAGCTCACCTCAGAATGCAGACCTATTACGGAGCTCACCTCAGAATGTCAAGATCCTATTACGGAGCTCTCCTCCGACAGACCACGGAGCTCACCTCAGAATGTCCAAGATCCTATTACGGAGCTCACCCATCAGAACAGAGCACTCAGTCAGAACGGAACTCCGCCAAATATGGAGGAAATATCTTATTTCTTCCTCTTAAAGAAAAGGGATCTACCCAAATCCCTTCCTAAACTCTAGGGTAAAACCCTAATGACCTAACTTATTCCCCAAGATGAGTTCCCCTTATAAATAGAGGTTCTCATCATTGGATGAAGACATGTTCTCTTCACCTTCAAAACACCTAAGGTGGCCGGCTTCTCTACTATGGGAAGTCCCCACCGCCAAACACAAACACCTCCGATACAATGGCGTTAAGCTTCTCAAAGCTTTACACCGGTAGGGAATCGCCAATAAATCGAAGAAAACCCCTCCTTGTTCCTGATCGAAGGTCCATGTGATTCTTGGATCAAACAATGGCCTAACAGACAAGGCCCATATTTGGTTAGATGAAAGAGAAACAACTAATGTAGACTACACCTCAGGAAGGAAAAGAAAGGAGTACGGAGGGAACGGAAGATTCCCCCGGTACGCAAGAGATGACAGCCAATGGGCCGGAAGAGACAGAGAAAATGGGATCGATATCCTGTCCAGCCTCACAAAAACACCAAAGCAAATTCTGGCCACGGAGCGAGTTGCTTCAACTTTCCCGATCCCAAATAAGCTCATAACAAAAAAGAAGAACATGGATAAATACTGCGAATATCACAGAGACCACGGACATGACACAAACAATTGCAGAAATCTATGGAAAGCCATAGAAGAGGCTGTGGAATCGGGAAAGCTGGATCACCTGGTTAAAGGTATCCGCCAAGCAACAAGGATAAAAAACGAAGCTGAGAAGACAGAAAAAATAGCACCAGCACAGATCCTCATGATACGCTCCGAGGTACACAGAGTGCAGTCATAGGAACAACACTACCAGTTTGCACCATTGAGGCAGATAGCGCCGTCCAACTGACCGATCGTCATTGAAGCTACCATTGCAGGTGCTAAGATGAAAGAAGTCCAGATAGATGGAGGAAGTGAATGTGACATCCTCTATGAGAATTGTTTCTCTCGGCTACCAAGAAGTGTTATAGAAAAGCTAAGAAAAGCGGATAAACCGCTAACATGGTTCACTGGAGAACGAATATGGCCAATCGGAGAGTTGAAGGCAGAAGTAACAATCGGGAAATATCCAAAATGGAAAACAGAAAGAATCACATTCATGGTCATACCGACAAACTCTGACAACGATGCAATTCTTGGTAGAGAAGCAATGAGGAAGTTCGGGATAGTAGCATCCACTGTTGATGCATGTTGATGTGACAACAGCAACTTAGATTTAATTAGACTTTTAGGTTAAGACATTATGTTACTTTATGTCTTATTTATATATATGTAATTGATAGATTATGGACTTCATGTTTTGGTAATGATCGATTACATGTTTTGGTGTTATATATATGTTGTTTATATATGATGTTTGTTATGTGTGTTATACAAGTACAAACATAATATATGTTAGGTTCCTTGTACATGAAATACTTGGAAAATAACTAGGCATAGATGCTGATGGAAGTAAGTACTAACGAAGATAATCTTCGTTAGGAACAAACGAAGATAATCTTCGTTATATGGGCTGGGCTGCTAAGTTCGTAAGAACAAAGCCCAGCAGGCCCAATATCGATCAGAAACATATATATATATGAATGGAAACCCTAAATTGGATAAAATGGGTTCAACTCACACACATCTCTAGCGACTAAGTTCGTTTCTAACATTTAGAAAACGAAGATAGGTTACATACGGCTGATTATATACTTATAATTAGCAATATATTCGATAACTAATCAAACTAGTTATCTCGTGAGGATTCCGCACTCACGACATAACAATAGACGATCTCGAGAGTGATCTGTAGCTATCGAGGGACTCACAAGTGGTATCAGAGCCATTCGATATCTTATCGAAGGTTCGAGATCGTTTGTTTGATTGTTTTCCTCCCAAAAACCTCCCGAAAACCCTAACAGTCGCTAAGTTCGTTTTCCTTACGAACTTAGCAAAACGAAGATAGAAAACGAATTTATCTAATTTTCGTTTTGAATCTTCATCAAACGAATATAGCTTACGAACTTAAGCTATCTTCGTTTCAACCCTCATTTTCGTTTAAACATTAACTTTCCAATATCTTTGTTCACTTATGGCTTCCTCATCTTCAACCAACAATGCTGTTGCCCAATACCTCAATTCTCTCGTTTATCATGATCATCTTGTAGGACGTACTAATTCTCCACCAAAGTTAGTTTCATTGGCTGACTTCTGGGCGTGGAGAGGTCGATTTGAAGATTTTATTCAACGAGAAGACTTAAACATGTGGCTCATGATCACTGAAGGTTATGAGTGGCCCACTCTTACTGTGAATGGAGTTACTTCTACATATAAGGTGGGAGAATTAACAGGTGAAGAAAAGGCTAACTATGCTATTGAAGTAAAGACTCTTTCCACTCTTCGTATGTGCATTCCTCAAGAGTTGGTGCACCTGTTTCCTAAACAGGAATACAAGACTTCAAAGCAACTGTTCGATGCTATTGAAGTAAAGACTCTTTCCACTCTTCGTATGTGCATTCCTCAAGAGTTGGTGCACCTGTTTCCTAAACAGGAATACAAGACTTCAAAGCAACTGTTCGATGCTATTGAAGCTCACTGTGAAGGTGATCCACTATTGAAGCAAAATAGAATTAAAATGCTCAAGAAACAATTTGACTGCTTCAATGCTACAAAGAATGAACAAGTTGAGGATCTTATACTGAGATATTAACATCTTCTTGCTGAATTAGCTTACTTTGACCTTAAATACACTCCTACTGAGATAGTGGATAAATTCCTGGATGGTTTGCCGAAAGCTTACAAAGAGTTTCGTCATGGATTGCAAGAAAGAGCTGATTATGCATCTCTTCGTATAGATGGAGTAATATCCACTCTAAGAAACAGAGAAATGAAGGATAAGGCAAAGGATCTTCAAGACAACTTCACACAAGATCCATCTCTCTATCATGCCACTATGAAAAATCCAACAGCTGATGTTAATGCCTTCTTTTCTGGAGTTGGTAATACTGGTGAGACAGACAATCGTGGTCCACTGATGGATGGAGATGATTCTTCCGGATTCATGGCTACTGATGCTGGTAACAGGGGTAAAAAGGCTAATGAAGGTGCAAAGACTGGAAATATGAAGTTCGGTAACATTACATCCTCTTCTGCTAGTTACAAGTCCATGCCAATGACTATGAAATCAGCTGAGGGTAGGATGAATGTATTTGCTGCCATGTGTGCTGCACATGAAGCTTTTGTTGCGGGTAGAATCACAGATCCAACACTCATTGATGAAGATTACGACCAGATAGATCCAGATGATGTTGAAGAAATGGATCTGAAATGGCAACTGGCCATGATCACCAGGAGAGTGCAAAAGTTTATGCAAAGAACAGGCAGACAGCTTACTGGAGGTACTCAGGGCTTTGACAAGTCAAAGGTGAAGTGCTATAACTGCGAAGGTTTTGGACATTTTGCCAGAGAGTGTCAACGGCCTAAGAGAGAGGCCAATGTTACCTCTACACGTCAAGATAGAGGTGGTAATCGTCCGTTTAATCAAAATTCAACTAGAGCTCTTTTGTTGACTGATGATCCTATTGCAAATGTCAACGGCAATGACAAGGCTATAGTAGCTGTTCAACCCGATGGTTCTTATGTTTGGAATCTTCCACATGATGAGACCAATAACGCTTATTTGGCTGAAATCCTTGATGATATGGCTCAAATAGTTGATTCTCCTGATGACTTCTTGGACACCACAGTTTACCACAGTGAAGAGCAATTGTATGAAAATACTAAAAGTTCGAAATTGGAATCTGTTGCTACTGGTGTACATGATTCTGATTCCGAATCTGACGTTGAGTTAGAAAATGTCAAGAACCTTGATGAAGTGAAAGCTACTGAAGAAGTGAAAGCTGCTAAGGTTAAAGAAGATTCTGCTACAGAAAAGGGTAAAAAGACAATTGAAGAGCAGATGCAAGAGTTTGAGATTCCGGCTGGCATGACTGTGGATGACTTTGTTTCTTACATGGCAGATTGCAATGAGGCAGACCAACAGGTATCTTATTCTCTACATACTATTGTTCATGTTTGCAAAAGGGTCTAACTGCAAATGATAAAGAAAAATTCTTCAAGGAAAAGATTAGATCTTTAGAGTCTGCTCCTTTCAATAATAACTACACTTCTGTTGAACCTAATATTCCTGAAATCCTACTTCAACCTAGTGTTGTAGATGGTAATCCAAAAGACTCAATTCTTGAGGCAAAGATGCCTGAGGGATCAAAAGAGTCTAAAGACGTTTCTTCTCAACCTAACAAGGAAGAGAAATTGAAAGGTGTTGTCCTAAACCAGTCTACTCCTAATGGTCAGAAAGACAGTATTGTACACTTTACACTTCATAAGAGTAATAGGGTCTATACTGAGTTAGAATTCCCATTAGAATCTATTGACCCTAAGAGGATTGATGAAGTCTGGGATGTAGCTATTGAGGATATGAAGAAATTAAGTCAGCTGCGTCTCACTCCGTTACCTAAGCAGTCTAGGATTAGAAAATCTGAAGACGAATTAGCCATTAATGAAGAAGCAACTAAGGCTTTAAAGCACATCTTAATGCCTGCACTTAAGAAATCTCCAAGTAAAGGTAAACATGAGAAAGATGGTGCTAGAAAGTCTAAAATATCACCAACTAAACGAGACCCTGAAAAAGAAGATCAAAGAAAAACAAGTAAGTCAGTGGACACTAGTGCTAACAATGAATCTGTAGGTACCGATAAAAAGGTAGATACAAACAAAAAGTTCATGGTCCTCTCCTGCTTTGCTTGTCATGAAAAGGGTCATGTTTATTGTGTATGTCCAAGTAGACCTCGAAGATCAGGTTCTCTTTCAAAGGTTTCTACCTCGGAAGGAAAAAGGGGGTTGGGTAATGATAAACAGGTTGATGAGGCTAAAGTTCAATCTTCTCCAAAACCGTTTACTATACCTCAACGATGTGAATCTCCACTGAAAGGTTCATCAGGAAATGTTCATGAGAATTCAAATTGTTTTCAAACACCTCCACGACCTGCTCGTTCTACTCCTAGAAATCAAAATTCATATTATGACCAAATTCATTCAAGTGTTCGACCTTCTTATGGCCCTCATTCTCCTAGACCTTCTCCGACGAGAGGTCAGAAGTCTCCTCCAGTGAGAAGACGAGACGAGAATCATGTCCTACCCACGGCTTTGAGCAATGGATATTGGACTGAACTGATTCTCAGGGATGAGAAGGGTCGACCCAAACCTAAGAAGGTTTGGGTCCCCAATGAAAACTAATTTTTCTCATTTTATGTGCAGGGAGTTCCTAGGAAACCAATTCATTTATGGTACCTTGACAGTGGATGCTCCAGGCACATGACAGGGGACAGGAAGCTCTTGTCCAATTATACTGGTATAAATGGGTCGTACGTTCGTTTTGCTGGATCCAAGGGCGGCAACATCACCGGTCAAGGAGATGTCGTTAATGGACAACTTACTCTAGAAAGAGTAAACTATGTGGAACAACTTACTCATAATCTAATGAGTGTCTCCCAGATCTGTGACAAGGGCAACAATGTTCATTTCACAGAAAAGGAGGCATTCATCCGAAAAACTTTAAAGCCACCAAGCACATAGATATAAAGCATCACTTTTTACGTGATTGTTTTGAGAAAAAGCTTATTCATTTAGAAAAGGTTATTACTGATGATAACCTTGCTGATCTTTACACTAAAGCTTTTGATAGACCTCGTCATGAGTTGTTATATCAACTCAATGGTATGAAGAATGCCGAGTAGTTTCTCTCAAAGAACTTAAATTTTCTTTTCGAGTCTTAGTAGTTTAAGTCGTATATAGATAGTGTCATAAAAAAAAATTTAAAAAAAAATATAAAAAAATAAAAAAAATAAAAATAAAAATAGAAAATCCAAAAATATAATAAATAAAGTAAGGTTACTGCACTACATGATTAGACGTGACGATACTTTAACTTTTAAGCCTACTTAATTGTACTTTAAAATGCTCAGTTCAGTGATACCATTATATGATATATCGATAGACACAAAGTACCAAGGTTTCCTTTTAAATCTGAACTTAAATGTCTACAATGTTCTTATGGGAAACGTATTCAGATACATGGCTGAGAATGCTTGTTCTTAAAATAGACAAGTCCTTTAAATCTTATGAAAGATCTTGCATTATAATTATGTATATTTGGTCTTTATAAAGAAGGTCTCGGGTACATATATGTGTATGTATTGCTTTTTTGGATGTATATTTGTGACAAGATATACAAATATCAAATAAATCTGTTGAAAATATGAAGCTAATGTGGCCTTTGAGATTCGAACAAGTAAGTCCTTAGGGTGTCTTTGTATACCTAGCCTACCTAAAGCTTCCAACTTGGGATAGGTTGTCAGAAAGTTCGCTACACGGGTCTCATCGAAAGTCACGGGTTTTCATAAGTGCTTTAAAAAATAATGTCACAAATATGCAAGTACTTGGCATTATGCAATGTTGAGTATATTTCCGTACGTGAGTCAAGTTAAGTCGCTTTACGCGTGAGGAATCACCGACCTGTCACCGTTGACTTGATTCTTAAAGACTTTCTCACTTTACTCACCAAATGTCTTACTCTTAGTGCTTGTTTCGATTGTGAGAGTGTATCTGAATATGGGGCACATAAGTTCGCAAACTAAAATTGTGGCATGAGTAACTTACTAGGTTACATGGTGACTGTCCTTGGCTCAAGTAATACGAAAGTGCCACAAATCAAAAAGGAGACTGGAAGTACCGAGTGTTTAAGAGAACAAACATATTGGTAATCGTTTTTGGATCACTGTTCATAACTTAATAATAAATGAATTCATTTCTCAAATTTTGGGCTTATGTAAATGCTAATCTGATCTGATCAGTAGTAACCAAGTAATATGTGAATAATGAATAAATTAAGTTAACTAGTGTTTAGATTAGTTTTTTATTCTGTAATTTTTATTCTGATTTATTTTCCATTTTATTGAGTCAAAATAGTATTTTCATAAGTTCTTATTGCACGAGAGATCCTACTTAAATTCTGATGAGTATATGTTTTGCTGAATTCATTCATGTGAATTCTTGATGAGGTTATGTGATTTGTACAAAAGAAGATTTTCTGATATGGACATTAATTTGTTTAAGTTTAGAAAATGATCTTTTAAGTGTTATGTGAAAAGTCAAAGTTATTTGAAATATCACAAGTTTAAGTTGTTACTAGTTACGAATTCAATTAATACCTTGGTGACATTTTAGGGTTTGACAATGGAATGACCTCCCTTGATCTTTTGTTAGAATCTTTGTTATTTCGTATCTGTTAACCCCAATTCTGTGTGTTTTTAGCTTGAATTTACTGCATTATTATGCTTTTGCTCTTAATGCGTTAATGAGTTTTTAGTAAGTTTGTAGTGTTCAGGTTAAGAAGATAAAGTTGGAGTGCTGATTTTTGCAAATTCAGTGTTATTCATACGGATGATATTGTGGAGACAACATATTTGGTGTGAAGTGACAATATTGTGATGCAGATATGAGCACGTGAAGAAAGAATACATGAACTTGCTTTTGGGGTATTTATTTACTTTACAATTCATGTATTTAGTGAAAATAATCAGATTTGATACTTGTTTCTTTTGATTTTCGTATCTTGACTTATGACATGATTTCGGAAACCTTACAAAGTTCTTCATTGGATTTTTGGACTATTCATTGTTTGTTTGTTTTGTAGACGGCTTCTAATATGGGACTTAAGTGTTTCAAGATGGTTTGCCGTCAAGCATCTCAGTGATTAGAGAAATGTTCTCCGTATCATGGTCATGATTGGTAACGCTGTTAATATGACAATTGATTATTTTCAGATTTGTTGATGGTTGGTTTTACACTTTGGGGTTCTTTTTATTCAAGATTATAATGTTTGTCAAATACTTACATTATGATGATGATTTTGGTTGATGGAACTTCTTGGTACAAGGCATGAACAAGTTGCTTTTAACGAGTTTTTGCTATGTACAGGATTAGGTAAACAGTCACGTCGTGGAAAATTTCGTGATGGAAAATCTGGAAATTTCCTGAGCTTGAAATGATTTCTCCCGAACTTAGCTGTATCTGGAACTTTCAAAGTCCTCTAACGAAGTTAGCAAAACTATTTTCGTTTTGTTCTGTTTTAACGAAGATAACTTCTATCTTCGTTCAGTGTTAACTAACGAACTTAGTTATGTTTTTATTTTAGCATGCTATCTTCGTTTATTGTTAACTAACGAACTTAGTTATGTTTTTATTTTAGCATGCTATCTTCGTTTATTGTTAACTAACGAACTTAGTTATGTTTTTATTTTAGCATGCTATCTTCGTTTATTGTTAACTAACGAACTTAGTTATGTTTTTATTTTAGCATGCTATCTTCGTTTATTGTTAACTAACGAACTTAGTTATGTTTTTATTTTAGCATGCTATCTTCGTTTATTGTTAACTAACGAACTTAGTTATGTTTTTATTTTAGCATGCTATCTTCGTTTATTGTTAACTAACGAACTTAGTTATGTTTTTATTTTAGCATGCTATCTTCGTTTATTGTTAACTAACGAACTTAGTTATGTTTTTATTTTAGCATGCTATCTTCGTTTATTGTTAACTAACGAACTTAGTTATGTTTTTATTTTAGCATGCTATCTTCGTTTATTGTTAACTAACGAACTTAGTTATGTTTTTATTTTAGCATGCTATCTTCGTTTATTGTTAACTAACGAACTTAGTTATGTTTTTATTTTAGCATGCTATCTTCGTTTATTGTTAACTAACGAACTTAGTTATGTTTTTATTTTAGCATGCTATCTTCGTTTATTGTTAACTAACGAACTTAGTTATGTTTTTATTTTAGCATGCTATCTTCGTTTATTGTTAACTAACGAACTTAGTTATGTTTTTATTTTAGCATGCTATCTTCGTTTATTGTTAACTAACGAACTTAGTTATGTTTTTATTTTAGCATGCTATCTTCGTTTATTGTTAACTAACGAACTTAGTTATGTTTTTATTTTAGCATGCTATCTTCGTTTATTGTTAACTAACGAACTTAGTTATGTTTTTATTTTAGCATGCTATCTTCGTTTATTGTTAACTAACGAACTTAGTTATGTTTTTATTTTAGCATGCTATCTTCGTTTATTGTTAACTAACGAACTTAGTTATGTTTTTATTTTAGCATGCTATCTTCGTTTATTGTTAACTAACGAACTTAAGCCCTATTTTCGTACAGATTCTTTTTACGAACTTAAAGAGTAATGTCGTACAGTTTTAACTTACGAAATTTTTGATTAAGTTCATCCAAGTCTGCCACTCATTTATTGTGCTAATCTCGTAATTGTTTTTGTTAAGTAGAAATTTAAGCTCGATTTGAAGGTTTAATGGAGGATTTTGGTTAGTGTGTGAAAAGTGTGTTTGTGATGTGAAATGGAGGTTGAAGATGAGTTTAGAGAGAGAAAGTATAAGATTAGAGAGAAGTAACTATGGAATTATGTTCAAAGCTTTCAATTTTGGGTATGGAGAGGAGTATTTATACACTTGACTAACTTTCACTAATACTCCTTCCATTATTAAAATAATTACATTTTAACACCATTTTAGATTTCTAACATTCTTCCCCTTGGTGTTGAAATGTATTTCATGCACGATATCATCTATAAATACGAATTTGTTGATGAAGGTCTTCGAAGCTTTCTCATTGTCTTCAAGATCTTCCATCAAACTTGTCTTTATGTCTTTAATCTTCACACTTACCTTAAAGATGTATCTTTAAGTCTTGAACTTCTCAGAGTTTGAGCATTGCGGAAACTTGATCTTGGCTCTTTAGATTTGAACATGATAGCCTCTTCTTGACAATCTTAACTTTGTCACACTTCCCCTTAATTAATGAATCTTTCTCTTGAAGCATTTGGACAAACATCTTTTTCATCACAAACTTCCCCTCGATCAAACAATCATATTTGCGTACCACCAACGCTTATGTATAGGGTGTACCCGCGGCATACCCACCACGTTGGCGATAACTATCTTCAAAGAAAAATTTGGGGATCACTTTAGTCAACAATTTATCTTTCTTCCCCTCAACTGATAAATTCTTCTTTCAAATAAACTTTTTATCTTTCTTCCCCTCAACTGATAAATTCTTCTTTCAAATAAACTTTTTCGACTTCATTATCCTCTTTCTTCCCCTCATGATGAATGTGTGGCAACATGTTCATCATGTCTCTTTGAAGTCGAAACTGGGGAATCAACCATTATGAAGTAGTAGTCCAATAAACAACATCTTTAGCCCGGGTTATACACTGACATGTGTATAAGCCATTTCATCGAATTACTTACAAACAACCTTTGGGACCCATTTTTGTGTAGGCCCAACGGTTTTTGTCTTGACATTCCAAATGTACGTGTCATCGATTCGACGAATAGAATCTGCAGTCCATGGTAGGTGAAAACTCGAGGTTGTTGAAAAGTTGAGTTTTTGTGGACGCAGTGGAGATGCAAAGACATTCACTTCTTGCACGGTAATTGGTTTTGGTGCAAGTTCATAGAGTTGCCAAAGTGAGTATTTGATTGTCTTTGACTCAGTTGACTTTGGTTTGTAGACAGGTTTCCATTTGATCTTGGTCAACTGAGCTTTTGCTTGAGAGATGAACTTGGTATTGTCTTCAAATGACAAGAATGGAATGAGAGTCTGTGTTCCATCTATAGTAGGCTTCGACGAATACTTTCTATCCTTGAATAAGGCATAGTTAGTAAATTGAGAAGCTTTATGTTTAGCAGGAGATGAAACTTTGATCTTTGAGCTCTTTGGGATGGACTCAGTGCAAACTTTCTTTTGAACATCAAGTTCAGTTGGAAATATTGGACTTGCATCATGATAAACTGAGCCATCATCACTTTGAGTGTCACAAGATGTTGATTGTGTTTGCAATTCCATCTCAAGTTCAGAGATTCTCTTTCGTAGAGATGTTTCATTTGATTGATATTGCAAACAATTCTCTTCAAGAGTCTTGATTTTGTTGCAAACATCTTGTCTCTCTTTCTCAACTTTGTTCATCTCATCAATAAACTTGCTCTCCATGGTTAAGAATATAGATGTCTTATTTTTTGACTGAGATTGAAAACTTGAAATCTTTTCTTGCAAAATAAGTTCTCTTGATTTGCTTTCCAAGATACTATCATTCAGCTTCTTGTTGGAAGTTTTCAATTCTGTTTGAAGTTCTTTTATCGCAGCTTTCATTTGTGACATCAACTCATCATTCTTCTTCAAAGTTTGTTTGTCAATTTCATTCCAAACTGCAAGGTCTCCAAATTCAACTTGAAGTTCTTTCATCTCATTTGTAAGTCTCACATTTCCAGCTCGATAGTGGATCATTTGTTCTTTCAGTTTGACATTCTCAGCTTGTAACGTGACTGCTTCCTCTTGAAACTTGACATTTTCAGTGGCAATCGAATGAATCAATATCTTCATCACTTGACAAGGAGTTGTTTCAGATCGCAAATGAGTAGTCATACAACATGAGCACAGTCCACCTTTATGAAGTTTCTCTTCAGATGAAGTAGGTGTCTTGGGTGAGGAAGTTAACCACAAATTGAAGACGAAATCATTTTTGACTGAATTTGAGATACTTGGACTTGACATTTTGTTTAGCAAAGGGTGAAATGAAATGAAAAGGTAATTGTGATTGAAATTGAAGTGAAAGAATTAAAATTGAAATTTGGAGATTTTGTACTTCAGGTTTCCCTCCAAATTTTTTCGCCGAAATATGTTCTCACGAAACTTTGAATTTCATGTAAACTTTGGATATCATGATCATAGGAAAAATTTGATAATTTCTAAAATTTTTTCGCCAAAACCGCGTCAATAACGAATGAAAATTGGCCTAAAAATTTTTTAATGCTATCAAATTTTAAATCTTCATGAATTATCCCTTTTTAAGACCCTGGGCAAAAATAATTTTTCCCGCCAAAAGACTTTTTTTTTTTTTTATTGGATTTTTGGAATTGGAACGATCTTGTGAAGATCGTCCTGGGTGAGATCGTCTTGTGTGAGATCGTCTTGAGCAAGATCGTCCTAGGTGAGATCGTCCTAGGATTTTGATGAAATTTGGTTAAGTCTTGAAATTGAAACGATCTTGAAATGAAACGGTTCAAAAGAACTGGGACGATCTTGGTTGAAGATCGTCTTAGGTTTCTAGGAAATGAAACGATCTTGGTGAAGATCGTCTTAGGTTTCGAAGAAATGAAACTATCTTGGTGAAGATCGTCTTAGGTTTCTAGGAAATGAAACGATCTTGGTGAAGATCGTCTTAGGTTTCGAAGAAATGAAACGATCTTGGTAAAGATCGTCTTAGGTTTCTAGGAAATGAGACGATCTTGGTTGAAGATCGTCTTGTTTTCTTTCTCAACACTTAGAAGTATTTGAATTGACCAAACCAATCCTTTCGGATTAATTAGCCAGAAAACAAACACTTCACCACACACACTTGTCAAGACGATCTTGAGGAGATCGTCCTACAAGCCACAAAGTACTAAGTATGAAATGAACTTTCAAAGACTAAGACGATCTTGGGAAGATCGTCCTAGTGAAGATCGTCTTAGATCGTCTTGTTGAGATCGTCTTGGTGAAGATCGTCTTAGGTTTCTAGGAAATGAGACGATCTTGGTGAAGATCGTCTTAGGTTTCTAGGAAATGAAACGATCTTGGTGAAGATCGTCTTAGGTTTCGAAGAAATGAAACGATCTTGGTGAAGATCGTCTTAGGTTTCGAAGAAATGAAACGATCTTGGTGAAGATCGTCTTAGGTTTCTAAGAAATGAAACGATCTTGGTGAAGATCGTCTTAGGTTTCGAAGAAATGAAACGATCTTGGTGAAGATCGTCTTAGGTTTCGAAGAAATGAAACGATCTTGGTGAAGATCGTCTTAGGTTTCGAAGAAATGAAACGATCTTGGTGAAGATCGTCTTAGGTTTCTAAGAAATGAAACGATCTTGGTGAAGATCGTCTTAGGTTTCTAGGAAATGAAACGATCTTGGTGAAGATCGTCTTAGGTTTCTAGGAAATGAAACGATCTTGGTGAAGATCGTCTTAGGTTTCGAAGAAATGAAACGATCTTGGGAAGATCGTCCTAGTGAAGATCATCTTAGAGTCATCTTCTTCATCAGAACATCAGTTTTATACAAAAACTCCATTAACGACTTCTTAAAGCTTCAATAACTTTCGAATTACTAGGAGTTAGAACATGAAAACACTTGCAAACTGTGTGTTTTTACCTCCGCAACAAATCTATGAACAAAATTCAACACCAAACACAACAGATTCGAATCCCACAAAATCGCGCCAAAAATCAAAAATTCAAACTCGAGATTTAGATCGAATTGGAACTTGAAACTTGACAGGATTGTGTTTTTAACTACCACGAATCTATTGGTGAACAAATAACGAGGTAAAATCAACTGTAGAAAAATCCCACAGTTGATGAACTAAAACAGTTTCGGGATAAAAATTCAAAAATTGGATGTGAATTGCAACAAATCGAGCTATGGATCGTTCAGATTAACTGATTTTGCTCTGATACCAATTGTTAAATAGAAATTTAAGCTCGATTTGAAGGTTTAATGGAGGATTTTGGTTAGTGTGTGAAAAGTGTGTTTGTGTGTGAAATGGAGGTTGAAGATGAGTTTAGAGAGAGAAAGTATAAGATTAGAGAGAAGTAACTATGGAATTATGTTAAAAGCTTTCAATTTTGGGTATGGAGAGGAGTATTTATACACTTGACTAACTTTCACTAATACTCCTTCCATTATTAAAATAATTACATTTTAACACCATTTTAGATTTCTAACATTCTTCCCCTTGGTGTTGAAATGTATTTCATGCACGATATCATCTATAAATACGAATTTGTTGATGAAGGTCTTCGAAGCTTTCTCATTGTCTTCAAGATCTTCCATCAAACTTGTCTTTATGTCTTTAATCTTCACACTTACCTTAAAGATGTATCTTTAAGTCTTGAACTTCTCAGAGTTTGAGCATTGCGGAAACTTGATCTTGGCTCTTTAGATTTGAACATGATAGCCTCTTCTTGACAATCTTAACTTTGTCACACTTCCCCTTAATTAATGAATCTTTCTCTTGAAGCATTTGGACAAACATCTTTTTCATCACAAACTTCCCCTCGATCAAACAATCATATTTGCGTACCACCAACGCTTATGTATAGGGTGTACCCGCGGCGTACCCACCACGTTGGCGATAACTATCTTCAAAGAAAAATTTGGGGATCACTTTAGTCAACAATTTATCTTTCTTCTTCCCCTCAACTGATAAATTCTTCTTTCAAATAAACTTTTTATCTTTCTTCTTCCCCTCAACTGATAAATTCTTCTTTCAAATAAACTTTTTATCTTTCTTCCCCTCAACTGATAAATTCTTCTTTCAAATAAACTTTTTCGACTTCATTATCCTCTTTCTAATGGAGGATTTTGGTTAGTGTGTGAAAAGTGTGTTTGTGTGTGAAATGGAGGTTGAAGATGAGTTTAGAGAGAGAAAGTATAAGATTAGAGAGAAGTAACTATGGAATTATGTTCAAAGCTTTCAATTTTGGGTATGGAGAGGAGTATTTATACACTTGACTAACTTTCACTAATACTCCTTCCATTATTAAAATAATTACATTTTAACACCATTTTAGATTTCTAACAGTTTTTATATTGTGATTTGTTTTACAGAAATGGCTCTTGCTCCGCGTCAATTCATTAAGAAGCACAATCTTGCTCTAAATCTTGATCCAGATCAACATAATTGCGACCATTATCATGAGATGTTTGATTATATCGCTCGCTCAAGGCTTTCTTTTGCATTTTGTGATTCACCAAGACTCATTAGGCAGTATATCGATGCTTTCTGGAGGACTGCTCATGTGGTTATGGTTAATGGTCATAGTTTTGTTCGTGCTACTGTCGAAGGAATTACATTTGATTTCAATGCTGCAATGCTTCGTGATATTCTGCATTTAGGTGAAGAACCAGACGAAGCAGTGGAATTGGCTTATGAGTTTGAACTTATTCGTCGATGTTTTCAGAGGATGGGCTATGTTGGTGAAATTAAACTTCCTTTTGACAAAAGTGGATTTCAAGGACGATGGAGATATCTTGCTTACGCCTTGTTGGTATGTCTGAGCAATCGTAAGGCTGGATTTGATCAGCTTTCTGCTCAGATTTCTTCGCAGATGGTTGCCTTGGTCTATAATCGACCTTATCCTTTTTCAGCATACTTCTATCAAGAATTTATTGATCAAATCAATGCCAAAGCGAAAAAGAGATTTCTTTTATATCCTCGCTTTGTTATGGCAATCGTTAGACATTTTTGTCCGAACTTGGTATTTGATCAAGGTCCTCGCTATATACCACATGCTTGGCCTTTACGTCGATTTGCTAATCTAGAAGCCAACACTCGAAACGTGGTTGGTCTTAATGATCCACCACTTTTTGGTCATTTGATTGATCCAAACTATCGATCCCGTCTTGAGGATGATATGTTAGTGGATGATGTTGATGATTCTGATCATGATGATGAAGAGGGTTCTGATGATGATTCCGGTGGTGATTCTGATTCTGATGACTCTGATCATGGGAATGATGATGGTGTGGAAGCTGGTTCTGATGGTTCTCATGCTGGTGATGATGCAGTTGAGGAAGACACAGATGAATATGATAGTGTCGCTGCTGATTCTAGTAATGAGCATCGAACTAAGATGGCTCATGATGTCCATGCTGATTCAGGAAGTGATCATTCACATCACTTTTCTCGAGAAGGTGTACCTGGTGCTTTACGTCGAGAGCGTCGGAGTAAGGCATGTCATTCTTCTCCTGCACTTTCTGATACGGATCAATCTGTTCATGATGAACATGATATTCAAGTTAATCAGGATGGTGGTGCTGGACAAGAAGATGTACTTCATAATCATGAAGAAATGGAACATAGAGATATGGCACCAAGCCCAATTCATGTAGGTACAAGTACTGTTGGTACTTCAGGCCCTACTTCTTCCAGAGGTCCTAAGAGAACATTGGATGCTCTTCTTACTTATACCAGAGCTAAGCGTGCACGAATTACTGAGGTTACTTCAGTATCTATTCCTGATTATCCACGATCAACTGCTGCTGCTATTCCTGCTGTCTCTACAGCACAGGTTGCTTCTGTTGCTGCTTTACCTGTATTGCCCAGATTGCCTATTATTCCTCCTCTTCCTTCAGATTATTCACTAGTTCGGCGTATCGATATTCTTCAGGCTCGTGTTGATACATTAGAGTCTGATCTTACGGATGTTCGAGCTGCTTTGACCTTTTTAATAAACTGGGTCAAGAATCAAGGGGGAGATGTTCCTGAAGAAGTTTGCAGATTGTCAGTAGTTCAGCCAAGACATCAGAATGATGATGATGATGCTGATAATGCTGGTAATAGGATTGATTCTCGCCCAGTTTCTGACAAAGGAAAAGGTGTTGAGACTCAGGGGGAGACAGGAGGGGATACTACCCAGGTTGGTACTTCTGGTGCGGGTGGATCAAGTGCTCCTCGTGATGCTGAAGTTGTTGAAGCACTTGACTCAGGTAATTCTTCGAAATCGATTGATTATTTAAGTGATGATCAAGTTGAAGCTGAAACTGAACGATTAAAGCGTGAAGTTAAGGCAAAATTTGGACATGACTGTAATACTGAAGAAAATGCTTTTCATTCTGTATTTGATACCTTATTAGATAAACAGCAAAAAGCAGAAACTGAAAGAGAAAAAGAATTACAGATTCAAAAGCAAACAGCCTTGGAATCTGATTCTGATTCTGATTCAACTTATGATTCTGATAAAGATTGATAAAGTGTATATTAGGTTGCATGTAATAAGTTTACGACATGTAAATGTAATCTATCTTATTTCAATGCAATTATATTTCATCTTTATTATTATTATCATGATTATTCATTGTATTCTGGTGTTCATTTTGTGTAATCTTAATAGATGATACAGATGATGCAGAATTATTCCTTGATGGTGATGAACTTGAGGAAGGTGAGTTTGTTCCTGAACCAGATCTAAACATATTCAAGAAACCTTATGGGTTTGATGATGTTTGGGACTCAATTCCTGAAGATCCATCTATAGAAGAAAGAAAAGTGTTAGAGTTAAAGAGAAAAGAAGTTAAGGAAAGAATGCTTCAAGCTTCAATTAGTAGCACTGCTAAAGTTTTAAACTTTGTGGTATATGCTAAGGTTGATGATGCAATGATTCCTTTCCACTGGGAAATTAACTTGACAAGACCTTTTGATCCAAATGATTATCCAGTTCCTCTCAGAGAAGATGATCTACTGCAAGAGATTGATCGACTTGTGCCTGGGCAAAGAATTAATGAATATATATTCACATGGGATACTATGAAACCCATTATGTATTGGACTCACATCTCAGATAAAGATGCTGCAAAATATAAGACGATAATCTGGAGTTGGTTCTATGATGAAGAATTGAAGCTGTTCATTCTTAAAAGACCAGAAGGTTGTCAGTATTTAGCGTGGCGTGAGAGACACTTCAGAAGCTTGTGTGAAGAAGATTTACATGAACTTGGAAATAATTGGATTATCAATCCAAGTGGTTATGGTCTTGCTGATGTGGTTGGTAAGAATCTTCATGAAGATTTCAAGTTGAGATTGAATATAAAAGGTTCTGAGAAACCAAAGTTTCATATTGAACCAAGACGGAAGAAGAAGGTGGTTAAGCCAGATAAAAGCGTTGAGTATATTCAACATGATATCAAGTGTATGATCAAAGTCCCTGCCAATAAGTGGGCACAAGATGTCTTAGATAAGATGGATAATTGGGAGATTGATCGGAATTCTGGTGAAGCCAAGATGTATGCAGACTCGAAGAAGAAGATGTTGTTGAGAAGGATGTATGATCCAATGCAGTTGGTTAACTTCTCAAGAAATGATCAGAGAAAATTATACGATACTGAATGTTCATTTTTACCATTTTGGAAGAATGAAGAGGGTCGATATCGTAAGATTCTCCAAGTCCGCTTACACGAAAATATCCATGCAAATAGCAAACGATTGTTATTTGATGGATGATAAAGTTTTTTTTTGAAGACTGAAGAAATCGAAGATGCTGCTATCAAGGGGGAGTTTGTTGATGCATGTTGATGTGACAACAGCAACTTAGATTTAATTAGACTTTTAGGTTAAGACATTATGTTACTTTATGTCTTATTTATATATGTGTAATTGATAGATTATGGACTTCATGTTTTGGTAATGATCGATTACATGTTTTGGTGTTATATATATGTTGTTTATATATGATGTTTGTTATGTGTGTTATACAAGTACAAACATAATATATGTTAGGTTCCTTGTACATGAAATACTTGGAAAATAACTAGGCATAGATGCTGATGGAAGTAAGTACTAACGAAGATAATCTTCGTTAGGAACAAACGAAGATAATCTTCGTTATATGGGCTGGGCTGCTAAGTTCGTAAGAACAAAGCCCAGCAGGCCCAATATCGATCAGAAACATATATATATGAATGGAAACCCTAAATTGGATAAAATGGGTTCAACTCACACACATCTCTAGCGACTAAGTTCGTTTCTAACATTTAGAAAACGAAGATAGGTTACATACGGCTGATTATATACTTATAATTAGCAATATACTCGATAACTAATCAAACTAGTTATCTCGTGAGGATTCCGCACTCACGACATAACAATAGACGATCTCGAGAGCGATCTGTAGCTATCGAGGGACTCACATCCACGATCCACTCACAAATAAAATTCCAAAGTGAGTCAGGGATAGCAACATTATTGTCTAACTCAATCACCGAACGAGGAAAACATGAACGAAGCCGAAGTCAGCACACGAGCGAAGCAGGAAGGTTTCCACGCAACCAGAAAGAAAAACAAAGGCCCAGAAACAACAAAGTTCAAAAGAAGAACACGCAAAAGAAATAGAGGGGCCAGAAAAAGCAACGCACTGAGGAGCTTCGGGGAAAAGACGGAGGACCAGAAAGACCTCCGTCAAAAAGTGAATTACCTGAAAAGGCAACGGGATAAGTCCGATTAGCTACCGGATAAGTCCCACAAAGAAAGCTAGCAGCTAGGAACATTACTATGTAATGTCTCCTGCCAATTATTTTTAGATAAATAAAGCTTTCAAAATATTCTTAAGATCGATCAATAAACTCTAAACGCGCGTAAAAAGTAAAAATAAAAAGACTTCGTGTAAATGTTCAAGGGGACGCCCATTAAGACATTCATGAAGCAAATAAAAAGAGCCTCCCCAAAATAAAGAGGGAGCTGCCAAATATAAAACCACTCAAAGACGGACTCGTTATAACGAAGAAGTCGAGGGTATGGTTAAAGATAATAATTTCAGGTACCAAAGAGCATATACAAAGTGTGAGTCCCTTAAATTCGATGGTTAACCTAGAAAGTGTAAAATACAACAAGTCTAATAAGCACTAGAAAATCAAGATAATACAAATAAGTATGTATCCTAACAACCTATGAATTACAAATGATCTATATTTGTCAAATAACTCTTTTGGATCGAGATACTTAAAGTTGTGAAATATCCCTGTTTAAGATCGAGAGTATTTAGACAAATTCACTTTAATGCAAAATGTATGCTTAAAAGTGTTTATCTCAAGGAAATGACTTTGTATTTATAGGCAACAAAATTCACCAGTGAATTTTGTGTCGTACAAATATGGTTGCATACATTTAATGATCCGACAAGAACATTAAATGCATTGGATAAGGTACAAGGATAAAGTGACATTAAATGACTGTGTATCCTTTTATCCAACCACCTTTACACGCATAAACTTTGGTAAAGAACAAGTGGATTGTTCTTTGGAAAGTGTGTAAAGGCAAAAGTCAATCCTCGATATCAGTGTTCAGACTTGTAAGGTCTAGAACATTGACAATCCTCCAGTGTACAGATCTGGTAAGACTTCCAGTGGACTCCGCCATTTGTCAGTCTTCTTTATTCTGACTTCAGTCTTTGACTTCAGTGAGAACGTCTTCAGTAGAGTTGATCTGGACTGGGGTGAAGTCCAGTGAGCTAATCTGGAGAATACTCTAGATTTCCTATACAAGTATTTGTTCACTGGTCTTCCAATATTTCTGGACAAATCTTCAGAGAGACTCCAGATTCCAAGTCTGGAGTAGGTCCAGTAGAACACGTTTCTGGACAGATCTTCAGTAAGGCTACAGTAGTCGAGTCTGGAGCGAGTCCAGTAAATCTGGACCTAACAAATTCCCCCTATTTGTTTAGAAATAATGCAAGTGTTTTCAAGCTTAAATCTATACATTTTGTATGCTTGAAAAACACAAGTTTTGACTTAGTCTAAAAGTCTAAGTTACTGGAAAACACTTTATAAATCATGAGTGTTTTTCAGTTTCATCTTTTAAGTTCTAACTTAGACTAAATCTGATCATTTACTTTTATGAATCAAAAATTGCAACTATTATTACATACATCAACTGATAAATAGTTTACAATTTTCATAAAACAATAAATTTACAACAAGTAAATGATAAGAGTCAGGCCCTTCTTTTCGATGACTGTCCTGGAGCATCTTCAGTAGCCTTTCTCTTTGGTGATGGAGAAGATGGTATAGATTCTGGCGATTTCATGCCCATAGCAACTTCCATCTGTTGCTTTCTTCTCCATACCTTTTCAACTCTTTTCAGAAATGCTTTAACATCAGTCGACACATTTGTCTTCCCCCTGAACGTTAAAGCAATTTCCTTCAGTTCACTCCATCCAAATGCTTGGACTGAAGTACTTTTCCTTTCATCAGTAAAGTTACCCTCCCTGGTCAACTTTACTTCAAACTTAGACATACCTTCATGATTATCAGCCAATTTGATCTCAGCACCAGTGATCCTTCTAGCATCAGCCATGAAATTTAACATTTCATTGTATTTGTCTTTCAACTTGGCTGTCTGGATCAATGCTTCAGTTTCCTTAGACACTCTCTTTTGTTGTACAGTAGACTGGAGTTTTTGACGATTAATTTTTCGAGAAGTGACCAGGGGAATGAATTTGCTTACATCAGCATCTTTAATCATTTTGATTTTTTTGGCAGTCAGTTTTGGTAAGCCAGTCAGTTTCTTTCTGTACTCTATCTCCAGAGCACCAGCGTTCTTTATGATCTTTTTCTGAAGGCTTACCAGTTCCTCCTTTCTTTGTCTGATGAGTTTAAGTACACTCACGCCATAAATTATAGAATCATAGACCTGTTCTTCTTCGGCGTAAAATGAGCGTACATGAACATCATCTAATGCATTTAGGCATTGATGAACTCTGGGGTCATCCTTCATCTTTTTGTAAACATCGATATTTATGCCTAACCTGCCAGCATTGTAAGAGTCCAGAGTCCCCATAGATGCCATCTCCCTTTGATGGGCCAGCAGTTCATCTTTTTGATTTCTTTTGAAAATCTCTATCATGATGCATTCTTGTTCTAGCTTCTTGGAGGTTTCATCATCAGCATCATCTTCAGTAGTTTGCTCTTCTTCTCCAGATTCCATTTGTTGTTTTCCCTTAACTGACTTCAGAGTTGATGGAATATCTGGGAAGGACTCAAACTGGGGCTCACTGGCTTCCAGTAGCTTCTTCAGTTAGCCCGGCTTTAGTGCCATATGCTCTTTGTGCCAAGTGTTTCAGTGTCATTTGGTCACCAGACGACTTTTCCCCCTTGGAATGATCACCAGTTCTTGAATTGAGATCATTCCATAACTGTTCCAGCATATGTCTGTCCAGCGCACCAAATGTTCTTCCTGCCTCTGGAGTTGCATCAGTCACAACTTTCTTAAGTGCCTGCACTTCCTTTTTAACAGTTTCAACTTCTTTAGGCAAGTGCTCTGGCAACTTTTCTTCCACAAACTCACCACATGAGGTAACAACCCATCTTGAATGGTACGAAGAACAGTCTCCTAAATCTCTTCAGATAATTCTTTCAGCATACTGATTCTGAACTTCTTGGTACATTCATCACTTATTGTACTGACAACTGCATCCTGGTCTAGTGTGGATCTAGTCTCCAGAGAACTGACCCTGGAAACCAAATTCTGAACTTCTTTTTTCAGACCTGCCAGTTCACCAATGACTGCAGTCTGAACAGAACTAACCATCCTTGTCTCTAGACCCTGGACCGCCACTTTGAAATTTTCAGTATTGTTGTTTGTGGCCAGTACCAGTTCATCAAGCTTCTCAAACATAAGCTTCTCATTCCCAGCAAACAGATTTATCTCAGATGCAAGGTTATTTGATAATAATGATTTGAAGTTTGAAATAACCTGCGATGATTCCTGGAGTGATCTCTCCAGGTCCACCACCTTACTTAAAAGGCCTTGGACCTCGGCAGAAGATGAAGTGGAGAGACCACTGGGAGGTTCAAGATGTGAAGGCAATCTGGTCATAAGAGGTACTTATGCCCAGTCCTCTTCAGTTGCAGCTTCAGATGTTGCAACTGGTGACTCCGGCGCACGAGGTGGAGGTTGAGATTGTGAAGGTTGAGTGGTTGCTGGAGTGAAGTATTGTGTATCTCTAGGAATTGAAGGTGGTGGTGGCTGGTGGTGGCATGTTTGATTCTGGTGGTGGTTCATTTGATTCTGGTGGTGGTGGCATTTCAGAAGATATAATTGGTTGGGTGACTGAAGCAATAGCAGATGTGTCAATATTTTCTTCTTCATCACCCAAGAAATTCATGTTTACATCAAAGCCTTCAGACATTGGGGAATCTACATCATCCCGTTCTGGAGCCATCCCAACTGTCTGTTCACCAGACTGTTCACCAGTCTCTACATTAACCTGTTCACCAGCCTCTTCATTCAAGTCTATTTGAGCTTCTTGCTCACCAGAAACATGTTCATCAGTCTGAACATCTTGTTCAACTTCCTCAACAACCTGCTCTATAATCTGGGCAACATTTTCAATTTGTTCATCAGTTACCTGCCCAACAACCTCTTGTACGTTCTCTTGTTCAAAAATTGGTGACCCATCCAGATTCATAACATCACCAGGATGTCTTTCAGGATTCACCTGAAGTCCAGCTCTCATCAGACGTCTGTTAGTTCTAGGTCGTCTGGAAGGTTCAACAACTTCTGTACCTTGACCCTCAGGAGCAATTTGTCTAATGGGCTGTACAGCTTCTATGATCTGTACATCCTGATCACCAGATGGTCCTTCAACAGCTTGACCTCTATCTGGAGCCATTTCAGCTTCTTCCCTTTGAAAGGAAAGCATGGACTGAGGAATATCTACCTCGTCCAGTGGATATCTGAGGTTGACCAGATCCCTCATATACTCACTCACAGAAAAGTGAGTAGTATCAAAATCATACTGGTCTCCAAGAGCATTTTTAAACATTAGTGAAAGGAAGCGAATATAAGGAACAAAAGGTTTTCTTCCTTTCACTCTAAGGCGCTCTACCAGATCATCAAAAAGAATCTGAGCAAAGTCCACTCTAAGCCCAAACCATAGGCAGTAGGCAATCTGGAGATGGGTTTGATTTATCTGGTCTAACCCTCCAGAACTGCCTCCCAGACATTCAACAATGTGGGTGAAAAAGTATATCCATGAGTCTGACAGCTTGCTCATGTAGATAGTTCCTTTCCTGGATAGCTGGCCATGCTTATCCATGATATCTGTGTGCCCCATCAGTCTGCACACTTCCCTTGTATTTATACCAGAGGGAAGTTTGATTGGCAACTCATTCTGTTCAAAATAGTTTAACTGTAGAACAGACCTGAGTAGACTAGCAGTGAAACCAAGGGATCTGGTACCTCCCTTGAGAGTATAATTGATTGATGAAGTTTCATCATCATATTTTGCAGTGTACCAGAATTCAGAAAGGTACTCGTGGTACATCCTTCCTGGATTTAGTGTCAACGCACCATATAATGGGCAAGAGAGAAAAAAAGTGTTTAATCTCCCAATAACAGATTGAGCATCATGAACACTGGAGAGAGAAAGTCTGGCCATCCAGTTGTTCATGTTGATTCTAATGGCATTTGCCTCAAGAGTGATATGAGATGCTCTGTCAACATTTTCAGAAGGAGCATATTCAGCGGCAAGGAGATTTTTGAGCGATTTTGATTGTCTAGGTGCCATTTTATTAAGAATAGATGAAGATGAAATTGAATATATATGGTTATGATGAAGATTTTGTTAGAAATCCAAAAATGGTGTTAAAATGCAATTATTTTAATAATGGAAGGAGTATTAGTGAAAGTTAGTCAAGTGTATAAATACTCCTTTCCATACCCAAAATTGTAAGCTTTTCCCCCATTTTCCTTAATTAATCACAACAATTCAACCTCAATTCTCTCTGATCTTCATCTTCAACCTCCAAAACACACACTACACCTTTTCACACACTAACTCCATTTTTGCACAAATCGAGCTCAAATTTCTACTTAACAAGTGGTATCAGAGCAAAATCAGTTAATCTGAACGATCCATAGCTCGATTTGCTGCAATTTTCATTCAATTTTCGAATTTTTTTATTCAAAATCGTTTTCACTGTTCATCAAAATTCACACTCTCAAATCACATAAAATCACAGTTATTTGTTCACCAATAGATTCGTGATAGTTGTAAACATAATCCTGTCAAGTTTCAAGTTCCAATTCGATCTATATCTCGAGATTGAATTTTTGATTTTGGCGCGATTTTTGGGTTTTGAATCTGCTATGTTTTGTGTTGAATTTTGTTAATCGGTGTGTTGCTAAGGTGAAAACAAACAGTTTGCAAGTGAATTCGTGATCTAACTCCTAGTAAATTGAAAGTTATTGAAGCTTTGCTATGTCGTTAATGGAGAAAACTGCTGCTGTTCATGTTCATGATGGAGAAGATGACTTCAGGACGATCTTGTTCCTGATTTTGTATTGATACGATCTCCAGTAGTATTTTTGATCTAGAACAATCTTCTCAAGATCATCTCAGGCTTGAAAAACCAATTTCCCATACTTTGTGCTTAGTGGCTTGTAGGACGATCTCCTCAAGATCGTCTTGACAAGTGGTTGAGTTGAGAAGTATTTGTTTTTGGCTAACTAATCCAGAAGGATTGGTTTGGTCAATACAAATTCTTGAAAAGAAAACAAGACGATCTTCAACAAGATCGTCTCATTTCTTTTGAAGTTAAGACGATCTTCAACAAGATCGTCTCATTTCTTTTGAAGTTAAGACGATCTTCAATTCAAGACCGTCTCATTTCCTGACCGTTTCATTTTTCATACTTAGCCAAATTTCACCAAAATTTCCAAGACGATCTTCAATCAAGATCGTCCCAGTTCTTCAAGATCGTTTCACATTCTGTTTTCCAAGATCGTTTCATTTTTTAGACTTAACCAAATTTTCATCAAACTCCTAGAACGATCTTGCTCAAGACGATCTTACTCAAAACGATCTCACCCTAGAACGATCTCACCCAGGACGATCTTATCAAGATCGTTTCACCACGATCGTTCTC
>CM067172.1:90821256-90831256 GCA_034093135.1 Erigeron breviscapus
TCCAGTAAAGTACCAGTGAAAACCATTTTGAAAGACTGGTAACCTCAAACTTGCACGTCAACTAATACAGACAAATGAGAGGGACACATTTACAAGGAGACATAAGTCACCTCAAACACGCACTTCAACCTGTCCAGTTACCAGTGAGAGGGACACATTTACAAAGTACCAGTAATATTTTCTGAAGAGTTTGTTCAGTGAGAAAATAAATTAATGAATTCTCCCTGAACTTAAGCATTTTTAAGAACAAATATCTTTCAAAAGTCTTTCCCCCTGGAATGTTGATCCAGAAATAAATTTATGAATCTTTAAATCAAAGATCCTTAGTAGTACACAATGGCGTTCAATACCAAGGGTCCAGATTTAAGGGTTTAACATTCCCAACTCACCAACAAGATATTCAAAAGTTTTGACATCCAAAGGTTTGGTAAAAATGTCAGCGAGTTGTTTGTCAGTGGGAATAAAATGGAGTTCAATGTTGTTTTTCATAATATGATCACGAATGAAATGATACCTAAGATCAATGTGCTTCGTTCTGGAGTGCATGATTGGATTGTTTGAGATAGCAATGGCACTGGTATTATCACAAAAGATTGGGGTCTTTGAATACTTAATACCATAATCAAGCAACTGGTTCTTCATCCAGAGTATCTGAGTACAACAACTGGCTGCAGACACATATTCAGCTTCAGCAGTGGACAATGAAACTGAAGTTTGCTTCTTACTGGTCCAGCTGACCAGTTTGCCACCAAGGAAATGAAATCCACCAGTAGTGGATTTCCTGTCTATCTTACAACCTGCATGATCTGAATCTGAATAACCCATTAGATCCATGCCTGAGCCTTTGGGGTACCAAAGACCTAGACTGGGGACACCTTTAAGGTACTTCAGTATGCGCTTTATAGCAAGCATATGATATTCCTTTGGATTAGACTGATATCTGGCACAAAGACATGTTGAAAACATAATATCTGGTCTACTGGCAGTTAAATACATCAGTGAACCAACCATGCCTCTATAGACAGTGTTGTTCACTGGTTTACCATCTGGATCGGAGTCCAGTGTCAGTGGTGCAGAAATTGGAGTTGGTTTAGATGGTGAAGAGTTCATATCATATTTCTGTAAAAGATCTCTAACATATTTTTCCTGATTAATAAAAATGTCATCTTTGTTTTGTTTAATCTGGAGTCCAAGAAAATATGTTAATTCACCCATTAAACTCATCTCATATTCAGTTGACATTATTTTCAAAAATTTCTTGCACATGTTTTCATCAGTAGACCCAAAAATAATATCATCAACATAAATTTGTACCATTAACAGATTACCTTTTTCATGAAGAATAAATAAGGTATTGTCAATTGCACTCGTTTGAAACCATTTTTCAACAAATGTTTAGTCAGAGTGTCATACCAGGCACGTGGGGCTTGTCTGAGGCCATAAAGCGCTTTGTCCAGACGATATACCCAATGTGGATGCTTTTCATCAACGAAACCTGGTGGTTGTCTGACATAAACTTCTTCTTCAAGCTTTCCATTCAAGAAAGCACTCTTTACATCCATCTGGTAGACTTTGAACTGATGATAAGCAGCGAATGCTAAGAAAATTCTGATCGCTTCAAGTCTAGCCACTAGAGCAAATGATTCATCAAAATCGACATCTGACTGGCAGTAGCCTTGTGCTACCAGTCTGGCCTTGTTTCTGATTACGTGGCCATCTTCATCGACCTTGTTTCTGAAGACCCATCTTGTTCCAATTGGTTCTTTCTTTCCAACTGGGAAAGGAACCAGATACCAGACCTTGTTCCTTTCAAACTGGTGAAGCTCTTCTTGCATAGCAGTCACCCAACTTGGATCTTCCATAGCCTCGTCAATCTTCTTTGGTTCCATCAAGATAGAAAACTAACGTATAAGCATTGATTACTGGAGGCTCTTCTGGTCTGAACTCCTCTACTGGAGTCACCTAAGATCTGATCAATAGGATGAGCTTTTGTCCATCTAGAGTACTGACCAGGATTGTTACTGACAACAATATCAGTGCAAGAATTCAGTTGAGTCTCCGCTGGAGTTGCCTCTGGAGGAGTATTTTGCCAGACTACTTCAGTATCTTCATCTGGGTCATTTAAATCACGATTTGCATCATGAAATTCTTCATTTGAAGGCATTTCCTGAAATACTGGTTCAGTTTGGAATTCTTCATAAGAAGACATTTCTGGTATATTCTCAACTGACACTGATACTGGAGAAGTAGTACGCACATCTGATCCAATATTAATTTCAGAGGGTAGTTTGAAAATAATAGAAGGATAGAATGGAGTACTACTGGAGAGTTTCCTTTTCTGAACAGGTTCCAGATCAGGATTACTGGAAACTGTGTCTTTTGAATCTTCTTTATTGTAGTTGATAGGATCAGATTCACAAAAGACAATTGGAGTTACTGGGGGAGTGTCAAGGGCTGGCTTCTTGTTGATTGCAACATTTGATTCATCAAATGTTACATGAATTGACTCATGGACCTTCTCCAGTCTCTTGTTGTAGACTCTGAAGGCCTTGCGAATGGCTGAATAGCCTAAGAAATACCCTTCATCAGCTTTGGCATCAAATTTGCCTAACTGACTGGAGTCGTTCAGGATGTAAACTGGACATCCAAAAACGTGAAAATAACCAATATTTGGTTTTCTATTTCTTAAGACTTCATAGGCTGTCTTTTTGTGTCTTTTGATGTACACTGATCGATTCTGGGTATGGCAAGCAGTTGCAATTGCTTCCGCCCAGAAACTGGTAGATAGACCAGATTCAGCAAGCATACTCCTGGCAGCTTCTATCAGCGTTCGATTCTTCCTTTCTACCACTCCATTCTGTTCTGGAGAGCGGGCTGATGAGAAGTTCTGGGAGATGCCGGTGTCAGTACAGAATGACTCCAGAGTTGCATTCTGGAATTCTGTTCCATTGTCACTTCTTAACTGACACACCTTTCGACTGTACTTGAGCTCAATTTGCTTGATAAGACTGATGATTTCAGCAGCAGCTTCACTTTTAGACCTCAGAAAGATCACCCAACAATATCTGGAGAATTCATCTACGATCACCAGGGTGTATCTTTTACCAGCACGAGTCTGAACGTTCACTGGACCAAAAAGGTCCATATGAAGCATATGAAGAGGTTCAGATATGCTGAAATTCTGTCTGGTCTTGAAACTGGTACGTTTTTGCTTACCCATCTCACATCCTGGACATGGCCTTTCCTTTTTGAAGGAAACTGAAGGTATCCCATCTGCAAGTTGTTTTCTGGACAACTTATTAATATTTTTGAAATTTAAATGGGATAACCTTTTGTGCCATAACCAGTTTGTATCTTCATCAGCTTGAGTATAGAAACACTGCTCTGAAGGAGAGCTTTCCATATCCATCACGTACACATTCCCTTTTCTGGGAGCAATCAGCACTACCTTCCAGTCTTTGTTGAATACGATACCCTGAGCAATATTGAATAGAACTTGATAGCCATCATCACACAGTTGGCTTACACTGATCAGGTTATATTTCAAACCATTCACAAATGCAACTCGTCTGAACTTGACTTGTCCATTGTTCAGAACACCGTATCCCTCAGTCTTTCCACAACCATCATTTCCAAAAGTGATGGAGGGTCCATCAGAAATGATGAACTCCTCCAGCAGGGTCTTACATCCGGTCATCGTCCTGCCAGCTGCACTGTCAAGATACCAGATATATTTCTTTCGATCGCCCTGCACATACACCAGATATTTATCAGTTAGATTTGGGAACCCATCGACTGATGGGTTCACTGGACCCTCCCTTATAGGTCCCTGGGGCAATCTGGTTCAGTTCACTTTCTTCAACAGTGGTCTTAGTTGAAAAGACCACTGGGGTTGATAGTTTAGAAACCTTTTTCTTTTTCTCAACTGGAGAAACAGATTTGACTTTCTTTGAAAAAGGTTTTGTATTTTGTCTAGGGCCAGATGAAGTACCCTCAATAAAGTTTAATCTTGCATTAAAACTTTGTAATTGACGAGTCAGTATTTGAATCTGGCTCTCTAACCTGGACAAAACATTTTCTTCAGATGATACCTTAGCCTTTCCAGTTCTAGGCTTAGGTAGGGGATTGGACTGAGGCAAAGGTTTATTCTGATTAACCTTTTGAACTGGAGCAGTCATCTGGAATGCTCCAGTCTTAACCTCTGGGGATTGAACTGGGAAAATGTTGGCCTTGGGAGTTACAGGCTCATCATAAACAGTGGTGGGCCTGAACCCTTCTGGTAAACGATCGATTACTGGAATTAATGATGCTACATGAGTATTTCCATCTAAATATGCACGTTTTTGAGTGGGAAATTGGTTTACTCCAGCATCATATGGTTTTTTGGTTTCTAGCCATGATTTAATTACCAGTTTTTCTTTCTCTAAAATGATCTCAAGATCTTGTTTTTCTTGAATCAATTGTTCAGTTACCAGAACCTGGGCTTGAAATGCCAGTTCAATGTCTTGAAGTTCTTTTAATTTTGATTTTAAAGCAATTATTTCAGAAGAATCTGTTTCTAGACCATTTACACAATCAGATCTAACAGTTTCTACAAAAATCAAATCAGAATTAAGAGCTTCAACAATGTCCAGTTTTAATTCTTGGTCAGTTGCATTATCATAATCACTAACCTTCTTAATAACAATGTCCACCCATCGTCCAGATGTGACATCTTCCTTCACCAGGAGCTCTTCGTCTGCCAGAGCCATGTAATAGCAATCTCTTTCTTCTTCTTCATCAGCAGATGATTCATCAGAAGGAACCCACTTCTCTTCAGTTGTTGCAATCATGCACTTATTGTTGTTTTCAATTTGTTGTGCCATGAGAGCAATCTGGGCCTTAAGCTTTTTATATTTTAATTTATAGCTATCATCAGGCTTATTATTTGAAGAGAATGGACCAGGCTTGGATACAAACTGGTTGGACTTGCAATCTTTCATGAAATGACCCTTTTTGCCACACTTAAAGCATGTCAAATTGGTCTTATCAGTTGAAGAACTGGATGCAAATTGTCCAGATGGCCGATTTGCTCTTGCTTTGAAACGGTTAAACGTTTTAGCAATCATTGCAATGAGGTCATCATCTTCAGCTTCATTACAACAGTCTGGAGAGATTTGACTGGACTCTCCAGAATCCATAAGTTCAGACACCATCTTCTTCATAGAAAATACATTCTCAGAAGATATCAGTGCTGTACCTTGTGGTTCAGTATGACTGACCACATTAGGACTACTGGAGGCATGGTTAAAGGAATCTTGTTCTGCCACCACTCTCTGAGCTTGATTTTCTTCAGTGTACCTGAAAGCTCCATAAAGAGTTGAGAGAGTGTGTGTGTGCAGAGTTTTTCCTTGTCGTAAGACTAGGATCATGTGAGACCATTTGGTGAGTAGAATATCACAAAATTTCTCCAGAAGTATATCCTTGTCCTTCTCAACCCCAAGACCTCTCAACTGGTTTATGATACTCATAAATCTGGTGTAAGTACCAGTGAGAGACTCGTTAGGCTGAGCAAAAAATGACTCATACCTCTTGTTTAAGGAGACTTTTCTGGTGACAATGGTGTCATCTCCTCCTTCATGTTGGTTTAGAAGTTCATCCCACATGGTTTTAGCACTAGGAAAAAGAACTAGTGTGGGAATTAGGGTTTCTGGAACAGCCCCGAGGATCATGTTTTTGAGAAGGGTGTCTAGATTCACCAATCTCCTCTCCTCTTCAGACCAATGTTCCTCCCTCTTTTCCCTTCCTCTTCTAGATCCAGAAGGATCAAGAAGTGGATTGAGAGGTGATGTAGGGACATAAGGACCTTCGTTTAAAATTTTCATCATGTTCCTCTCAATACTAGTGACATGCAAAACCATCCTAGCCTTCCACGTACCAAACTCATCACTGTTCCCACTGAATTTAGGAACAGGATTGTTTGAATAGTGCACATGCACGTGTGGAGAAGCAGGAGTAGGAGAAGGTGGTGGATTAGTGTTATTGACAATAGGTGGTTCATTTTGATCATTAATATTGACATTAGGATCGGGACCAAGATTAAAACTTCCTTGTGTATTTTCTTGGTTAGCCATCAAGAAACAGATCTAGGCAATTTTTAGCCTTCTGCTCTGATACCAAATGTGAGTCCCTTAAATACGAGATGGTTAACCAGGAAAGTGTAAATACAACAAGTCTAATAATCACTAGAAATGGACTAGTATTACTTAATTATAAATGCAAGTATATAAATAAAGTAATACAAGACTTAAAGCAATAAACAAATAAAGTGGAACATAATGTATTTTTCAATGCTGTATTTTATTTATGATAAATAAAATACAAGGTTGTGCGGAATCAAGATAATACAAATAAGTATGTATCCTAACAACCTATGAATTACAAATGATCTATATTTGTCAAATAACTCTTTTGGATCGAGATACTTAGAGTTGTGAAGTATCCTAGTTTAAGATCGAGAGTATTTAGACAAATTCACTTTAATGCAAAATGTATGCTTAAAAGTATTTATCTCAAGGAATGACTTTGTATTTATAGGCAACAAAATTCACTAGTGAATTTTGTGCCGTACAAATATGGTTGCATGCATTTAATGATCCGACAAGAACATTAAATGCATTAGATAAGGAATAAGGATAAAGTCACATCAAATGACTTTGTATCCTTTTATCCAACCACCTTAACACACGTATACTTTGTTAAAGAACAAGTGGATTGTTCTTTGGAAAGTGTGTAAAGGCAAAGGTCAATCCTCGATATCAGTGTTCAGACTTGTAGGGTCTAGAACACTGACAATCCTCCAGTGTGCAGATCTGGTAAGACTTCCAGTGGACTCCGCCATTTGTAAGTCTTCTTTATTCTGACTTCAGTCTTTGACTTCAGTGAGAATGTCTTCAGTAGAGTTGATCTGGACTGGGGTGAAGTCCAGTGAGCTAATCTGGAGAATACTCCAGATTTTCCTATACAAGTATTTGCTCACTGGTCTTCCATTATTTCTGGACAAATCTTCAGAGGGACTCCAGATTCCAAGTCTGGAGTAGGTCCAGTAGAACACGTTTCTGGACAGATCTTCAGTAAGGCTCCAGTAGTCGAGTCTGGAGCGAGTCCAGTAAATCTGGACCTAACAAATTCCCCCTATTTGTTTAGAAATAATGCAAGTGTTTTCAAGCTTATATCTATACAATTTTGTATGCTTGAAAAACACAAGTTTTGATTTGTCTAAAAAATCTAAGTTACTGGAAAACACTTTATAGATCATGAGTGTTTTCAGTTTCATCTTTTAAGTTCTAACTTAGACTAAATCTGATCATTTACTTATATGAATAAAAAAAAATTGCAACTATTATTACATACATCAACTGGTAAATAGTTTACAATTTTCATAAAACAATAATTTACAATAAGTAAACGATACAAGAGTCAGGCCCTTCTTTTTGATGTCTGGCCTGGAGCATCTTCAGTAGCCTTTCTCTTTGGTGATGGAGAAGATGGTATTGATTCTGGCGTTTTCATGCCCATAGTAACTTCCATCTGGTGCTTTCTTCTCCACACCTTTTCAACTCTTTTCAGAAATGCTTTAACATCAGTCGACAAGTCTGTCTTCCCCCTGAACGTTAAAGCGATTTCTTTCAGTTCACTCCATCCAAATGCTTGGACTGAAGTACTTCTCCTTTCATCAGTAAAGTTACCCTCCCTGGTCAACTTTACTTCAAACCTTGACATGCCTTCATTATTTTCAGCCAATTTGATCTCAGCACCAATGATCTTTCTGGCATCAGCCCTGAAATTTAACATCTCATAGTACTTGTCTTTCACTTTGGCTTGCTGGATCAATGTTTCAGTTTCCTTGGACACTTTCCTTTGCTCTACAGCAGATTGGAGTTCTTCACGATTGATTTTTCGAGAAGTGTCCAGGGGAATGAAATTACTTACATCAGCATCTTTGATCGTTTTGATTTGTCTGGCAGTCAGTTTTGGTAAGCCAGTCAGTCTTTTTCTGTACTCCATCTCCAGAGCACCAGCATTCTTTCTGATTTTCTTCTGAAGGCTTACCAGTTCCTCTTTCTTTGCCTGATGAGTTCTGGTACACTCACTCCATAAATTATAGAGTCATAGACTTGTTCTTCTTCAGCGTAGAATGAGCGTACATGAACATCATCCAATAAGTTCAAACATTGAAGAACTCTGGGGTCATCTTTCATCTTTTTATAAACTTCAATGTTTATGCCTGACCTTCCAGCATTGTAAGAGTCCAGAGTCCCCATTGATGCCATCTCCCTTTGATGGGCCAGCAGTTGATCCTTTTGATTTCTTTTGAAAATCTCAATCATGATGCATTCTTGTTCTAACTTCTTGGCAGATTCATCATCAGCATCTTCAGTTCTTTCTTCCTCTTCACCAGATACAACTTTTTGTTTTCCCTTAACTACCTTCAGAGTTGTTGGTATATCTGGGAAGGACTCAAATTGGGGCTCACTGGCTTCAGTACCAGTAGCTTCTTCAGTTAGCCCGGCTTCAGTGCCATATGCTCTTTGTGCTAAGTCTTTTATTGTTATTTGGTCACCAGACGACCTTTCCCCCTTGGAAGGATCACCAGTCCTTGACTTGAGATCATTCCATATCTGTTCAAGCATTAGTCTGTCCAGTGCACCAAATGTTGTTCCTGCCACTGGAGTTGTTTCAGTTACAACTTTCTTAAGTGCCTGCACTTCCTTTTGTATATTTGCAACAGCTTCAGGCACTGTAGCAGTTACTGTAGCGCTACAGTGCCGCTGACGTCAGCATGACGTCAGCTATTTTGTCCTTTTCCATTTTTTTTTATTTACGATAGTATACTTTTTGAGTTTCGTATTTTTACCACTAAACTTTTTGGTTTTTGACTTTAGTCCAAAATTTTTATAGAAACTTAAATGTACTTTATTTACTTTTACAAAGTTGTAAGTATAATTTACTTCTACAAAAGTTTTTTAACTTTAATCATCAAATCTTTATTTTTTACTTTTTATCACTTATTATAAGGTTTTTAACTTTTGCCGTCGAACTCTTGGTTTTTCCAAATTTGGCAGCCCAATATTTTAACTTTCTACCCCTTATAGTAAACTTTAAGTGTCCAAACTTTTAGGTAATGCTATATGTATGTTTGCATGATGCGACGACGATCCGGAGTAACGCCTGGGGTTAAAAAGACTAGTTTAACTAAATGTTAATCACATATTTGAACCCAAGATATTTAAAGACGTTAGCTCATTATTTCTAAAATGATTGTTGGGTGCTAACTACTTCAATCTTTAACTATATTTGTTTCCCTGTAAAAGCAAAATCAGAAATGTCATTTTTAATCATTGTTCTTTTATTATTACTAAGAGTAAATTACACTTTTGGTCACTGTTGTGGGTTAAAAATTACCGTTTTAATCCTTAGGTTTCATAAATTACTATTTTAGTCCAAATAAGTTTGCCCCGTCAACGGTTTTGGTCCAAAATGCAAACGGACGTTAAATGTACGGTCATGTGACCTTCACATGATAAGTACTTTGGTCTTTTCACTAGCACAAGGATCAAAAGCGTAATAGTAAATTAAAGTTAGAATATCACAGGGACCAAAAGTGTAAATCTATACTTTCTTCTATGTATACTTATAGAGTAATCCAGATCCACCAAAATACCAAGTTAAAACAAATATTTTAATGAAAACCAAAAAAAAAGAAAAAAGATTTACATATACATCTTCAAGATATTGAAATATGTGTATATTTTTTTGAACGGCGTTCTATTCTATTCATAGTCCTGAATTACACGTATGACTGGAAACCAGGACTCTCGAAAAACCCTTATTAATCCACCCTCACAAATGTGAGAAGTGGAACTCGAACCCAGGTGGATACTCCCAAGGTCAAAGACCTTACCAATGGGCCACCAACCCCATTGGCTGAAATATGTGTATATATATATATGTTATGTAT
>CM067172.1:90836256-90900163 GCA_034093135.1 Erigeron breviscapus
GGACGAAAACGATCAAAAGGTAAAACTGGGCAAAAACCTGTGAGACAACATGAGGGTGTTCGATTGCAAAAACAGAAACCTAAAGTGATCTATGTTGAGAAGAAAAAAGGTGGTGAGGGTAATAAGGCAAAAGCTGAACAAGTAAAAGAGGGAAACTCCAATATCAATCAGCCATCTACTTCGCATAACAAGAAACATTCAATTCATACATCAAACACATTTGGTGTTTTGGATAATTTAGATGATGATTCTGATCTATTTAAGAGGAAAAAACAGGAGGGTTTTGAAACAGATTCTGATGATGATGAAGTGATTTTTGATGAGTCTGATAAGAATATGGTTGATTCACTACTATATCTGAGGGGGCAAGCACTCCCGTACAGCAAGTTTCCAATGATTAACTTCGCTATTTGGAATATACGGGGAATGAATCAGGCCCCTAAACAAAAGGCGATTCAAAAACTTGTTTATGATAATTCTCTTTCTTTATGTGTTGTTCTTGAGTCTCATTTGTCGCATAATTTGGTTCCTTCTATATGTGCTCGAGTTTTTTCTAACTGGAAGTGGATGTCGAATAGCCACTTATGCAATAAAGGTGCTAGGATTATTTTGGCTTGGGATTTTCGTTTGCTTGATCTCATGGTTTTATCTCAAACCGACCAAGTTATTCATGTGCAAATATTTCTAAAGGAGGAAAAGAAAATGATATTGTGCTCCTTTGTATATGCTCATAATTATTACATTGATCGGCGTTCATTATGGAACGACTTGAAAAGGCATAAGATGTTTGCAGTGGGTAAGCCTTGGTGTGTACTTGGTGATTTTAATGCTACTTTGAATTTACATGATTCTACTGCTAGCTCGTCGATGGTTGATATTGGGACTAGAAAATTTCGTGATTGTGTTGAAGACATAGAAGTTGCTGATGTTAATATGGTCGGGCTACAGTACACGTGGAATCAAAAACCACGTATTTTGCGGAAAATTGATAGAGTTATGGCTAATGAGGAGTTTTATAATGTTTTTGTTGGAGCTACTGTTATTTTTAAGTCGTATTTGAGTTCTGATCATGCTCCTGCAGTTCTGAAGTTCCCTACAAAAACTAAGTTCAAACCTAAACCGTTTAAATTTGTTAATCTACTTATTTTTTATAAGAATTTTCAAGATGTAGTTCGAAGAGAGTGGCATGTTTCTTATGACGGTGTTCCGATGTATTAAGTACTCAGAAAGCTTAAATCTCTTAAGAAGCCATTGAGGAAGCTGTTAATTGATAATGGCAACATTCATAATAATGTGATCAGATTGAGGACTGAATTGGAAGCTGTACAAACGGATTTGGATAAAGACCCACACAATTCAGATTTAAGGGACGAAGAAGTTGCCTACTTACATGCATATAATGAGGTTCCTTTTTTCAGAAGAACGGTTCCTTAAACAAAAAGCGAAAGTTGAGTGGCTTCGTGTTGGTGATTCGAATTCTGCCTTTTTCATAAAGTGGTTAAGGTTAGAACAGCCCGAAACCATATTAGTTCGATTCATGATTCGAATGGTAATCTTGTTGATGGGGATGATGTATATGGCACTTTTGTTTCTCATTACTCACAGTTTCTTGGCCAATCGAATGGGGTGACACCGATTAACTTGGTGGGTTTAATTTCGAATACCATTCCGACACAGAAAGCAGATTTTATGATTCGAGAGGTCACATCTGATGAGGTTAAGCAAACTATCTTTTCTATGGGTGATGATAAATCACCGGGACCGGATGGTTACTCGGCTGCTTTTTTCAAAGGGGCATGGGATGTGGTTGGTAAGGATATTTCAGATGCTATTAAAGATTTTTTCGTTTCTAGAAAGCTATTAAAGGAGATGAATCATACGGTCATTGCTCTTGTTCCAAAGATCTCGTCCCCAACCAATGTTACTGATTTTCGACCTATTTCTCTTTGTAATATCCTGTTTAAATGTATTAGTAAAATTATTGCAAACAGGATTAAGGATAGCCTTGGTGATATTGTTAACATCAACCAATCTGCATTTATCCTGGGTAGAAGAATATCAGATAATGTTCTCCTCACTCAGGATATAATGCATAATTACCATCTCAACAGAGGTCCTCCATGATGTGCTCTAAAAGTAGATATTCAAAAGGCCTATGACACTGTTGATTGGGATTTCCTCAAGGTTATTCTGGAGGTGTTTGGTTTTCCTTCTCGTATGATTGATTGGATTATGCTTTGTGTTACTACGGTTACTTATTCTCTAAGCATTAATGGACACTTTCATGGGTATTTCAAAGGCAAGCGAGGGCTTCGACAAGGTGATCCTCTTTCTCCGTACCTGTTCACGCTTGTCATGGAGATTCTCACACTTATTTTGAAGCTTAATGTTCATAATTCAAAGTCGTTCTCTTTTCATCACAAGTGTAAAGAGCTTCAGGTCATCAATCTTTGTTTTGCTGATAATTTATTTATCTTCTTGCGGGGAGCAGTAGATTCAGCTAGAGTTATTGTGGACTCACTTGATGAATTTTGATTGGTTTCTGGTCTGTCTGCTAGTTTACCAAAAAGTACTGCTTATTTTTGTAATCATTCGAACACTGTGGAGCAATCCATTCTTAGTATATTACCTTTTGAAGAAGGACAACTACCGGTTAAGTACCTTGTTGTTCCTCTAGCCTCTTCGAGGCTGGTTGCTCGTGATTGCAAATTACTTGTGGATAAAGTCCAAAAACGAGTGAATGATTGGCGTAATAAGTTTTTATCCTTTGCTGGCCGTGTGCAACTAATAAATTCGGTACTATCATCTATCCATGTCTATTGGTCTTCTGTCTTCATCCTTCCTATGAGTATTATTCTTGATATAGAACAGATTATGCACCGATTCTTATGGAGTCAGGGGGATATGTATCGAGGGAAGGCAAAGGTATGTTGGGATGATGTTTGTCTTCCAAAAGAGGAGGGTGGACTTGGTATTCGTAAACTTAGACCTTTTAATGTTGCCCTCATTTCAGTTCATATTTGGAATTTACTTACTAATAAAGAGTCTCTTTGGGTTAAATGGATACATACGAATAAACTTCGTGGTATGAGTTTTTGGAATGTTTCTTATCGAGGTAATCTATCGTGGAGTTGGAGGAAGATGCTACAAATTAGACCCATTATTCGTCAGTTTATATGGGTTAACATTGGAGATGGTGCTTTAACAAATGCTTGGTATGATAATTGGTGTAGTAGTAGCCCATTATGTGACAAATTTTCACCTAGAGAGATTGCTTCAGCAGGTTTCTCCATAGATACTAAAGTTGGGCACCTTGCTCATGATGGTCAATGGAATGTTCCTCAACAATGGTTGCACCGAGTTGTTTTATTTACATCTGCCCCCATTATGTCTAATGTTGCAGATTCTTGGTATTGGAGAGATAGAGATGGTGTTGAAAGACCTTTTTCGGTTGAAGTAGTTTGGAAAGATATTCGACCAAGACATGCTAGTGCTATTTGGTGTGATTTAGCTTGGTTTAACTATTGTATCCCTAGGCATGCGTTTATTCTTTGGCTCGTTTTCAGAAGAAGGTTGAAAACTCAAGATCAAGTAATGCAGTGGGATTTAGCTCAAGACATGGATTTGAAGTGTACATTTTGCAGCACCGAACCGGATTCTCATAATCATCTTTTCTTTGAATGTAATTATACAATGCAGGTTTGGAACCAAGTTAATATGAAAGCTGTTTTGTGCTCTCGGTCATGCAATTGGAACCAAATTATTGGTCGACTGTTACCTGTGGCGAAAAAGAAGACCATGGAGAATGTCATTGATAAGCTTATACTTGCAGCGAGTGTTTATTTCATATGGCAGGAGAGGAATACTAGATTATTCATGAAGATTGCTCGCCCCCCTGATGTTCTTGCTGGGATTATCTTTTCTACTGTGCGACTGAAGATGCTTACATTCAAGTACAAAAGGAAGGCGCATATGGAAAGACTTATTGCAGCTTGGGATCTCCCTATTTCTTTACTCATTTCTTATTGATTCCTCAATTTTGTGATGAGTCTGTCGTAGGGTTTTTGTTTGGCTAGCATTGATATTATGGTCATTTGTTTCTGTATTGCACGTGTGTGCATGGACGTTTTGTAAAGTCAACTAGCGCTCAGCTATGTTTCCTGTTTTTCCATTTATTTATATAATAACCAGGGGTGACGACCTTTTACCGAAAAAAATAAACAAGTTTTATTTTTATATACTATAATAATCTATAAATTTTTAGTATTGATGAGCGTTCATTTTGTGATAAATTCCAACATCATAATGCCACATTTTAATGTCCAAATGAGTTAATATTCCAGAACTATTGGTACTTAATGGATTCGATATAAATGCAGGTTCATGGAAGATGCGAGTGAGGGTGAATGACATCAATCAAGTCAACATGAAGGCCTATGAAGTTACAAGACACAAGGAGGCAATTCGGGAGTTGAACGAAGCAAATCGAGGAGGAGCAGGAGTTGTCAGCGCCGCTGGCCCATCAACTAGAGGCCCCAGCGCCGTTGGGCGGCCCAGGTCCAGAATTGACTTTCGCCTTATAAATACAAGAAGAAACCCTCAAAACCCTAGGAGAGAGCAGATTCAGCAGCCAAGTCGACACATACAAACCCTAGGTCGAATTTTGCAGATTCCAAGGAGGTTTTGGAGCTTCTAACACCTCTCGATCTTCATCTTCAACCTAGATCTATCTTTATTTTACTTTCAGTTTAATTAGTTTTAATAGGAAATCGTGACAACCCCCAACCGCTAGAATTACACATATTATTAGGCTAGGTAGTGCAAGCGTCCCTGCGAACGATCCTGTACTTACCATAACACTATCTATTTTCGATAGGGTCCACTGCTCGTTAGTGTGTTTTGTTTAGGTATTTACTTGTACAACATTTTATAAATTTAAAACAGTGTAGGTTTTCTTAATCAAAAATCATTTTTGTTTTTCAACCAAAAAAGAAAACGCAACACACATCAAAGTTTTTTGGCGCCGCTGCCGGGGACGCATCTGTAAGTCACCTGGAACTGGATCGTTAATTAGTTTTAATAGGAAATCGTGACAACCCCCAACCGCTAGAATTACACATATTATTAGGCTAGGTAGTGCAAGCGTCCCTGCGAACGATCCTGTACTTACCATAACACTATCTATTTTCGATAGGGTCCACTGCTCGTTAGTGTGTTTTGTTTAGGTATTTACTTGTACAACATTTTATAAATTTAAAACAGTGTAGGTTTTCTTAATCAAAAATCATTTTTGTTTTTCAACCAAAAAAGAAAACGCAACACACATCAAAGTTTTTTGGCGCCGCTGCCGGGGACGCATCTGTAAGTCACCTGGAACTGGATCGTTAATAGTTTTAATAGGAAATCGTGACAACCCCCAACCGCTAGAATTACACATATTATTAGGCTAGGTAGTGCAAGCGTCCCTGCGAACGATCCTGTACTTACCATAACACTATCTATTTTCGATAGGGTCCACTGCTCGTTAGTGTGTTTTGTTTAGGTATTTACTTGTACAACATTTTATAAATTTAAAACAGTGTAGGTTTTCTTAATCAAAAATCATTTTTGTTTTTCAACCAAAAAAGAAAACGCAACACACATCAAAGTTTTTTGGCGCCGCTGCCGGGGACGCATCTGTAAGTCACCTGGAACTGGATCGTAATCTTCATCTTCAACCTAGATCTATCTATTTTATTTTACTTTCAGTTGGTAAACAATGTCTTTCATCTTTTCAGACTTTGTTATTCCTTTAATAATGTCAGGCTAATAGGCTGAATACTTGTTTGGATCGATGTGATCATGTAGACGTTTATTTATCTTATTTTATTTGTTAGATCTGTTGGATTGTGTTTACTGTTTGTCGTAGATCCATGGTTAATGAGTTCTTCATATTATTAGAGGTTCTATATCTGCATGTATTAATTTAATTCTGATGATCGGTCTATAATCATACACTAGGATTAATACATAAAGATGGAAAACACTAATCGGTCTTTAATTAGATGTAAAAGGTGATTCAGTTCTAACGGACGGATCCAGAACCATAATAATTAGAACAAGTTGAACATGATGCTTACCAATGTTAGACGTGATCTAGTGACATGGAAACGTGTACTATGGTCACCGGAGGGAATTATTATCTGGTCATGGCTTAAGAGCCGGGTATACTAAAAGATGGACTAGTAACACAAACTTAGGTTATTAATGCTTAAACAATGAATCTAACGAGAATCTGAGCCGTGATTAAGTTTTCCAACAGACTAGCAAGTAGGTAGGATAGTATTCGGTCGTACCATGAGATCGGAGATGCCAAACAAGTATTTTAATTTAATTCTGATGATCGGTCTATAATCATACACTAGGATTAATACATAAAGATGGAAAACACTAATCGGTCTTTAATTAGATGTAAAAGGTGATTCAGTTCTAACGGACGGATCCAGAACCATAATAATTAGAACAAGTTGAACATGATGCTTAACAATGTCAGACGCGATCTAGTGACATGGAAACGTGTACTATGGTCACCGGAGGGAATTATTATCTGGTCATGGCTTAAGAGCCGGGTATACTAAAAGATGGACTAGTAACACAAACTTAGGTTATTAATGCTTAAACAATGAATCTAACGAGAATCTGAGCCGTGATTAAGTTTTCCAACAGACTAGCAAGTAGGTAGGATAGTATTCGGTCGTACCATGAGATCGGAGATGCCAAACAAGTATTTTAATTTAATTACTGTTATTTGCTTTTCAATTCAATTTTCTAGATTTAACCGAAGCTTCTCGCTAGACCAAGAGGTTGCGGCTTCTATTTTACTTTCAGTTTAATTAGTTTTAATAGGAAATCGTGACAACCCCCAACCGCTAGAATTACACATATTATTAGGCTAGGTAGTGCAAGCGTCCCTGCGAACGATCCTGTACTTACCATAACACTATCTATTTTCGATAGGGTCCACTGCTCGTTAGTGTGTTTTGTTTAGGTATTTACTTGTACAACATTTTATAAATTTAAAACAGTGTAGGTTTTCTTAATCAAAAATCATTTTTGTTTTTCAACCAAAAAAGAAAACGCAACACACATCAAAGTTTTTTGGCGCCGCTGCCGGGGACGCATCTGTAAGTCACCTGGAACTGGATCGTTAATAGTTTGCTCTAGTTATCTTGAGGTGCGGAATCCCTCACTATAACTTGGTGATTCACAACAATGAGAAACAAGCCTTCAGATTATCTGCTGCCTCGCAGATCTTCTCTAGGCCGTATGGAACAGCTAATGACGACTTAACCTGCACTAAAGCTTGATATTTCGACAAATGTTCAACCCTAATCTCTGTTAGGGTTCGCTATATATAGAGAACAAATCGACATGGGCTTCAGCACATCGGCCTCGTATTTCAAGCCCAGCTCGACTCAATTGCGAGGTCGTAATCTAGTCCTAGCCACGTATTTGACCCTGCAAATACGAGGTCGTAATTGTTTCTGTGAATTGCGAGGTCGCAATCTAGTCCTAGCCACGTATTTGACCCTGCAAATACGAGGTCGTAATTGTCTCTGTGAATTGCGAGGTCGCAATTCACATAGCCACGTATTTGACCCTGCAATTGCGAGGTCGTAATCTAGTCCTAGCCACGTATTTGACCCTGCAAATACGAGGTCGTAATTGTCTCTGTGAATTGCGAGGTCGCAATTCACACTTAGCAGATTTATACATTAAATACTTAAACTTAATCTAGTATTCTATGCATAATATGAAGTTCATTAATGACAATCACTTACAAAGACATATTACAATATAAGACCAAACAATCTAGACTGCTATTGACATAGACTTGCACTTACAGACTCCCCCTTGGCAATAGTTTCTAGACGTTAAAATAAAAATTATGTCTTTGTCTAATCTTCGTCATCAATCTACTCCTTCTGCTTCTTATCAGCCTTCTTCTTCCTCTGAACCTTCTGCAGCCTTATAGAAATCACAGTCTGAATGTAAACCAATCTTCAAGCACAAACTCACTGCATTCCTATATCGCAAAGCTGGACCCTGAAAATCTTTTGGAAACCAAATATCTACACTATCCAGCTTCAGCAGATCTTTCTTACAGAAGTTCACTAGATGCAAAGGCTCATAAATCCTCAAATTCTCATAGTGATGATAATCATACATCACAGCTTCATATGTCTTACTATCAAAGTACCAGCCCTTCATATTATCCAATAAGTCCTTCTTAAACTTATTCAAAGGAACTTCTTTGGCAAACTGGGTAGGATCATACTTCAAAGTAACAACAGGCTTCTTTGTCTTTGGGTCTATCTTTGATTTATCCTTGACCATCTTGCCTTCCCGTGGATGATACTTTCTCTGAGATGGATCCTTGATCTTCACATATTTTTCAATAGACCTAGCAACATAATTTGCTACTTCATATCCACTAGGGTTAATCAGTTGTAGCCTAGCTAAGCACCAGAAATCAACATCAGTAAGTGTGTTGATTGCTTATACTCCAAGATCCAAATACTGCACTCCGTCTGTTCTCCTGATAACAAGATATTTCAACTCATTATCCCAATGAAAACTCATGATTCTTGAGCATGCAGTAGTGGCGTAGGCTTCAACTTTATCACCCTGTATCTTGTCTTTATACTTGATAGGTCTATTCAATGCCCCATACTTAGCTATGTTCTGCATCCAAGTGATGACCCATTCTGGTCTATTATCAACATGCTCTGTATGTTGCATACCAGGATCTACAGCAATTGGTTCTTGCATGACTGGAGCTTTGGGATCTTGGACTTGTTCAGACATGTCCATATTATCTAGCTTAGCTCTAAAGTCATCAATACTGAACCCTTTGCGCTCAGCATCTTCATCCACAAGCCTTGAAGCTGTAACTGGCATATCAACCTCTGCGATATCCATCTAACTTTCATCTCCAAAGATATCTCACCTTCTTCTCTCTCAGCAGTTTTTGACTTAGAAGATCCTACCATACCAGTTGCAATCTCAGTCAAAGATTTTATTGCCTTCATCAGATCTTCTTGATGCTTGTTACCCTTATCTTTTGCTGCATATGGATCTTGATTTGAATCATCATCTTTCTTCTTTGAAAGCTCATCACCCTTACAGCCTAGATCTGGTAATAGCTTCTTTTTCACCAAAAACTTCTCAAATAACTCATTCAACTCTGATTGCGCTACACAATCTAGCATAACATCTGCAATCTGAGTCATTTGTTCAGCTACTCTAGATACATTCTGATTAGCTCTAGCAGCTGAACTTTCTGCCTTTGTAGCTTCACGTCGAACCATGTCAAAGTTGGATATGAAAGTGTTAACAAAATCCTGATGACTCTTCCTCTCATCATTAAGAGCTTTTGTTAACTTCTCAACTTCCTTTTGCTTTTTCTGCCACTCTTTCTCATGGTTCTTATTCTGTTTCTCCAACTCATCAAACAATCCATTCATTCTAGCCTCTAACACCGTCATATTCCCTTTCATGTCACCCATACCAAACATCGGTGGTAATATCGAAACTTGACATGTAGTCGCTTCAGCCCTTGGATTAGGATTAGGCACTGAATCCTTCATTCTATGAGTTGTAGAAGGCCTTTCAAGATTAACAGTCGTCTTTTGAGATCTTCTTGGCACTACTGGCTCTGCATGTGACTCAACTGATCTCCTAGACCTCTGTTCAGGAACTCTGCTTGACGCTTCTAGAGCCTTGATCGTCTCATCTACTCCACTAGCAGCAGTTTTCTCCTTCACCTTCAATTTAATAATAGTTTTCTTCTTTGGAGCAGGTACCTCTTCAAGTTCTGGCACCTCAGATTCCCTAGAAGTCTCTGTTCTCTTCCTTTTCAAACCTTGATCAGAATGAACCTTCTTTGAAGCAATCTCAAAAGCACTAGCAGCATGATCAACAGTATCTTCATGTACTTCTGCTTCTTTTTCAAGAACCACATCTCTCTCAACTATCACTTCTTCTGTGCTCTGAACCTGTGGTTGCTTAATGTCTCGCATTGGCTCATCTGGCATCACCATTTGTAGAGGAACTGGGTTAGCAACAGGCTGATGTGGAACAATCTCAGTCCTGAATCTGGCAAACTCTTCAGCTGTTGGTGGATTGAAGTTAATATCAATTAAAGCTCCAAACAAAGGTATATCTTGAGCATCGGGATCACCATCAAAGCTACTTTTAAGCTCATCATATGCCCTTCTTACCATAGATGTCACTTTCAGGACCTTTTTAGTAGCAGGCAGATTAGGAATGTGATGATTAATAATCATCATGACGAATCTAGGATAAACCATAAACCTATGCCCTTCCCTGGCAGTTGTTTGCTTCCTCAATTCGTTAAAGAAATACTTAGAAAAGCTATATGGCTTATTGTATACTAGACTAACCATCTGAGCTTGAGATTCTTGATTAAGCGTATCCCATCCGGTTCTTCTACTACACAAACTAACCAACAAAACATGCGCTAAGTATCTCCACCTTCCGAAAAATCCCCGCTTCTTCAATGTTCCAACATGCAAATCATCAGCATATCCCATTCTTGTAAATCCTTCAATTGTGATCTCTCTACTGAATGTAGTAGATCCATTCTCTCCTCCTTCTTGATCTACTGTACCTAACCTCAAGATATCAATAAGATCACGAGCTGAGAATCTGATAGTCTTGCTAGCAACCACTGTTTCAATCACCTCCTGAGTAGCAGTCTTCTTATGCTTTGCATTCTTCCAAAACTCTACTAGGTATGACGCATAAAGTACAGGTGAATGAGTAAGAATGTTATGAATTCTTGACCGCAACAAAAATGCAAAAATCTCATGATAATATGCGGTTCCATCTTCATTCTCATCTAAGTTGATAACAAAATTGTGACCTGATACAAATTCTCTTTCCATTTCTATAATCAATAACAAATAATTAATTACTCAACATGACATAAAAATTCATATGCAAAATTAACTAAAATTATCTCTGTAATTTAGTTTAAAAATAAGTTAATGTCTTTTACGAGGTCGTATCCCTGTACGAGGTCGTAAATCACAAGTCAAAATTAGGTCAACCAAACTCTAAAATACGAGGTCGTAATTCCTCCTGCACAATTCTAAATAAAAAATTTCGTCAAAGTTTCTGAATAATTGATCAACGATTATCACGAACTTCCTGGAAATATGAAAAATTTAAATGAATAAACCTGTAGTCATTAAATTTTCATCTTTTCCTCGATCTTCGTCTTAAACCTGAAAAGTTAATAAACTTACGAAAATATCTTTAACTTTTCCATGATCAATCTTTCCAAAACAATCTCGAAACAAGCTTTCCCGATATGTAAAAACTTAGCAAACTGATAAAACACTGATTCATTATTCTTATGCACTCCCCCTCAATTTATGACTGGGATACATAACTATTATTTAGCAAAAATAAACAGAAATTCTTATGAACATAAAACCTCATTATGTCATATAAATTTCAACATACATCACAATATTGATTACAACTTCATATTCTTATGAAAATATTTCATAACTACATGATCTAAATAATCAATACTTTATTACAAAAACCTTTCACATTCATAAATATGTTTCTATATCTAAGGTTTCAAAACACATATTTGACAACCTTTCATATTCAAACGATATATCTATGTCTAAGGCTACAAACGTACTAACTTGATAACCTTTCACATTCATAAATATGTTTCTATATCTAAGGTTTCAAAACACATATTTGACAACCTTTCATATTCAAACGATATATCTATGTCTAAGGTTACAAGAATACATCATAGTTGACTACCTTTCATATTAAATTTAAATTTTCTATATCTAAGGTTTCAAAACACATATTTGACAACCTTTCATATTCAAACGATATATCTATGTCTAAGGTTATAAAATACATCATAGTTGACTACCTTTCATATTAAATTTAAATTTTTATATCTAAGGTCTTCAACTAACAAAACCTAACTATCATCATTTGTTATTCTGTATAAGTAATACTATAATAACATGATGATCTTAGCCTCTTCTTGAATACTTCAGAATTTTGCAAGGTTTCCAAGCAAAAACTCTGAAATCAATATCTCCTATTCTGAATGTTTCTTTGGATTAGTTCTTGATTCTGCAACATAGCATGTCTCTTCTAATCGCTGCACTATCAAAAACTTCAAACTGAATCAATACATGAGAATTCTTGTGCTAATACCTGCACATACAAGCTCATAATAGAATTCGAGATAAGACAAAACATGTTATTCTTCACTATAATAAGTCATATGATTACTAAACAAAGTCTTCATGACATTATCTTAGTCTAGAACTACATAAGTATGACACAAACCCTAATAACATAACCTTGAGATCTCTGTCTCATTGTTCTAAGGATTACCTTGAATCTGGGACTTTCTAAGCTTCTGATTCGAGATCTCATAATTCGCATGCTTATAATCAGATTAGGTCTTCCTTCTCCCACGCTTTAGATATCAATTATAAATACTCTTATGATTGCCTCATCACACTAGTATTCATCTTTGTTTTTCTCAGAATGACCTATACTATCTCTGTGTATTCGTCTTCCTTGTAATTTCCCCGGACAACCTACAAAACAATCATCTATTCGTCGTCCTGTCAATCTGCACATCTTAACAAAAACATCAAATCTTCTCAAACTAGTAATATACAATCTGAAGAATTTAATAAATTTGCATGATAAAATGAATATACTTAACAGTCTATTATAACCTAAGTCACTTTAAGGTCAAATAATTCACTGTAAGCACTTTCTAACAAATAATTAATTACTCAACATGACATAAAAATTCATATGCAAAATTAACTAAAATTATCTCTGTAATTTAGTTTAAAATAAATTAATGTCTTTTACGAGGCCGTATCCCTGTACGAGGTCGTAATTCCTCCTGCACAATTCTAAAAACAAAATTTCGTCAAAGTTTCTGAATAATTGATCAACGATTATCACGAACTTCCTGGAAATATGAAAAATTTCATAACTACATGATCTAAATAATCAATACTTTATTACAAAAACCTTTCACATTCATAAATATGTTTCTATATCTAAGGTTTTAAAATACATCATAGTTGACTACCTTTCATATTAAATTTAAATTTTTATATCTAAGGTCTTCAACTAACAAAACCTAACTATCATCATTTGTTATTCTGTATAAGTAATACTATAATAACATGATGATCTTAGCCTCTTCTTGAATACTTCAGAATTTTGCAAGGTTTCCAAGCAAAAACTCTGAAATCAATATCTCCTATTCTGAATGTTTCTTTGGATTAGTTCTTGATTCTGCAACATAGCATGTCTCTTCTAATCGCTGCACTATCAAAAACTTCAAACTGAATCAATACATGAGAATTCTTGTGCTAATACCTGCACATACAAGCTCATAATAGAATTCGAGATAAGACAAAACATGTTATTCTTCACTATAATAAGTCATATGATTACTAAACAAAGTCTTCATGACATTATCTTAGTCTAGAACTACATAAGTATGACACAAACCCTAATAACATAACCTTGAGATCTCTGTCTCATTGTTCTAAGGATTACCTTGAATCTGGGACTTTCTAAGCTTCTGATTCGAGATCTCATAATTCGCATGCTTATAATCAGATTAGGTCTTCCTTCTCCCACGCTTTAGATATCAATTATAAATACTCTTATGATTGCCTCATCACACTAGTATTCATCTTTGTTTTTCTCAGAATGACCTATACTATCTCTGTGTATTCGTCTTCCTTGTAATTTCCCCGGACAACCTACAAAACAATCATCTATTCGTCGTCCTGTCAATCTGCACATCTTAACAAAAACATCAAATCTTCTCAAACTAGTAATATACAATCTGAAGAATTTAATAAATTTGCATGATAAAATGAATATACTTAACAGTCTATTATAACCTAAGTCACTTTAAGGTCAAATAATTCACTGTAAGCACTTTCTAACAAAATCATTTAGAAACTCTGTTACAAATCTTTTTGAATTAAACAAAAATCTTTTAAAGATCAAATTCACACTATGAACATCTCTGTGTTCATTCTAATGAAAATCTTCTTTCTAAAGATCAACAAAATAGGCATTAACTCAATATCTGTTTATGAAATTAGCAACTCTGTGTTCTTTTTCTTAAACTCATATTCTGTTAATTATGACATACTTTCTTTTAGCTTTTAATCATAACACTATCGCTTAACTACCCTACTCGTTTATTCAGTGTTCTTTATAGAACGTAGTTGATTCCTCTTGGAAACTAGATTCTATTCTGACTCTGTCTCTCGTGCAATAAGAACTTTTATTTAAACAATAAAATACAAATAAAAATTAAACATTTCACGAAAAACATAACACACACACATATACTGAACATAAACGAATAACATAGTTACAAGAGCTAAAGTTACTGCAGATTAGATCACCTTAGCATGTTACATAAGCCCACAAGTGATAAATAATTCTCTTATTATTAGTTATGAACAGTGATCCATCAACGATTACCAATATGTTTGTCCTCTTAAACACTCGGTACTTCCAGTTTCCTTTTGGTTGTAACACTTTCAGCATACCCTGGCCAAGGACAGTCACCATGTAACCTGAGTAGCCTAATATGCCACTTATTCAAGTTTGCAACTTAAGTGACCCACATTCAGATATACTCTCACAATCGAAACAAGCACTAAGATTAAGACATTTGGTGAGTAAAGTGAGAAAGTCTTTAAGAATCAAGTCAGCGGTGACAGGTCGGTGATTCCTCACACACAAAGCGACTTAACTTGACTCACGTACAGAAATATACCCAACATTGCATAATGCTAAGTACTTGCATATTTGTGACATCATTTAAAGCGCTTATGAAAACCCGTGACTTTTGATGAGACCCGTGTAGCGAACTTTCTGACAACCTATCCCAAGTTGGAAACTTTAGGTAGGCTAGGTATACAAAGACACCCCAAGGACTTACTTGTCAGAATCTCAAAGGCCACATTAGCTCCATAATTTTCAAAAGATTAATAAGATATTTACATATCTTGTCACAATTATACATCTGAAAAGCAATACACACACATATATGTATCCGAGACCTTCTATATAAAGACCAAATATACAAAATTACAGTGCTAGATCTTTCGTAAGATTTAAGTACCAGTCTCAATTCAAATACATGAAGAGCAGGCGTTCTCAGCCATATATCTGAATATGTTTCCCATAAGAACATTATATATATTACGTTCAGATTTAAGGAAACCTTGGTACTTTGTGCCTACCGATACATCGTATAATGATCTCACTGAACTAAGCATTTTTAAAGTACAATTAAGTAGGCTTAAAAGCTAACGTATCGTCACGTCTAATCGTCTTGACGCAGTGACCTTACTCAGTTTATTATTTTCTATTTCTTTTCTGATTTTTCTGATTTTTATTTTGTTTTTTTGACACCAGATGACACACATACATAAGGACACAAACACTGACACATTTTACAAAGTTCCTTTTGAGAGACACTGTCACTATAGATTTCTCATTCCAATCAATTGGACTAACAACTCGAAACGAGTTCGGTCGAAAGCCTTAGTGAACAGATCAACTAAATTAAAGTCACTCGGCACCTTTTCTAGGACTATTAATTTCTTTTCAGCACAATCACGAATAAAATGAAACCTTATGTCTATGTGCTTAGTCCTACTGTGCTTAACAGGATTATTGGTAATGGAAATAGTGGACTGATTGTCTATCTTTACGGGAGTACAAAGGAAATTCTGACCGTAATCACGCAGTTGTTGCTGAATCCACATAACCTGTGAACAACATCCACCAGCTGCCATATATTCCGCCTCGCAAGACCAAATCGCAACGGATGTCTGCTTCTTACATTGCCATGACACCAATCTCCCCCCCTAAGAACTTACATCCACCTGAAGCCGGTTTTGCATAGCTGTTGCTTCCACCCTTTGAAGATGATCATCATCCAGCTTCTTAGATTCCTTGATAGCACCTGCAAGAGTGGCATGTTGCCTACAAATACCTCGGTAGCTAGCTGGAATTCCATCTACATAAGCAGCAACTTTTTCTTCTTCAAGAGGAACCAAGTGTTCCACAAACTTAATCTTTGACATTAACGAATAAGCACATTCGGCCATGTCTCCAACATCAGCTTTAAGGGCACGAAATTCCTTCTCTAGTAGCCTCTTCTCACGTGTACCTACATATTCTTCCATAAAGTCTTCTTTGAAATCATCCCAAGTCAAAAGCAGACAACACAGCAGGGGTCATAGAAACAGTAGTGCCCCTCCACCAGTCACGTGCACCCACATTTAACATTCTAGTAGCACACAACACCTTCTTATTCTCAGGGCAGTCACATGAAGCAAAGACAACTTCATTATCATCAAGCCATTCCATACAACCCACTGCATCTAATGTGCCATCAAACTTCTTAGCACCACATCTCTTGAAACTTTCAAACTTGAACTCCCTAGGTCGAGGAACATAACCGACTGGAATCACATTACCTCCTGCATTAACATTCTCAGCATGAACAACAACCCGATCATTCACCGGTTCATCTTGTGACCTCATCATGGATGGCTCAGCACGGTTAGAGCGATTGGGAGATGTATGCTCTTCCCCATGTGAGTTGACTTCTCTTTCAGCCCTTACTTGCACAAGCTCTTCTTCAGTTCTTCTTAGTTGGCTCGGATAACCCTTAGTTTGTAAGTCCCCTTGAAACGGATCGTTACTAGTTTGCTCTAGTTATCTTGAGGTGGGGAATCCCTCACTATAACTTGGCGATTCACAACAATGAGAAACAAGCCTCCAGATTATTTGCTTCCTCGCAGATCTTCTCTAGGCCGTATGGAACAATGCTTGACGACTATAACCTGCAAATATGCTCGAAATTTTGACAAATGTTCAACCCTAATCTTTGTTAGGGTTCGATATATATAAAGACAACTCGACATGGGCTTCAGCGATGTAGCCTCGCAAATCCAGCCCAGCTCGACACAATTGCGAAGTCGCAATCTTGTCCTAGCCTCTTATTTGTCCCTGAAAATGCGAGGTCGTATTGCCTCTGTGAATTGCGAGGTCGCAATTCACACTTAGCAGATATTACGCATTCAATACTTAAACTTAATCTAGTATTCTATGCATAATATGAAGTTCATTAATGACAATCACTTTACAAAGACATATTACAATATAAGACCAAACAATCTAGACTGCTATTGACATAGACGTGCACTTACAGACTCCCCCTTGGCAATAGCTTCTAGACGTTAAAATAAATATATCTTCGTCTAATCTTCGTCATCAATCTACTTCTTCTGCTTTTTCTTCTTGCTCTTGCTCTTCTCCTCCTCAGTCTCATAATCAGACTCTGACTCTAACTCTGAAGTAGTATGAGTGATACCTAACCTCTCTTCTCTTGATCCCTCACAAATCCTGGATCAACATAATCCCCAATCTCTGCTCTAGCTCTCATATGAGCTTCTGGATCATAACCAAGTCTCTTCTCCAGTCTCCTAACAATCGTAGGATGCAAATCTGACTTGGTAGAAGTACCTGTAGTAGAGTCGGTTTCGGTAGACTCACTATCCTGAGCACTAGCATTTTCAGCATCAGGAGCAATAGCAACAGACTGCTCTGCCAAACCCTTACCCTTTTCTAATCGATCAACGTCAACATCTTCTGTAAGGGGCTTGGTTTGTGATGTGTCAGGCTCAACTACCATGTTTATATCTATAAACACCTGTTCTTGAGCCTGTGGAGCTTCAGAAGTTTCCTTGCCAGCAACACCAGCCTGGATAGACTCCTCTTGAGTCTCTGTCACCAAAACAAAACTACCTCCTAGCTCCTCTGTAGCTCTGGCAGCATCTGGATCTTCATTATGATCATCGTCATGCCTTACCTTAGCTAACTCATCACCCTTGCAGCCTGAGCTATCTCTCTCAGCTCTCAACTTCATGTAGTTATCAAGTAGCTCATGCATCTTCTCATCAGGGATCTTGACTTTCTTTTTCAATGCATCTGCCATCTTGACAACTTTCCCATCAAGTTCCAGATACTTGTTGTACATATTGGACACAACTACCTCAGCCTTGCCCAACTTGTCTTCAAAAAATTTGTTCTTGTCACTCACAACCTTAAAATCTTCAGACAAACGAGTGACCAGGCCTCTCATGTCATTCATAGCCTTTTCATGCTGTTCTCTCTGCTCAGACATTTGTCTCTGCAGATCAGCAAGGCTCAAACTAGCCTCTTCACTTGTCTGTGGTTGTGGCTGTGGCTGTGTACTCTCAGGAACAGTCTCTGGCACCCTTGATGAGCCACCAGCAGCATCAGAAGTCTCTTGTTCCCTAACAAGTGTTGTTCTCTTAGGTATATGCTGCTCTGGCACCCAATCAGCATCAGTTTCTCTCACTCTTATTCTTCCTTGAGTGGCAACAATAGATCTAGGAACCATTCTCGATCCAACTCTGATGAATGCATGTGATCTATAAGGATCATCATCACCGTCACTGCTAGAATCATCATCAGAATGTACTGAAGGCTCTCTTTCTGCTTCAGCATGAGCAACAGCCTTTCCTCTATCTCCTGCATCTACACCTGATCCACTAGCCTGCCCAGCTCATGACCCACTGGCTTCTCCATCACCAGACCCACTAGCTCTAGCTGCTTCAAAACCAACTACAGCTCCAGCTACATAATCATCTATATCCCGGTCTAGATCAACATTCTCTGGGTCTTCAACATTGGGATTGTAACGTTGCACTTGTGCAATATCACCCTCTGGATCGGCCATTTTCTACAAAATTTCATCAACAAGTTCAGGATTGGCACCAGGTTGATTAATTACATCATCTGCAACCTGTACAACATATTCAGGCTCATTTGGTGCTCCTGCCTCAACCACTACCTCATGAAGTTGATCTAGATGTGCATCATCTTCAACAGCTTCACCATCTTCTGGCTGAGGTCCTTCATAAGCTGATATCACCTCATCAGCAGGTGCCACGAAGTTGGCATTCAAAATTGCACCAAATAATGCTACATCTTGAGCATTTGGATCATTAAGATACCTATGACGAAACTCATCATAACCACGTCTGATGATCGAGCTCACTTGCTCCACAGCTCCAACAACAGGTAAATTTGGTAGACGAGCATTGATGATCATCAGCACAATCCCAGGATACATCAAAAATCTCCTAGTACCCGCAGCTCTGATCTGTTTCCTCATCTCATCAAAAAAGAATTTTGAGAAACTGTATGGCTTGTTAAAAACTAAGCCCACCATTTGTGCTTGGGTTTCCTGGTTCAATGTATCATAACCAGATTTCTTGTTGCTCAAACCAACCAGCAACACATGAGCTACATACCTCCATCTGCCATAAAAACCCTTCTTGAACAGAGTTTTACTTGTCAGATCAGCAGCAAACCCCATTCTCCTGAAAGCACCTTGAATAACCTCATGTCGGAACTTGGTGAGACCAGTAGCACCACCTTCCTGCTTAACTGTGCCTAAACGAAGAATACCAATGAGGACAACAGCTGTGAACTGTATCAGTTGCCCAACAACAGTGGTGTGAAAAATATGTTTGTTTCCAGCACGAACAATATTAGCATTACTCCAAAAATCTCTCAAATAATCTAAATAGATGACTGGTGAGTGAGTCAAGACATGATGAATCCTTGATCTTCTGAAGAAGGCAAATATCTCGGGATAATATGTCGTTCCTTCCTGATTATTATCGAAGTTCATCAAATAATTATGACTAGCAATGAAGTTTCTTGCCATTTCTGTAATCAATAACAAACAATTAATTACCCAATATGACATTAAAATTCATATGCAACTTTAATTAACTTAAACTTAAATTATCCCTGTAATTAAGTTTAAAAATAATTAACTAATTTTCAAATTTTATTTAAAAATAAACTTTTGAAAATCTCTTAAGTCAATTACGAGGTCGTATCTCTGTACGAGGTCGTAATTCAAGGTCAAAATCAAGTCAACCAAAATCTAAAATACGAGGTCGTATTTTCCAATTTGGCATCGTATTTGGTCCGGGTCGTAAATCGGCATCGTATTTCGAAAGTCTACTAGTCAAAATAAATTGACGTTTGCGTGTTCGCAAATCTGGGCTAGCAAACCCCCAAATGCGAGTCTGTCGCACTGTTCATCTTCCCCAACGCGATTCAACGATTTACCCAACCAAAACTTGTAAAAATTGTTTCTATACACTCGTATTCAAACAACAAACATACCCCAACCCTTATTTTTAACCAAAAACACCAAAATCGAATGAAAATAGAAAAACCTAGTTCGAAAATTTCGAACTCCTTTTTCATGATTTTCTTGTTGCATGGTTAACTATATTACGATCATATAGTATACCTAGATTCAGTATTTCGAGATGATCACAAAAATATCAATCAAAAACTCTGGATCTAAGTGTACGAATCAAATCTAAATCGGGGTAGCAAAGTTTATTTTCGGGGTCGTAAAGGCTCTAATTTTTTATTTTAATATATATGAGGTCGTATTAGGGTTATTTGGGTATATATACCCACTTGACCCGAATGGGCTTGGGTCAACCCGGCCCAATTACGAGGTCGTATTGCACAAGGCCCAATCGACCAGATACGAGGTCGTATTCTGCCTCTTGCTAATACGAGGTCGTAAATACCTCCTGCACACTTTAAAATCAAAATTTCGTCAAAGTTTCTGAATAATTGATCAACGATTATCACGAACTTCCTGGAAATATGAAAATTTTAAATAAACATGTAGTCATTAAATTTTCACCTTTTCCTCGATCTTCATCTTAAACCTGAAAAGTTAATAAACTTACAAAATATCTTTAACTTTTCCATGATCAATCTTTCTAAAACAATCTCGAAACAAGCTTTCCCGAGATCAATCTTTACAGATCGGGATGTAAACACTTAAGATAAAGTTATAAAATTGATTCATCATCCTTATACCTCCCCCTCAATTTTATGACTAGGATGTATAACTATGACTAATCATTATAAAAACAATCATTCTTATGTACTCCCCCTCAATTTATGACTGGGATACATAATTATGATTTAGCAAAAATATTCAGAAATTCTTTTTAACGTTTTATGTCATAAGAATTTCAAACATAACATTGATTAAATACTTCATATTCTTATGAAACCATTTCAAAACTATATGATCTAAATAATCAATATTTTATTACAAAACCTTTCACAATCTTAAATTCGTTTCCATATCTAAGGTTTCAAAAATACATATTTGACAACCTTTCATATTCAAACGATATATCTATGTCTAAGGTTTTAAAAATATTAACTTAATAGCCTTTCACATTCAAATATTACATTTCTATGTCTAAGGCTTTACATAATCGATAACCTTTCACATTCACAATATGTCTATGTCTAAGGCTTTACATAATTGATAACCTTTCACATTCACATTCCGTCTATGTCTAAGGTTATATAAGTACAAAGTTGATAATCTTCCATATTCAAAATAACATTTCTATATCTAAGATCTTCAACTAACAAAAACCTAGCTATCATCATCTGTTATACTGTATAAGTAATACTATAATAACCTGATGATCTTAGCCTTGTTTTTCTTGAATCTTTCAGATTCTTGCAGGGTTTTTGAGCAAACACTCTGAAATGAATATCTCTTCTGATTACTTTCTTCATGAACCATGATCAAAATCTTCAGATCAGACATAATTGTTAAGTTTCTTGTGTCTTATACCTGCACATAAAACTCATAACAAACACAAAATCAAATTGAATTTCATTTTATTATCTTGATTTTGTTATTCTTCACTATAATGAGTCATTTCGACATCATCTTAGTCTAGAAATACATAAAAAAAAAACCCTGAGAACACTGTCTCATTGTTCTATGGATAACCTAAATTTAAGGTCTTCCATCTCCCACGCTTTTGATCTACCTCATCATGCAAGTCTATACAGATTTCATTTTCATTGTCACAAAGCTTTAACACTGTAAAGCATATGAAAAGAAAAACCTAATCACTTATACTTTCGCATGAACAGATCTCGTGACAGAAGCAAAATCGCCTCCACCCTTCTGGATACCATATGTAAATACTTATATGATTGCCTCATCAAACTAGTATACATCTTGGTTAAACATCAAAAGACCTATACTATCTGTATTCGTCTTGCTTGTAATTTCCCCCCGGACAACCTACAAAACTATCGTCTGTGCGTCGTCCTGTCATTCTGCAGATCTTAACAAAGACATCAAATCTTCTCAAAGTAATAACATAAAATCTGAAGAATTTAATATATTTGCAAGATAAAATGAATATACTTAACAATCTATTATAAACCTAAGTCAATTTAAGGTCAAATAATTCACTGTAAGCACTTTCAAACATAAGCAAAATCATTTGGAAACTCTGTTCCAAATCTTTTTAAATTAAGCAAAAATCTTTTAAAGATCAAATTCAAACTATGAACAACTCTGTGTTCATTCTAATGAAGATCTTCTTTCTAAAGATCAATAAAACAGGCATTAACTCAATATCTGTTTACTGAAATCAACAACTCTGTGTTCTTTTCCTTAAACTCATATTCTGTTAAAATTTGACACACTTTCTTTTAGCTTTTTAATCAAAACACTATCGCTTAACTACCCTACTTGTTTATTCAGTGTTCCTTAAAGAACGTAGTTGAGTCCTCTTGGAAACTAGATTCTATTCTGATTCTGTCTCTCGTGCAATAAGAACTTTTAATTTAAACAATATAATACAAATAAAAACTAAACATTTCAAAAACATAACACACACATACACACTGAACATAAACGAATAACATAATTACAAGAGATAAAGTTACTGCTGATTAGATCAGATTAGCATGTTACATAAGCTCAGAAGTGAGAAATAATTCTCTTATTATTAGTTATGAATAGTGATCCATCAACGATTACCAATATGTTTGTCCTCTTAAACACTCGGTACTTCCAGTTTCCTTTTTGGTTGTAACACTTTCAGCATACCCTGGCCAAGGACAGTCACCATGTAACCCGAGTAGCCTAATATGCCACTTAATCAAGTTTGCAAACTTAAGTGACCCACATTCAGATATACTCCCACAATCGACACAAGCACTAAGATTAATACATTTGGTAAGTATAGGAAGAAAGCCATTAAGAATCAAGTCAGCGGTGACAGGTCGGTGATTCCTCACACGCAAAGCGACTTAACTTGACTCATGTACGGAAATATACCCAACATTGCATAATGCTAAGTACTTGCATATTTGTGACATCATTTAAAACGCTTATGAAAACCCGTGACTTTCGATGAGACCCGTGTAGCGAACTTTCTGACAACCTATCCCAAGTTGGAAGCTTTAGGTAGGTTAGGTATACAAAGACACCCCAAGGACTTACTTGTCCGAATCTCAAAGGCCACATTAGCTCCATAATTTTCAAAAGATTAATAAGATATTAGATATCTTTGTCACAAATACACATCCGAAAAGCAATACATACACATATATGTACCCGAGACCTTCTATATAAAAACCAAGTATACAAAATTACAGTGCTAGATCTTTCATAAGATTTAAGGACCAGTCTCAATTCAAATTCATGAAGAGCAGGCATTCTCAGCCATATATCTGAATATGTTTCCCATAAGAACATTGTATACATTAAGTTCAGATTATAAGGAAACCTTGGTACTTTGTACCTACCGATACATCGTGTAATGATATCACTGAATAAGCATTTTAAAGTACAATTAAGTAGGCTTAAAAGCTAAAGTATCATCACGTTTAATCGTCTTGATGCAGTGACCTTACTTTATTTATTATTTTGTTTTTCTGACACTATATGACACACATACATAACGACACAAACACTGACACATTTTACAAAGTTCTTTTTGAGAGACACTGTCACTATAGATTTCTCATTCCAATCAATTGGACTAACAACTCGAAACGAGTTCGGTCGAAAGCCTTAGTGAACAGATCAGCTAAATTAATGTCACTCGGCACCTTTTCTAGGACTATTAACTTCTTTTCAGCACAATCACGAATAAAATGAATCCTTATGTCTATGTGCTTAGTCCTACTGTGCTTAACAAGATTATTGGTAATGGAAATAGTGGACTCATTGTCTATCTTTATGGGAGTACAAAGGAAATTCTGACCGTAATCACGCAGTTGTTGCTGAATCCACAGAACCTATGAACAACATCCACCAGCTGCCATGTATTCCGCCTCGCAAGACGAAATTGCAACAGATGTCTGCTTCTTACATTGCCATGACACCAATCTCCCCCCTAAGAACTGACATCCACCTGAAGTCTATTTCCTCAAGAACACCAGTTTCTTTGAACCCTGTGAATAAACTAGCAAACTTCTGAAACTGACATAATATGATTACCAATAACATATAAATAAAACAAACACATGCTAACGAAAAGAAACTTTACTATAGATCATCATTTAGACATGATCTTCTATAGTTACATAACTGAAATCAAAAAGACAAAGTAAAACTAATTTGAACAAGTCTTCTTGGAACAATGATCATCAGTTTCATGGATTTTTCTCTTTCTTCCATCTAACAAATCTTCAAAGTCCTTGCAGCTTGCTCATGAGACCTCCAAATCTCTTCTTGTTCAGGAGTCAACACCAAGGGCATAACCCTTTGACTTACAAAACCACAATCCTCTTTGTTAACCTCAACACTCCAAACTTTATCAATCAAAACATGAGGAAAACAATCTCTTAAAAATTCTAATTCAGTAAAAACTCGATCACTACCCTTTAAAGTATAATGAGTAAGATAGACTTTCTCCTTTTCTAAATTTACTTGCTTAGATTTAGAAATCGATAAATCTCTTAAAAGGTTCTGATCCTGTTTTTCAATTAAGTTCACATGTTCAATCAAAATGTTTCCTTTTACAACTTTTCCAACCCCAGAAACTTTTCCGCCTTTGGAGTCAACAAAATAGACATAAGACCCTTTAACAGGAGTAAACTCCGTTAATAGTCCCTTGTCTTCCAATATATGTCTGGAGCTTCCACTATTGACAAACCATAAACCTGCGGTCTTCCTTAGCAGCTCATGCACATTCACAAAATATTAGTTCTCAAAAGGACCCCTAGCCTTGTTGGCTTTAGGTCTATCATTCTCTTCATCAGAAACCATATCATCCCAATATCCACCAGTAGGCACCCATGCCTTAGCTGGTTTGACCGACGAACTACCAACAGGCCTTTTGCTGGGTGAAATTCATGAATTCTTCCCAACACTAGGTCTATGACTTGGGGAACCACTAGGCCTCCTATGAGTAGGTAGCCTCTGGTTGTTACCTTTGGAACTCTCTTGAGCTCTTGACATTCTCTTAGGAGATGAAGAACTCATTCTCCTTGGACTATGTCGTTGAAACCGCTCAATTGGATTTATTTGCACATTAGAGGTAATCCTATCATAATAAGCACTGCTCGATTTAATCATGTTAGGAGACCTAACTCTCCAACTACTTGATTGTCTCGAACTACTAGAACCTTCTCGGGATGAGACACTTCTAGGCTTACTATCATCTGTCTTGCTGCTATTCTCAAATTCTCTAAACCTTAAATAATTCTTAACAGCCAGACTATTAGGATTTTTCTTAGCATACTCCTCATAATATTTCTTCTTATAATCTTTCATGGATATGCGATGCAAGACCCAATATCTTCACTAGAATCCATACTACCCCTAGATTTTTCAGGTGATACCCTAGATTTACTATTTTTCCTATAAGGACAACAACTTGACACATGACCCATTCCACGACAAGTAAAACATGACCTCTTAGGAAACTTCTTTGGTTGATCACTATAAAAAATCTCAGGCACTTGGACTCCATGACCCTTTAATTCATCTATCCATTCAAGAGTAGCATAAGCCTCTTCCCATGATGTTGGTACCTTGATGGGACTAGCATAACATTTGGTGGCTTGAACCTTTGGCCCTTTGGATAACAATTCTTTCAACTTATTCTTAGCAAATTGTTCAGGTGTTTCTGATTGAACACTTAAACCTTCTGCATCATTTGTAGAAGTTTGAACAAAACCCTTTTTGAAAATTGTATCTTTAAAGTTCTTGTTTTTAATAGGTTTTGACAAAGTCTCAGATTTTACAGGTTCATCAATACTCCAAATTTGATCAATATTTTTAGGATAATTACCTTTTAAATCTGACTCTTTTGCTGAAAACACATCATCACAACCTTTTAAAGTAAAATATGTGATTGTTTCCATTTCAACTTCTTTTTCAATTCCTTTCAGTTTGTTATCCACTGTCCGTTTGGCTTCACTTGGGTCTGAGTGAGCCTTAGGTTCACTAGTCTTGTTCACAGATCCCTCTGACTTAGATGTCTCAGGGACTGGAACATCACTAGATTTAGTCTCCAGAGGGGTAGTCTTAGGTACATTTTCAGGATTTGATTTTTCAGACTCTTCTAAAGTAAGCTTCTGAAAACTATCATAATTGTGACTAAAAGGTAGCGGAACAACATTGTATCTCTTGACAAAACTAGGTTGTTCACCCTTTTCTTTAGCATCTCTAAGGTGACCCATCATAGTTCCTATGTCTCTCATTTTATTCAGTTTGCCACTTAGTTCAACAATTTGTACCCTAGAATCTGCTAATTCTTTATCCTTTTTAGCACTTTCTTTTACTACCCTCTCATAGTCTTCATCTAGCATTTGTTTTCTGCCTAGTAACTGTGCATATTCAACCCTAAGAGATTCAAATCTATCATCTTCAGATTTTATCCGATTAAGATATTCTTTAGCATGACCTTTATATACCATGACATCAGTTGCTAACTTATTCCTTTCACTAGTAGCATCATCCATAAAGATCTTTGTTGAGTCAATCTCCTTTTTAAGAACAGTTACTTCGCTAGACAAACCTATGCTATGTTTACATACATTAATGAAGGATTGTAAAGAAAAACTTACCTGTTGCTCTGGTGATTCAAGATTAGCCACGAAATTCATGAGCTCTTCTGTACTCAGATTATCAGGTATCTTTATCTTTATATCTTCAGTCTTTTCCTCAGTTTCCATATTTGTCTCAGCTTTAGTGAAAACTTCTTCATTTTCAGCTCTTACTGGTTCTGATGGTTCAGGCTCCTCTTCTACCCTCTGATGAAAACTACCATGATCATCTGTGTTGGCATACAATGTATAGTCGAATGAATTATCAACGAGATCATTCATTCCTCCACCAAAGTCTTGAATTTCAGCCATAAATGCATGATTCTGATCATCGGCACTAGTTGAACCCCAATTGTAAGTACCATCATTTTGAACAACCAAAGCTCTTGAGTTGTCCATTTCTCCTGAGTTTCGGTTCCCAATATTAGCATATTGACGCCCTGAATTCTGACTTGCAATAGAACCACTCTGATTGAAGTTCTGACGGCCTGTAGCTGAATTGTTATCCCGTCTTGGCCTCTGACATTCACGTGCAAAATGTCCAAAACCATCACAGTTGAAACACTTCACTTTTGTCTTATCGAATCCCACTTTGCCGTCTATAACCTTCCTTCCAGTTCTATCAGTGAATCGTTGAACTCTCAAAGTTAGCATTGCCAATTGCCAGTTCAGATCCATTTCTTCCAGATCATCTGGATTAACTTGCTTGTAATCCTCCCTAACCAGATCAGGATCAGTCAGTTTTCCTCCATTAACTTCTCATGAGCAGACACAAACGAAGCCAGCATGCCCAAATGTCCCTCAGCAGATCTTATGCTGATCGGCATTCCTGATAAACCCGAGCTTGGAGAACTACTTTTCTGATTCCCATTATGCACAACCATAGCTGATTCCGGAGAAGTTACATACATCAAGTTGTTGTTAGAATCCATCGTCATCTTCAATTTTTCATCATCTCCACTGTAGAAGGCAGTAATCTCTCCACTTGAAGATTTTCCCGAAGAAACATTTGGCTTGCTATGATAAAGTTTCGGACGTTGAACAAAATCACTGCTACCTGCTTCTTTTGACTTACGCTTCATATCTTGACCTCTCAGATTTCGGATAATCTGATCCAGAGTCCAAGTACTGAATTCGAGATTTTGCTGGATAAAAGTAAAAAATCATTCCCACTTAGCTGTAAGAGAATCCAACAACTTCTCGATCACTTCATCTGAATCAGGCTTGTACCTAAAATATGCCAACTCAACTAGCAAATGACTGTAACGAGTCAAAGTCTCATCAAGAGATTCATCCTTGAAGCTTGTGAAAACATATTATTGTTTCTTCAGCAAGTCCATCCTTCTCTTTTTGAGATCTTCATCACCTTCACAATGCTCCTTGAGTGCATCCCATAAGCCCTTTGCACTTTCATATTTTTCAAACAAGTGCAAGAATTCCCCTTGGAGAGCCATTCGGAGTGATCCTAAAGCCCTACTTTCAGCTTCGTAGTCCTTCTTTTGATCGACATTCATATGCTCATAAGTAGCTGCTTTCCCACCACTCGAACTAGTATCCTTGTCATTTGCCACAGTAGGATGAACATATCCATTAACAATACAAATCCACATCCTGACATCCATAAGTCTGCAATATGACTCGAATCTGCCCTTCCAATTGAAATATATGTCTAGGCTTATCAACTTGGGTGGTGAATTGGCCTTTCCGGTTTCATGATCCATCATATTCAATTGATTCAGCAAAGCTTGATAGTTTGCGGGTAATTGAGACGCCATTTTCTACGAGCTAGCAAAATAATACGAACTGTTCAAAAAAATAAACGAGGTCGCAAATTTATACGAGGTCGTAAAGAAATACGAGGTCGCAATTAGAACTCGAGGTCGTAATTGAACTGGCGAGGTCTTAAAGAGCTCACGAGGTTGCAAACGAGATACGAGGTCGCAATTGAACTGGCAAGGTCGTAATTAGCTACCCAGGTCGCAAAATCGAGGTGGATAAGGTAATACGAGCTGGCGAGGTCGCAATTGAACTGGCAAGGTAGTAATTAGCTACCCAGGTCGCAAAACGAAGTGGATAAGGTAATACGAGCTGGCGAGGTCGCAATTGAACTGGCAAGGTAGTAATTAGCTACCCAGGTCGCAAAACGAAGTGGATAAGGTAATACGAGCTGGCGAGGTCGCAATTGAACTGGCAAGGTAGTAATTAGCTACCCAGGTCGCAAAACGAAGTGGATAAGGTAATACGAGCTGGCGAGGTCGCAATTGAACTGGCAAGGTAGTAATTAGCTACCCAGGTCGCAAAACGAAGTGGATAAGGTAATACGAGCTGGCGAGGTCGCAATTGAACTGGCAAGGTAGTAATTAGCTACCCAGGTCGCAAAACGAAGTGGATAAGGTAATACGAGCTGGCGAGGTCGCAAGCGAACTGGCAAGGTCGTAATTAGCTACCCAGGTCGCAAAACGAGCTGGATAGGTAATACGAGCTGGCGAGGTCGCAATTCACACTTAGCAGATATTACGCATTCAATACTTAAACTTAATCTTGTATTCTATGCATAATATGAAGTTCATTAATGACAATCACTTTACAAAGACATATTACAATATAAGACCAAACAATCTAGACTGCTATTGACATAGACGCGCACTTACATAGTTCCTCAAACATTTGAGCTTGAGTAGGAATCTGCTCGATTACCGGGTTGGCTCGTTCAATTTCAGACCTTGTTGGTTTTTCACCGGGATATGGCCTTCGAATAGGCCTTTGGTTAGCCGGATTTCCAGCCTCATTCCGGTTAACAGGAGCATTACTAGCGGTAGCTCCATCACGTTGGCTAGTAGCACGCATATTGACCGTTTTGTCTACAACATAACGATGACGATTAGAGACGAATCAAAGCGAGAACAAAAGAGGTCAAGGCCTACTTCATTAGAATAAAATATCAAAACATAATCAAGCCTTAAACCTACACTCTCACTCATCCATTCCGTCCTAAAAGCATTTCATCATATAGCTAAAGCATTACTACTTAAGCTTATCATTTCTCATGCGGTTTAAGTCCAAAATCCTATGGATTTGGTCGGTCTTTAGTTCACTTAGACCATTTCTGTCATACCACAATGTAACACCCGTCATTTAAAAACATGGATTTCCAAAAACTTTGCCAAACGACGTTTAAACGAAGCGGAAATAGATCACTTCAAGACATCTTTTAAGACTTAATTAACACCATGAAACCATGAATTGATCCTTGGATTACTTACATACATTAACCACTCGATTAATCACGTGAAAGACTCGAAATCGATAAACGGATTGCAATTAAACCAACCCAAACCCTAAGATCAGAAACAAGATCCATATGATCGACTGGCATCATCAAAAATCAAAGGGAAATCATCTATATTACCTGTAGGTGATCAAGAGTATCCGAAATCTTCACAAAACCTAATTGAAACACCAAGAAACGAAAGAATTCGGAGGAGATTTACTTTGAGAGAGGGAAAGGGGTGGCTTGGGGGTTCTTATCACGTAGGAATACAGAATTTAGAGAATTAGGGAATCCTAATTAACTCTTACTCCCTGGCCAACACGTTCATAACTTCACCTTAAGTCCCTCAACTTCCTAAACATCGCATTCTAAGCTTAACTTAGTATTCTATGCATAATATGAAGTTCATTAATGACAATCACTTTACAAAGACATATTACAATATAAGACCAAACAATCTAGACTGCTATTGACATAGACGCGCACTTACATAGTTCCTCAAACATTTGAGCTTGAGTAGGAATCTGCTCGATTACCGGGTTGGCTCGTTCAATTTCAGACCTTGTTGGTTTTTCACCGGGATATGGCCTTCGAATAGGCCTTTGGTTAGCCGGATTTCCAACCTCATTCCGGTTAACAGGAGCATTACTAGCGGTAGCTCCATCACGTTGGCTAGTAGCACGCATATTGACCGTTTTGTCTACAACATAACGATGACGATTAGAGACGAATCAAAGCGAGAACAAAAGAGGTCAAGGCCTACTTCATTAGAATAAAATATCAAAACATAATCAAGCCTTAAACCTACACTCTCACTCATCCATTCCGTCCTAAAAGCATTTCATCATATAGCTAAAGCATTACTACTTAAGCTTATCATTTCTCATGCGGTTTAAGTCCAAAATCCTATGGATTTGGTCGGTCTTTAGTTCACTTAGACCATTTCTCTCATACCACAATGTAACACCCGTCATTTAAAAACATGGATTTCCAAAAACTTTGCCAAACGACGTTTAAACGAAGCGGAAATAGATCACTTCAAGACATCTTTTAAGACTTAATTAACACCATGAAACCATGAATTGATCCTTGGATTACTTACATACATTAACCACTCGATTAATCACGTGAAAGACTCGAAATCGATAAACGGATTGCAATTAAACCAACCCAAACCCTAAGATCAGAAACAAGATCCATATGATCGACTGGCATCATCAAAAATCAAAGGGAAATCATCTATATTACCTGTAGGTGATCAAGAGTATCCGAAATCTTCACAAAACCTAATTGAAACACCAAGAAACGAAAGAATTCGGAGGAGATTTACTTTGAGAGAGGGAAGGGGGTGGCTTGGGGGTTCTTATCACGTAGGAATACAGAATTTAGAGAATTAGGGAATCCTAATTAACTCTTACTCCCTGGCCAACACGTTCATAACTTCACCTTAAGTCCCTCAACTTCCTAAACATCGCATTCTAAGCTTAACTTACTAACCGGGACACTTATCAACCTAACAAGCACTTGACTTTCATAATTTTACTTTAGTTACTTTCATTTAACATAATTTAATCATATTAAACACATAAGCAATTAATCACATAATCCCGTTTAGGGCACATAATTTAACGAAACATGACGTTAACTAACGGAATAGTCAACAAGTCAAACACGAAAAGTTTGGGTTGTTACAATTACCTCCCCCTTAAGAGGATTCCGTCCTCGGAATCTCATCAGAAATGAACAAATGAGGATACTTCTCTTTCATCACGGACTCGGTCTCCCAAGTTAAACTTTCACCATGGTTATGCTTCCATTTGATCTACACAAGGTCAGTCACCTTCCGGCGAAGTTTCTTTTGCTTCCTTCCAAGTATCGCTACTGGTTCGTCAACCATTCTCTTCTTGGGATCAATACTCACATCTTTATTAGGGATAACACTAGACTCTTCCGCCAAGCATTTCCTCAAATAAGAAACATGAAATGTGTTGTGAATTCCATCCAACTCTGGAGGTAATTCCAACGGATAAGCTAGATCTTGGATACGTTTCAATATCTTGAAAGGTCCAATGAAACGTGGACTTAGCTTTCCTTTCTTTCCAAAATGTATGACACCTTTCCATGGAGAAACTTTCAGCATCACCATGTCACCAACTTTAAACTTAACCGGTCTTCTTTTCTTGTCAACATAAGCTTTCTGACGTTCCCTAGCTACACGAAGGGCTTCTTTTAGCAATGTTTACTTTATCAGCTGTGATTTGGATGATTCTGGGTCCCGTAACCTACTTCTCATCGGGCTCCAACCAACAACTTGGAGTCCGACATCACCTTCCATAGAGCATTTCAAACAGTGGCATGCCAATACTTGAGTGATAGCTATTATTATAAGTAAACTTTATCAATCGCAAATGATCATCCCAAGCACCACCATACTCCAAAACACAAGCCCTTAACATATCTTCCAAGGTTTGAATCGTTCTTTCACTTTGCCCATCAGTTTGGGGATGATAAGCAGTGCTCAAGTTCACTATAGTACCTAACTCCCGTTGAAGACTCTTCCAAAAGCTAGATACATACCTCGTGTCTCGATCAAAAACTATAGACAAATGAACTCCATGCTTTGAGACGATTTCTTTTATGTACAACTGCGCCATCTTAGTCAATGGTACATCCTGACATGTCGCTATGAAATGAGCATTTTTCGTCAATCTATCCACAATAACCTATTTCCATAGTTATATGGTCCCATTTCCATTCCGAAATCTCCAAATGCTGCAACTTTCCATATGGCTTTTTGTGATCAGCTTTGACACGAGCACAAGTCAAACATCTTTCAACAAAATGTGCAACTTCTCCTTTAATATTCGGCCACCAATAAAGAGGCTTCAGATCTGCATACATCTTTGTAGCACCGGGGTGCACCAAATATCTAGACCTATGACCTTCTTCAAGAATCAATTCTCGGTTACCATCAAGCAATGGTACCCAAATTCGACCCTTATAGGTCTGGAATCCAATGCTATTCATCTCCATATCAAGGTGCTTCTTCTTACCAGTACCTTCTTTGTCAACATTTTCTTCCAAAAGAGCCTTAGCTTGGGCTTCCTTGATGCGTTCAAGTAACCCAGACTTGGCTTGCACAACCATACTCATTAATCTACAAAAAAAATTCTGCACCTTTTGACTCAATCCATTCGCCACCACATTAGCTTTATCGGGATGATACTTGATTTCACATTCGTAATCTTTCAGAAGTTCCATCCACCTTCGTTGTCTTACATTCATATCCTTTTGAGTGAACACATATTGCAAACTTTTATGATCAGTGTACAATCTACACTTAGTGCCATATAAGTAGTGTCTCCATAGCTTCAAAGCAAACACCTGTTGGGATTTTATTAACTATACAACTCTTTGTATCTAAAATGGATGTTCACAATTTGAAAGGACTTCAAATTAGTTTATTCAAAACTTAGGGTTTAAAGTGTAAATAATTAAAATTCAATTTAATTAATCCTAGTCGAACTCAACTTCCCTTGAAAAGGGTTGCCAAAATTCGAAACCCTAATTATATTGTAGGTCGAATTCGACTTCCCCTTGGAAAGGGGAGTCGAATTCCAAACCCTAATTTAATCAAAAACGTTTAATTAAAAAACTTTTAATAAAACATGAACATCCTAATTAGTTACGATTAATTAATTAAGCTAATAAATTAATCTAGTTTAATTTACTTATGCAATAATTAATTAACCTAACTAATTATATATGTGGAATAAGTTAATAAAACAATTAACTAATTAATTCCCTAAAACGATCTATCATGCATGCAATATAACCAACTAATCAATAAATAAATAAACAAAAAAAGAAACCTAACCTTTTTGTTGAAACTCGGAGATGAGAACTCTGTCACGTACTAGAGCCCAAGTGTAGGAACTCCTCTAAAGACTCGTACACACGAACGGTTCTTCGGCACTTAGTCAAGTGCTAGCTATAACTCCAGCGTTATAACAAAACCCATCATAAAATAACTAGATGAGACTTTAGTCGAAACCCTAACCAAAAATGGGTTAGGAAAAGAATTGAATGATTAAAACTGTAACACCCGTCGTTTAAAAATATGGATTTCTAAAATTTTTTGCCTAACGACGTCAAAAGATAGCGGAAACAAACTTTAAAAGACCAAACCAAAAGGACCTGTTTGGTTCATTTATCAAATGGTGTTACTAGCAATGTCATCATAAATAGTTCAAATGGAAATCCAACGGTTGCCCAACATAAAACAACCGACATCAAAGAAATTACAAGTCATCAATGTCTAGACAAAATGCAAATGTCTAATATGAGAAGCAACTATGGGTATACTAAAGCCAGCTTCATTGTAATCTACCCATGCCTCGCACTTTATTCATCATCTTGCTCAAGCTTGCTAAACCTGAGGGAACAACACATTTCAAGAAACAAGTGTTAGCTAACGAATTAGCTAAATAAGATAACACATGGTTAAAAAATCATTTGTCCATTTAAACATTATCTAAAAATCATATTATATCGTTAAGGCACATATCACATCAAAATATCACATCTTTCATAACATATCATCGCATCAAACATCTTCATAATAGGATGAACCATCCTAGATGTGCCTAGTCATCTTTTACATCTCATTTAACATATAAGCATCTCTGTAAAGTGTGACATAAGTCATGCATCTCATATAAGGTGTAAGTTTGTGTGTAGGCGGTCATAAGACCATACAGGGAACCTCACACCCGACTAGATGGATAAGCCTTTCGGCGGTCCATCAATGTCGTTAAGGAATGGCAAGCCAATCCCAGAGTAGTCCGTATGTACAAGACAATGGGGTTGGTCAGACCTCCCGGAGTTACTCTTCACGTTGGACCTCCTTGCAAGGAGCCACCCAAGCAACCACATCAAACACCCTACCCTGGCAAAGGCATGTACGGGTTAAGCTTAACACTTTCATCTCTGTAAATTAGCTCGAGCATTTTCACATATCACATCACATCACATCACATTAACGTTTGGGCCCTTAAATGTGCACGTGTCATGGCAACTTACAAAGTCTAGTGAACTAGATGTACAAGCCATGTAATCATCATATCTCACATATACACATGCACATATACATATTAAGCATCATCACATATCATACATTGTTACATCAACGGGGAATTTTTATGGAGCCAAACCCTTTTCCCTCTCTCTAGAATGACGAATTGCTCTTCCCTTCCCTTACCCTAATTCGATTCTCAATTCTACTAAATCTGGTCATGTATTACTATCTGATTCAATGGATTTTGATTGTAATCTTGACCTAGGTTAACTGGTTTTGTTGGATCGTTTTAGGGTTTTAGGGTTTTTTGTGTTTTATCTCTAAATCCTTGAGTACGTATTCTTTCTTTCTTTTTGGTTAGCATCTTGGGTTCTTTTGGATATTACGTGTTAATATCTTGGAATTAACCTGGGTATCTAATCATATAAGGGGATCGATCGTAGTCTAGGGTTTCTTTTGTTTTTCGTCTCTAGAGTTTAGGGTTTTTGTTTATTGTTCTTTTGCTGGTTTGTTGGTTCGTGGTTGCTGGTATATTTGGCTGCATGGTTTTTTGGCGTGTATGAAGAGAGATAGTCCTTTTCATTTGAAAGCTTTAGAAGATCGGTTCAATAGAATAAGAGCTGCTGAGATGTCAGGGAAGAAGAAGAAAGGTGGTAGCCCTAATAAGGACAAAGGTTCTAAAGATGAAGGTAAAACGCAATCCACTTCTCATTCAGTCAGTCCTGGTATGGCTGCTAATGATGATTCGAAGAATATGGGACAAAATTATGAACAAAACATGACTGAAAAATCCAGTGAGGGTGCAAAGGCGGACGCTAACAAAGACGATGGTAATGGTGGGAAGAAAGGAGTAAGTGCTGGAGGTGATGATTTAGTTCATTCTGGTGGAAGTGAGATAAAGGAGAATACAGCAGGTGGTAGCGTTGCTACTGATCAAACTCCTGGTGCGTCATCCATGCATGAATCAGAAAAACAGATGGATACTAACCCATCTGGAAGCTTATGATACTCCACAAGCAGATGATGGGTCTACTTTAAGGGCGGATACACCTTAATATAATGGGAATTCAAGAGCAGATGAGAAGATTGATGAAGCTGCTAGTACGGTGGATGCAAAGCTAACCACTAAAGACACCCCAGATATAGTTCAACCTGCTGACGATCTTAGTAAGGTATCACAATCATATGCTGCTAAATTGAAAGCTGGATCAATCAAAAAGGTTGTTAATTTCAGGAAAATAGAGAATATCGTTGCACAGGAAGGTATTGATGTTGTTCTTCCAAACGAATCTGTCAGTATTGTGCAAGATAAGTTTGCTAATACTCTGTTTGGTTATTTTTTGGGTGATCGGCTTGCCTATCCAGTAGTTGAATACTTTGTGAAAATGAATTGGACAAAGTTTGGTTTACAAAAAGTAATGATGAATGCAAATGATTTTTTCTTCTTTAAGTTTGCTGATAAGAATGGGATGAAGAAAGTTCTTGAAAGTGGACCATGGATGATTCGTAATATGCCCATTTTCCTTAATGTTTGGTCTCCAACAGTACAATTAAAGAAAGAGGAAATTAAGGAGGTGGCAGTTTGGATTAAAATTCATAATGTGCCTATTGCAGCATATTCGGATGATGGTCTAAGTATGCTTGCATCTACTCTTGGAATCCCTAAACACCTTGATTCTTATACAACATCTATGTGTACTGAATCGTGGGGTCGAAGTAGTTATGCTAGAGCCCTTATCGAAATCTCTGCTAAGTCTGAGTTTAAAGATGTGTTATCTGTTACTATACCAGAATTGGAGGGGGATGGATATACTACAAAAACTATGCAGGTTGAATATGAGTGGAAACCGCCTAGGTGTGCTCATTGTTGTGTTTTTGGTCATAACTCTACAGCTTGTGTTAAGCAGATTCAGCAGGTTAAACAAAAGGCAAAGGTGGACAATGATGGTTTTACTGAGGTTAAAGGACGTAAACGAGGACCAAATAAATCTGGATTTAATCTAAACAAACAGAAGTCTAAAGTTGAATATCGTCCTGTGGTGAAATCTAAAGATCCCAAGAATGTTCCAAGCTCTACAGAAATGGCTGCAAGTTCGTCTAAAGCTAATGTTCATACTAGCAATATTTTTGAGGCTCTAAATGTAGAAACGGAGATGGCAACTGGCAAGGATGCTGGAAATGGTACACAGTCAACTGGTACCTCATAACCTTTTAAAAATTCCTATAATGTTACTGTTGATTCGGATGGTGAAGAGTTGATTGAGGTTATTGACAATGAAACGGCTGCTTTTATGTCATCGGGTATGAAACCTATGGAGACCACAACGGGCACAACAGGGGTAAGCACTTCTGCTTCTGGGGTTTCCAATGGGTAGCATAGCATCTTGGAATATACGGGGGTTGAACCGCCCTCTAAAACAAAGTGAGGTTCGCCATGTAGTGAAAGAAAATCGATTGAAAGTTTGTGCGATTTTGGAGTCTCATATGGATGTGGCAAATCTGTTTACTACTTGTAAAAGGATATGTAGGAATTGGGATTGGACTTCTAATGGGAATTTATGCAACAAAGGGACTAGAATCATTCTAGGATGGGATATAGAGGTCGCTGATCTAATGGTGCTTTCTCAAACCGAACAGGTTATACATGTCCAATTGAATTTTAAACTAGATAATAAGCCTTTGTTTTGCTCATTTGTCTATGCTGATAACGCCTATAAGGATAGACGGAAATTGTGGCATAATCTATGTGTGCATAAAGCTTTTGTTGGTGATAAACCATGGACTATTCTTGGTGATTTTAATTCTTCCTTGAACCTTGAAGATAGCTTTGCGGGTTCGTCTATAATTAATATTGGTATGAGGGAATTCAAGGAATGTGTGGATAACTTAGAAGTCTTTGATATAAATAGCATGGGTCTCCATTACACGTGGAATCAAAAGCCAAAGAGTGGTATTGGTATACTTAAGAAAATTGACCGTGTTATGGGGAATATTCACTTTATAGACATGTTTCCTTCTACTTGTGCTATTTTTCAGCCTTATAGGGTGTCAGACCACTCTCTATGTGTCTTGAAGCTCCCTAGTATTTCTAGGGGCAAAGCACCCCCATTTAAGTTTGCTAATTTTCTGGTTTATAAGGCTGGATTTCAGGATATTGTGAAGAATGCTTGGGCTACTGATATAGTTGGGGTCAATGAGTTTCGAGGTGTTAAAAGGTTGCGTCAACTTAAAACTCCATTTCAGAATCTCCTGTTTAAACAAGGGAATCTACATAAAACCACAAGTAACCCGTTGCGACTCACATGATAAACAATGCGCCATTAAACCACAAGTAATCACATCAACAATCAACAAATAAGCAATTAACATCTCGTCCATATCATGACAAAGTGAATCAACCGACAATCGTTTAACAACAAGTATTCATAAATGAAAGCATAATTAACCGAGCAACAAGTCAATACGTTAAATCAAACAATCAATCAAACATACATGTACACTTTTCAGCCCGAATCTCAATTGAGTAGGGAGGGTTTACGAAACTCACTTTATTCTTGATAGTTCAACAGCGAAATAGAAGAGATTGATGTAGTTAACGATGACGAGCGTGTCAACTGGCCACGTTACGTATTCCCTAATTTCATTGTGAATTGATTTATATTCATGCTAAATTCCAAATATAGATATACAACTATAAGGATTTATTAATACGCTTGTCAACGTGTTTACTTTGTGAGCTTTTATAGATATTTGAATTTATCTTTAAGAATCCTTTAATGTATTTTGTAAATGAAACCTCATTTATGTTATAAAAATTTAAAGGACTAATTTGTCATTTTTGAAACTTGAGGGACTAAATTGTCATTCTTGAAACTTGAGGGACTAAATTGTCAAATGTCAAACTTATAAGGACGGAAAATGACAACTTTGAAACTGTAGGGTAAAAATGTAATTTTCCGTATATAATACGTATCCGTAGGATATATGTACTTTAAATAGTAAGATTAATACGAATAATGTATTAATTTAGTAACGAAGAGATACTTTAAATAGTATGTATTATAATCAATACAAAATGTATTGATTACAATGGAAGAGATACCATGAATGGTGGAGGTGAAACAATTACACTTCATGCCCGGATAATTATACGGAGGGATCTAGTAGGGCGGTAACAACGGGGGCAGGATCTTTAAATCGTTTAGTCCAAACCTAGTCCGGCTACAACCCATTATCTCCCCCATCTATATAACAAAAGGCCTGCGATCATGAAGTGCTTTCGTTTAAAGCTTATCAAGGATATTTTCTATCCAAAAACCAGAAAATCGAAAATACGAAATAATTCACAGATGGTGAATATTATTGATAGGATATTTAAATGCAGGTATTTATCAATTGAGTATAAAAGTAAGTTGACAAGCATTTCAATACATAACATATAGTTCAAAAATCATAGAGCAAAGTATAGTAAGGTTTTATAAAAACACTTACAAGAAAGGAGAGTTTATGAACTCTAAGATCAAACTTTCGACGTACGAAGAACACGACTTCTGATTCAAATGAAATTCTTTCAAGGCTTGGACTTGTTTACTTAATAATTGAAGATTATTCCCAACCCAAATTGAGTATTATAACTAGAACTTTTGAAGATCTTTAGAGAGATTTGTTGATAACAACTTCTCTTGACGATTTTCGGCGCACTTTGAGATCAAAGCGACTTTGCTTATACTAGAACAATCAAGTGTTCTTTGAAACTTATAACAAGAAGGGGGAAGATGATTTTAGACTTATAGAATGCTAAATTGAGAGAGAATGAAGTTTAAGGTGTAAGTATTTGTGATAACTTAAGTCTAGTATTTATAGTAAAATGTTTTGAAAGATATTTAGTAAAACCATGGGTAAAGTTGATGGTTTTGTAATACCATGGGCAAGAAAAGATTATGGCCGTGTATTTTGAAGGGTATGTTGGTCTTTTCACATTTGACAACTTCCTAGAAGTTTCCTAAACGTCACTAGTTGTTTCGGGATTGTTTACTAGTCGGTTCGGGTTCGTTCTTTTGAGTTTTTAAACCAGATTTTAGGATATGTTTCTAAGAAGTATTTAAGTTTTAATGAAGTAGTTTATTGGAAGATTATGGCCATATCAAAGTGTTAAAACACTAGATATTAGGTTCTAGGAAGTCTTAAGTTCATTCGAGAAAGAAACGATCAAAAAAGCAACGTTTTACATATATATCCATAAAAGTTTGCCAAGTTTATTAATGGACCAAAATGGCAAATGTTACATTATTCCCACGTTAAAAGAATTTCGTCCCGAAATTCAACAAAACAATAAATCTATATTAGAAGACATGACATCTAGGTATCTAATACACATTCACATTTACATAATTAACATTTACATAATTAATAGCAAGATACAAGGAGCACCCCTAATTAATGTCTTCTACTCTCAACAGAGTAGGATGAACTCATATGATTCTAAACAGAATCCTTCTACTCTCAACAGAGTAGGATGAACTTGCACACAATCCTTCAACACGATTAACATTTAGAATTTGCATGTATAACATCCTACAACTTGTACTCATAAAGAAATCAATAGTTTGTACACACATAGTATGGACTACTTACACATCTATGGTATAGTATAGATGTTTTGTCTAGATACAAGTAAGTCTAACTATAGCATCACACAGGATTCAAATTTATTTCTCTTTCCATAATTGACCGTTAGAAACGGTTCATTCTTAGACTATATAATAATACCATAGCATACTTTTCTCCATACCATATAACTTAACATTTTTCTTTCTTCAGAATCTAACCAAAACCAGAAACTTATATCAAAAATGTTGAGCCCTTTCCTAATTGTAATTTACATAATTATCATAGCTTGGTTACTTATTGTGGCTCAGCTTCCATTGGATGAGGCTTATCCGTGGTTAGTAGCGTTTGTTCTTGGCGTGGTTCCCTTACTGTTTGTAGCCACGTGGGTTTCTTTATATGGTTTTTAAATATGTTGCATCTCTAATTGTTGTATTTCCGCTTAAATAATGTAACAAGTTTCACTTGTATTGTACGAATAATGAAATACAACTTTCTTCGCTCTCTTTTGAGGATTGTTGTTGATTAGGGAAATTCCCCAGTTAAAAGAATTTCCCATATTTGTCTTGATAGATTTTTATCAATACGATTTTTATACCAAGTTCATTTGTGTATTTTAATCGTTGATCACCCATCATAATTTTAGCCTTTCAAATAATTCTGATTTTCAAATTTGAAGTTATTTTACCAAGACACTACTGTTATCCAGTTGGAAAAGTCGACATATTTTTGTTGATAACATTTGTCTCATATTCTTAAATTCAATCATTAAAGGTGATCTATGGTTCAAAGGAACTTAAGTTAAAGATAGTAGATTCATTGGATGATAGGTATTGAGATATGAACATCTCAGAAATCCATTTATTTATCAAAATTTACATTTTCCGACATCTCCGCCGTAAATAGCACATAACCAGATAATATTTATTGTGATGGAGTAGGTGGGGTTATAGTGGCAGCTCTAGATATCGCCTCAAACATAGCCTCAAACCGTGTTATCTTTTCCTGCAGATCTAACACAGTGTCTTCAAGATCATGAATCCTGAAATGCGCTCCCGCCATCTCACTTTCCAGTGCGACTATCGTGCTACCCTGGTCTTCCACATGTGTCCGCAGTATGTTGGTTCTTTCTCTTAACTCAGCAATACACCTTTATGCTCGGAGTGTGCGTAAGACCAAAGTAGGGACAGTGTCATGTAGGGGTTCCATAGTTAGTACAGGAATATTGGTTGGACCATCGGCTATTCTGAACTGATTGGAGTTAAGGAGTCCTTCCTCAAATCTCCATTCCGCCAAGAATCTTGGTATCTCGTTTAAGTTGATGGCTCGTCGCAACTGTCGAATACGTTATGGCTGAGGGCGGTTAAACACCGGGTATCTAGGAGTTCGGAGCCTTCGTAGCAAAGATCGGGGTGGCCTTGAAGGACCTTCCCCAAATGGGTTTGGAAGAGTAACAATAGGCGTAGTGACAGCAAGGACATTGGTAACGACAGTAGTGGATGTGATGTTCGATACAGGGACAAGTGCGTTATTATATTCTTCTCCAGCATGATTGGTCTCCTCCATAGGTAGTTCTTGTACATGTTGAGGGGAGTCGGGGGATTCAGGTATAGGTGAAGTAATCTCTTCCTCATTAAATCCGGACATTATTCTTGAAGGTATATGTAAAGTATTTGAAACGTACTCGAATACTAGTAGCAGAAACGAAAGAGATTGATATGATGTTTAAATCACTGGTCGAGAAAGCGATCACAATAAAGGAAAACTTTCGAATTTCACAACCTAAGAATCCTTCAACAAGTTTGCTTCGAACTAACCGAACAAGACTATTTTTTTTATTTTCTCTCAGTCGTGTGTGTAAGTATGCGTTATTCTTTTCTTGTTATATTCAATGAAGAGATATGACTCTTTATTTATAGAATCATATTAGTTCAGACGTCATGATCTCAAAGGGCATCTTTGAACAGTAGACATGGTCCACTTGATCACGAGCACATAAGTGTAAGCATATATTATTAATATAGCTTGGAAAAAGTGGTACTTGTATAGCTCATGCTCTATTGAAATTTTATAGGTAAGGTATAGATATATCGCCACCTTACTTTGTAAATGTAGTCATTCTCCCAGTTCAGACCATTGATAGAAAAATTAAACCCAACTATAAGTAAGTGAAATTTCAAAACATAATTAAGTAAAAGTGATTTAGGAATTTATTGTACATATGCTTATATTTAATCATAACAGAACTTTCACAACACTAGGCATTTAGCGCGGCTGGCTAAATGCGCGAAAGGGTGTGGCCTAGACCCAGGTTCGATCCCGGGGACGACCGATTTCACCATTTTATTGTAAGTATTTGTACTTGTAATTACGTGTGTTTTGTATATTTCCAATAATTATGTTGTCATATATAGATTGTGCAATATATATTCATACCAAAGTTCTCGCATTCCAATTACCTGTTCTACTCATGTTCATAGTCAGTACCCTATTATTGGTCTCATTAAATTATTCTGATAAAGTTATTCAACTTTATCTGATTCAATAATGCTAAATAATTGGCTTTATTGACGAGGAGTTATTCTTTGTCGGCCATTTTGAAAATTATTGCTCTCTGACATCATTGCTTACATTATATAAGCAGACATCGTAGTGAAATAATATATTTTACTCCAAAGTATAAAGTCTACTAACAATGAAATCTGAGGGACTTTACTCTACTGATATCATCTATACAAAAGAACTCATATAATCCTTTAATTACTTAACTTCTCATGACCATTATGTTTGTCCTTGTTCTAGCCATCTCCTTGAACACCAGCCAATTATTACTAAATTAATCTCAATACTCATATTAATAGCATTTCCAACAATTTGTTCGCACTAGATCACATAACTATTTCATAGTATTTTACTCATTTACATATCATAGTTTCCAAAAATTCTTATCTCATCCTATTAGTCAATCATAACTATAAGTCTGAACTAAGTCTATAGTTCATAATAAATCCTTGGTCTAAAATTATAGTTTATAAGTATCTAAGATCTTAATAATATGTATTATAGATCTTATTCTCATACTGTTATTTCAACAATGACTGATAATTGCAGACAATTATAAGTAATATTATTTAGACATGGGTCATCCGGTAATGCTTATAATATAGGGCATACCATTGGCCAGCCCATCACATTACCAACTCGTCCAAAATACCCTATGTCTGTACTACCATTTCAATTAACATAGATTTCAAGTCCACACAAATTTTAACAAGTTAGGTCTCGCAATTCACACCCGAATATCAAAATTGACCCTCAAGTAACACACAATTTCCACATCAAGTCCTTCTAAATCATTGCATGAATATGGTTATCTCTACGGGATATTATCATGGCAATAATCTAAGGCTTCATCAATCATATAATTTACCATCAACAATACAATCACGAATCATTCAACACGATATAAAGGGGGTCAAGTCATAACAAGGCGGGTAAAGCATAGTCCGAATCTTAACCTCAACATTCAATACATTAAAGATGTTTGTATACAGGGTGTACCAGCGGCTAACCCTCCACACCGTTAATATATTGAATGGATGTCGGGATTCAGTTCCGTTATGCTTTCTAAGTATTGGTCAGGTATGTATACAGGGTGTACCAGCGGCTAACCCTCCACCTAACCAACACTCATTAAGCATACCAGGTTACCTACTATACTTTATCCACGAGGCGCAATCCATGAGATCATTAACTTTATATGACATAGGATAACCATAGATTTGTTGATCAGGCGCCACTAGGGTTATCGAGTGTTATACTCTGTTAATGCCATCATTTCACTTTGCTGGGGGACAAATAATAAATACTTCCAAGATTCCACACATTAACGTTTATCACAATAATTCCACAATTCACGGTGTATCCCGACACTATCATATACGTCCATCAAGTTGTCACATAACAATCAAGTCATCAATTCATAATAAACCTACGAACTCCGTTTAAACAATTTTTATGCATCATACAGTTCACGTTGCACACAAAATTTCCTACCATGCATGCTATTATGAAATGTGGGTGCAATGGCTATAGACTAGGTCAATCCACCTAGCTCTCTACAACCACGGCTCTGATACCATTCTGTAACACCCCAACAAGGCGGAATCATGGGGTATCACTTAGAAAAGCACATCACGACATGGAAATTATGTAAAGTCAAACTATATGCATTCATAGGATTGAAACAATCCACAAACTCACTCAAATGTATACAATAATCAACATCAATCAAAGATACACACTCAATCAATATTAAATGGAAATGTTTAAATGATATTAGTTGATCCTAAGCATAACCCATTAAAGGGAAATAAGGATCACGGATCCAGAAAGTCCAAAGCAAGTCCATTCTTAGCAATGCAAACACAATATCATCCATTTTGTCTCTAATTAACCTGATTACCTGAAAAGTGTACTAAAATGCGTCAACATAAAGTTGGTGAGTTCATAGGGACAAGTAATAGGAAACAAGTGTGTCGGATAACAACCGTTAACGATAAGCGAGGATTAGAATACCTAAACATGTCCAAGTAAACCCTAGAAGGTTTCACGTTAGCACAAATCAATAAAATCAACATTTCAATTACAATATCATTATACATAAACCGTTACGCCTTACTTGTCAAACAATGCGCCATATATCGTAACCCGTTGCGACTCACATGATAAACAATGCGCCATATATCGTAACCCGTTGCGACTCACATGATAAACAATGCGCCATATATCGTAACCCGTTGCGACTCACATGATAAACAATGCGCCATATATCGTAACCCGTTGCGACTCACATGATAAACAATGCGCCATATATCGTAACCCGTTGCGACTCACATGATAAACAATGCGCCATATATCGTAACCCGTTGCGACTCACATGATAAACAATGCGCCATATATCGTAACCCGTTGCGACTCACATGATAAACAATGCGCCATATATCGTAACCCGTTGCGACTCACATGATAAAAAATGCGCCATATATCGTAACCCGTTGCGACTCACATGATAAAAAATGCGCCATATATCGTAACCCGTTGCGACTCACATGATAAACAATGCGCCATATATCGTAACCCGTTGCGACTCACATGATAAACAATGCGCCATATATCGTAACCCGTTGCGACTCACATGATAAACAATGCGCCATATATCGTAACCCGTTGCGACTCACATGATAAACAATGCGCCATATATCGTAACCCGTTGCGACTCACATGATAAACAATGCGCCATATATCGTAACCCGTTGCGACTCACATGATAAAAAATGCGCCATATATCGTAACCCGTTGCGACTCACATGATAAAAAATGCGCCATATATCGTAACCCGTTGCGACTCACATGATAAACAATGCGCCATTAAACCACAAGTAATCACATCAACAATCAACAAATAAGCAATTAACATCTCGTCCATATCATGACAAAGTGAATCAACCGACAATCGTTTAACAACAAGTATTCATAAATGAAATCATAATTAAACTGAGCAACAAGTCAATACGTTAAATCAAACAATCAATCAAACATACATGTACACTTTTCAGCCCGAATCTCAATTGAGTAGGGAGGGTTTACGAAACTCACCTTATTCTTGATAGTTCAACAGCGAAATAGAAGAGATTGATGTAGTTAACGATGACGAGCGTGTCAACTGGCCACGTTACGTATTCCCTAATTTCATTGTGAATTGATTTATATTCATGCTAAATTCCAAATATAGATATACAACTATAAGGATTTATTAATACGCTTGTCAACGTGTTTACTTTGTGAGCTTTTATAGATATTTGAATTTATCTTTAAGAATCCTTTAATGTATTTTGTAAATGAAACCTCATTTATGTTATAAAAATTTAAAGGACTAATTTGTCATTTTTTAAACTTGAGGGACTAAATTGTCATTCTTGAAACTTGAGGGACTAAATTGTTAAATGTCAAACTTATAAGGACGGAAAATGACAACTTTGAAACTGTAGGGTAAAAATGTAATTTTCCGTATATAATACGTATCCGTAGGATATATGTACTTTAAATAGTAAGATTAATACGAAGAATGTATTAATTTAGTAACGAAGAGATACTTTAAATAGTATGTATTATAATCAATACAAAATGTATTGATTACAATGGAAGAGATACCATGAATGGTGGAGGTGAAACAATTACACTTCATGCCCGAATAATTATACGGAGGGATCTAGTAGGGCGGTAACAACGGGGGCAGGATCTTTAAATTGTTTAGTCCAAACCTAGTCCGGCTACAACCCATTATCTCCCCCATCTATATAACAAAAGGCCTGCGATCATGAAGTGCTTTTTTTAAAGCTTATCAAGGATATTTTCTATCCAAAAACCAGAAAATCGAAAATACGAAATAATTCACAGATGGTGAATATTATTGATAGGATATTTAAATGCAGGTGTTTATCAATTGAGTATAAAAGTAAGTTGACAAGCATTTCATTACATAACATATAGTTCAAAAATCATAGAGCAAAGTATAGTAAGGTTTTATAAAAACACTTACAAGAAAGGAGAGTTTATGAACTCTAAGATCAAACTTTCGACGTACGAAGAACACGACTTCTGATTCAAATGAAATTCTTTCAAGGCTTGGACTTGTTTACTTAATAATTGAAGATTATTCCCAACCCAAATTGAGTATTATAACTAGAACTTTTGAAGATCTTTAGAGAGATTTGTTGATAACAACTTCTCTTGACGATTTTCGGCGCACTTTGAGATCAAAGCGACTTTGCTTATACTAGAACAATCAAGTCTTCTTTGAAACTTATAACAAGAAGGGGGAAGATGATTTTTGACTTATAGAATGCTAAATTGAGATAGAATGAAGTTTAAGGTGTAAGTATTTGTGATAACTTATGTCTAGTATTTATAGTAAAATGTTTTGAAAGATATTTAGTAAAACCATGGGTAAAGTTGATGGTTTTGTAATACCATGGGCAAGAAAAGCTTATGGCCGTGTATTTTGAAGGGTATTTTGGTCTTTTCACATTTGACAACTTCCTAGAAGTTTCCTAAACGTCACTAGTTGTTTCGGGATTGTTTACTAGTCGGTTCGGGTTCGTTCTTTTGAGTTTTTAAACCAGATTTTAGGATATGTTTCTAAGAAGTATTTAAGTTTTAATGAAGTAGTTTATTGGAAGAATATGGCCATATCAAAGTGTTAAAACACTAGATATTAGGTTCTAGGAAGTCTTAAGTTCATTCGAGAAAGAAACGATCGAAAAAGCAACGTTTTACATATATATCCATAAAAGTTTGCCATGTTTATTAATGGACCAAAATGGCAAATGTTACAATAAAGGATGTACATGGTAATCTATGTGAAGGTGGGGGTGTGCAAAAGGCGTTTGTGCATCATTTTGAACAGTTCTTGGGTTGTGACGGCGTTATGTCTTCTAGCCCATCTCCTGAATTATTTTCGAAGACACTTAACCCACAAAAAGCAGCACAGATGATTCGTGATGTTACTGATGATGAAGTAAAGGCTGCAATGTTTGATATAGGTGAGAATAAAGCTCCTGGTCCAGATGGATACACTTCAGCATTCTTTAAGAACTCATGGCATATTGTGGGTAAAGATGTATGTTTAGTTGTCCGTGACTTCTTTCGAAAGGGCAAACTATTGAGGGAACTTAACCATACCTTATTGCTCTAGTTCCAAAGGTTTCGACCCCGTCATCCATTTCTGATTTTCGACCTATTTCAAGATAATGTGTTATATAAATGTATTAGCAAGATAATTGCTGATCGAATTAAAGATGGGCTGAAAGATATAGTCAGTGTGAACCAATCGGCTTTTGTACCAGGTCGAAGAATCTCGGATAATATTCTCTTGACTCAAGAACTTATGCATAATTATCATAGGAATGTGGGTCCTCCGAGATGTGCTTTTAAAGTTGACATACAAAAAGCATATGACCCTGTGGATTGGAATTTTTTAAGGGCTACACTACTTGGGTTCGGTTTCCATACTACAATGGTAAACTGGATTATGATTTGTGTTTCCTCTACTTCCTTCTCATTGTGTATCAATGGTAATTTGTATGGCTATTTTAAAGGGAAAAGAGGACTGAGGCAGGGAGACCCTATCTCACCTTACCTTTTTACTCTTGTTATGGAAGTACTCACCCTTATTTTGCAGCATTCAGTTCGAGTTGATACATTCAGATTTCATAGCAGATGTGAGAAAAGAAGCCTTATAAACCTTTGTTTTGCTGATGATTTGTTTCTATTTGCTAGAGGTGATACCCATTCGGCTAAGATCATTCATGATTCCCTTGAATCCTTTAAAAATATGTCGGGGTTGGTGTCGAGTGTTCAGAAGAGTACTGCATTTTTCTGCAATGTTTCAGACCTGATTAAAACTGGTATTCTGAATATCATGCCTATTGAGGAAGGAAAGCTCCATGTCAGGTACCTTGGAGTTCCCTTATCTCTTCTAGACTCTTATTTAAAGATTCTAAAGTATTGGTTGAAAGCATGGAAAAAAGAATTACAGACTGGAGAAATAAATCACTATCGTTTGCTGGGCGACTACAATTGATTCTTTCAGTTATGTCATCCATGCATATTTATTGGTCATCTGTGTTTATTTTACCTGCACGGATCATAAAGGACCTTGAGAAAACTATGAGAAGTTTCCTTTGGTGTCAAGGTCCTATGCAACGAGGTAAGGCTAAAGTCTCTTGGAAAGCAATTTGTGTTCCAAAAGCTGAAGGTGGTCTTGGTATTAAACGCATTGCTGAAGTTAATAACTCTTTGATGGCTGGTCATGTATGGGATAGCATTACAAAAAGGGAACTACTATGGGTTAACTGGATTCATGATTATAAGCTGAAAGGACGCAACTTTTGGGACATTCCAGTTCGATCGAACTGCACTTAGGGGTGGAGAAAACTGCTCCATTTAAGGCCTTTGATCAGAAACTTCATACGAACTACAATTGGTGATGGTAAATCTGATTCTGCTTGGTTTGATAAGTGGTGTGATATAGGACCCCTTGGTAACTTCATTCCTCCTCCTGAGATTAGAAGAGCTGGATTTTCTTTGGAATATAAGGTTTCGGATATCAATAGGGATGGGGAATGGTTATGGCCTGACTCATGGAATGACCATTTTCCTGTCCTTATTGACATGCCATCTATTCGACCACAACATGACAAGAAGGACTATGTAACCTGGGTAGATTCGAATAATAAGCAGCAAGAGTTTTCTTCCAATGTTGTTTGGCAATCATTACGAAGTAGGGCTCATAATGTGGACTGGTTTCGTATGATCTGGACATCTTATTGCATCCCTAGGCATGCCTTCCATATGTGGCTAGTGATGTGCAAAAAGCTGCTTACTCAGGATGTTATTTTACAATGGAACCCTGCTAGGAGGAAAAACTCAAACATGATGTGTTGTTCCCTTTGTACTGCTAACTATGATTCACATGACCATTTGTTCTTTGAATATCCGTACTCTACACAGGTGTGGTTTGCTATTCGTGATATTGCTGAAATGCAAAGTGTTCCGCCTAGTTGGAATGATATTACGGAATGGTTAGCTCCAAGAGCCACCTCGAAGTTGATGATCAATGTAGTGGGTAGATTACTTGTCGCGGCTGCAGCTTACTTCATATGGCAAGAGAGGAATAACAGAATCTTCAAAAATCAGACAAGGCCGCCAGACATATTAAGGGAGATCATCATTGCTACTGTTCGTGCAAAATTGATGCGATTGAAGTTCAAGAGAACACCCCGGGTCGTGCTTCAGCTCGAAGCATGGGGTATTATTGGAGATCACATGTTGCAAGATGAAAACTATTTGATTTCTATATTTTTTGTCTATTTGTATGTATTGTTTTTGCATATAGATAGGCTAGTTTTCTTATTGAATACTTTTTGTTGGTTTCACATGTATGGGGCATGTCACATATATGAACTAGACTGATACTCCGTCACTCTACTTGTATTGTAATGTTTTTGGGTGATATATAAAGTCAACGGGGCCTTCCCTTTTACCCAAAAAAAAACATTGTTACATCACGTACATCATCATATATCTCATATCGTTACACATCATATGTCATTGCATATCGTATATCATTACATATCATCGTTCATTGGATAACATAGTTCATTACATATCGTATTTCATAACATCTCAAAGCATTTCACTTCATATCATATCATCTCATAACGTCACATATCTTTGGGGTAGCATTTCAGGCTTCAATATGCATATACATAGCCCATATCACCTCCCGTATAATCCCGAATACCCATAAGCAAACAAGATATTATTTGGGGAAGTTATTGTATGAAAACTATGTTTTGTTGAACCCTCAGCGTGTCAAAGTTGTGTATCTTACCTCGGAGAAGAGCACAACAAATCATAATGTAAGTTACCAAGCTTTGCAAGTATTCCCGACTACCTATAACGAGTATAGCATCAATAATCTAACATAAATGAGGCCTAATTAACTTTTAGAACCTATACAAGTCATATGGATACTTATATGACACTTAAACACTTGTTTTAAACCTTAAAAGTCCGAAAGACACTTTATGAGTCTCATGTAAAAGCCATGAGTCGCATATTAGCAAACAGTGAGGAGTAGAAATCGACCCATACCAGTTTATGAGTCTCATACCCCTGTATGAGTCTCATATTTACAAAAGGAAAAACATAAATTATCCATGAACAGTATATGAGTCTCATACCCTTTTATGAGTCTCATATTGACGAACAGTGGCAAAACAAAAATCAACACAATCAGTATATGAGTCTCATACCCCTGTATGAGTCTCATATCATGTGCGACCAGAACACCTCTTTTGTTTAGCACTCCAAACTCTTTCTAAACGAATTGCAAACTATCCCAAACACCATGAACGACTTTTAACCCTCAAAATTCATTGTTTTAGGACTCTTATGATGCCATGAAAACAACCCTTAACATCCAGTTGATTTGCAATACAATAACAACCGTTTTAGGTCACCAAATCCATTAAAACACACGTTTTCGACATCAATCAATCCTCTTATAACCTAGACCAGAAATCAAATAAATAATATGATTGAAGAGACATAAAATCAATGTTATAATACCTCTAACACCTGGAGATTACAAGAAGGATGCAAAAGGCTTGATCAAAACACTCTCGAATCAACCAAACGACGATGAAATTGAACAAGGAAGTGATTATGGGAATGAGGGGCGGTTAGGGTTCAAAGAGAAAAGGCTAATATCAATAGTTAGAAGCTAATGACTTGCTCCAAGACCCTAATCCCGTTTTTGAGTTTTCACATATGTCAAAACTAGTCCCTAGACTTCCTTATGGCTCATATTAGGCTAAAATCACCTATTGGGAATACTTACAACACATCAAACACTTCAAGCACTTCTAAATGCATTTAAAATATACCTTAAACACATTAGCACATCAATCATTAAGACATTAAAGCCTTACACATATAACACATTAAACACATATAGTCATTAATCATCTAAAGACTTAACGGACACAAAGTGTTGACTTAACGACACAAGTCAACCGTTAGTTAAAAGTTCGGGATGTTACAATTACCTTCCCCTTAAAAGGATTCCGTCCTCGGAATCACTTCAGCATCAAATAGGTGAGGATAGTTCTCCCGCATCACGGACTCAGTTTCCCAAGTCATGCTTTCTCCGCGCGTATGCTTCCATTTCACAAGCACAAGATCAATATTCTTCTTACGGAGTTTCTTTTGTTTTCGGCCATGAATCTCGACCGGTTCATCTATGATCTTCTTCTTTGGATCAATGCTTACATCTTCTAATGGTATAACATTAGACTCATTCGCAAGACATTTCCTCAAGTAGCACACGTGAAATGTACTATGGATCCTCCAACTCGGGAGGCAATTCCAACCGGAATGCTTGCTCATTTACCTTTTCAAGAATCTTGAAAGGTCCAATAAAACGAGGACTTAACTCTCCCCGCTTCCCGAATCGAATCACGCCTTTCCAAGGTAAAATCTTGAGCATAACCATTTCGCCTTCTTTGAAATCGAAAGGCATTCTTTTCTTATCGGCATATTGCTTTTGGCGTTCACGAGCAACACGTAAGGCTTCTTTAGCAACATTCACTTTATCGGCCGTTATTTGCACAATTTCCGGTCCGGCAAGTTGCCTTTCACCCGGTTCCAACCAACAACTTGGAGTCCTACACTTTCTACCATATAGCATCTCAAAAGGCGGCATCCCTATGCTTGCATGATAACTATTGTTATATGCAAACTCAACTAGTGGCAAGTGCTCATCCCAAGCACCACCATACTCCAGCACACATGCCCGTAACATATCTTCAAGAGTTTGAATCGTCCTCTCACTTTGCCCATCAGTTTGAGGATGATAAGCCGTGCTCAAATTAACTCTTGTTCCCAATTCGCGTTGGAAACTCTTCCATAAAGTCGAGACGAAACGAGTATCACGATCGGAAACAATAGACAATGGAACACCATGTTTAGTAACTACCTCCTTGACGTACAATTTAGCAAAATTCTCCATTGGAGCATTCTCACGAACGGGGAGAAAATGAGCACTCTTCGTCAAACGGTCAACAATAACCCATATCTTGTCATGACTCTTAGGAGTTCTTGGAAGCTTGCTTACATAATCCATGGTTATATGATCCCATTTCCATTGAGGAATATCAAGTTGCTGAAATTTCCCATAAGGCTTTTGATGCTCGGCTTTGACTTGAGCACACGTCACACATCTTCGCACATGCATCATCACATCGTTCATGATATTTGGCCACCAATAAATAGGTTTCAAATCAACATACATCTTTGTTGCACCTGGATGAATGAAATATCGGGACCTATGGGCTTCCTCGAGCACTAGCTCTTGGTTGCTACCAAATAAAGGTACCCAAATTCGGCCTTTGTAAGTTTGAAGGCCATGGCTATTCACTTCCATCACTAGTTGGTTCTTTTTACCAATACCTTCCTTATTCACATTAGCATCCAAAAGAGCTTCAACTTGAGCTGACTTGATGAGTTCAAGCAACCCAGATTCAACTCGAGTAACCATAGCACATAACTTACTAGTCGCTTGCCCTTTTCGACTCAAAGCATCCGCCACCACGTTAGCTTTACCCGGATGGTATTTGATTTCACAATCATAATCTTTAAGCAATTCCATCCATCTTCTTTGCCTCACATTCATATCCTTTTGAGAAAACACGTATTGAAAGCTTTTATGATTGGTAAATAAGGTGCACTTAGTGCCATATAAATAATGTCTCCACAACTTCAATGCAAAGACAACTGCAACAAGCTCTAAATCATGAGTAGGATAATTCTTCTCATGAGGCTTCAACTGACGTGAAGCATAAGCAATGACTTTGTCTCGCTGCATAAGAACACAACCCAAACCCGTAGCAGAAGCATCACTATACACAACCAAATCATCAGTGCCCTCGGGTAAGGATAGAATAGGAGCTTCACATAACTTCTTTTTCAACGTTTGGAAAGCTCTTTCTTGCGAATTAGTCCACAAGAACTTCACTCCTTTCTTCGTCAGTTCGGTCATAGGCTTAGCAATTCTAGAGAAATCTTGAATAAATCTCCGGTAGTTACCTGCTAAACCAAGGAAACTCTTGATCTCAGTAGGAGTTTTAGGCTGCTTCCACTTTGATACAACTTCAATCTTTGAAGGATCGACTTTAATTCCATCCGAAAAAATAGCATGCCCAAGGAAATGAACTTCCTTAAGCCAGAATTCGCATTTGGAGAATTTGGCATAAAACTTCTTCTCCATAAGGACTTCAAGAACAGCCCTTAAATGCCCACGATGTTCAGTTTCAGTCTTTGAATAAACCAAGATATCATCAATGAAGACAATCACGAAATGATCCAAAAATGGGCGGCAAACACGATTCATAAGATCCATGAAAGCAGCCGGTGCATTTGTCAAACCAAAAGGCATGACTAGAAACTCATAATGGCCATATCGAGTACGGAAGGCTGTCTTGGCTACACTTTTCTCCTCAACTTTCAATTGGTGGTAACCATAACGTAACTAGATCTTTGAAAAACAAGAAGCACCTTGAAGTTGATCAAAAAGATCATCAATACGGGGAAGAGGATATTTATTCTTAACCGTTCGCTTGTTAATCTCCCGGTAATCAATACACATACGCATAGACCCGTCTTTCTTCTTGACAAATAGAATAGGAGCTCCCCAAGGTGAAGAACTCGGACGAATAAAGCCTTTATCAAGCAATTCCTGAATCTGAGTCATTAACTCCTTCATTTCTGTAGGAGCAAGACGATAAGGTGCTTTAGCAACAGGAGTAGCACCAGGCATAAGCTCAATAGAGAATTCGACCTCACGGTCGGGTGGAAGACCAGGTAGATCTTCTGGAAATACATCAGGAAACTCAGAAACCATATCAACATCAGAAACAGAAGGTTTTGTCCTTCATGAATAAATCACACACGCGAGAAAATAACATTTGGTCGATAGAATAACTTGAGAATCGTTGTCAAAATAATGACCTTACTACAAAACTTTATTAAACGTCGAAAGAAAGAAACTCATCCTCCACCTGAACGGTTAAACACATGATTCGATAAGGACAAAGAACAACATCAACATCTCTCAATCCAGTACATCATCAGCATCACATCACTCCAAATAGCATAAAAGGCAGGTAAAACTAGTGAGAAGGATAAAACTTCCATGTTGAAGGAGTGATCGAAATATGCCTCACCACCATTACTACTTCATCGCACTGGGACATAACTTTACAGTGTGAAGGGTCCTCACATATTAACTCGACGGATACTACCTTCATATCCTTTTTATGAGATCCATGCAGTGAATGCAATCCACAATAATCATATCTTATCTTAACATAGTCCTTTCATCACACCTTCAACATCAACATCAACATCAACATCTATAGAGTATTCACATAAAACACATAATGTAAAACTACAAATATGTCTTTCATCACAATGAGTAAACAATTCTACACATCTCTGGCACCGACATCATTAGATCTAAAAATGACTTTTACCCTCAACACATAAAATAACACTACATAGAAATCTCACCAACTCCGTTACTTTCTACACCGGTCAACACAAGCATGGCACAACAAACACGCTTGCGTCATGATACACTTGCAATTATGTTCCGGACCATAATTGTAATTGTATCCTTTCACAAACGTGTTCATTACCACATTTGTGTATCGCCTTCTTTTCACCAAATCCATTCACGCGACCTTCTTCACGCATACAACATCTCATTTCCTTTACGATCCTTGTCACAAACCTCGTGGGTTGGACATTGATGGAATACCATTTCACCTAATCCTCCAACTTTCTTTCATTTCAATCACTTCACATATAATTTACAGCGTACGTTTATCAAATTCAGTTAGGGAAATAGCACATCACCTCGAGGATCGTGTATCGTAGCAATTGAATAATCTAGCGACGGAGAAACGAGAAACATGAGAATAAAGGCTAAAAGACATATTCACATATCAACAAAACAATTATCGTGTAGCCTTAATCCTACACTCTCACTCATCCCAAACCCATCCTAAGGCATTTCATCTCAAGGCTAAAGCACTACTACTTAAGCCTAGCATGTCTGTTGAGTCCCAATGTTAATTGTAAATTTAATGATGACAAATCTGACCTATAAACACTTAGTAATCTTTGGTTCTTGTAATCTGATCTGGGTCAGACTAAGATGACACAGCTTACGATCTGTCTCTGACCCAGATCATCCTTCATACTTGTAATTGTAATATCTTATGGAAGCAAGTGTTAATCAAGCTGCATCAACAATGTAAAGCATTCAGTGCAAGTCGAAGAGGAGGATTGAAGAAAGAAGACCAAGCTGTTAGTGGAAGACAGCTTGGGATTAGCAGTCAGCTTAGAAACACTTAGGCAGATTGGTGCCTTGACAAACGGCCCAATCTGTGTCTGACAATCAAGTGAAGATAACAACCTGGATTGAAGATAAAGACAAATGACGTGACTAGGAAGAATCCTAGGATCCAGGTTGGTGGTTGGTTTTACATATGCGTGTCCATACTCTTATTGGTGGATGAAGAATGTGCGTCAGTACGTGGGGGACCACAAATACCATGAAAGGCACGATTGATTATTCATTCATCAACCACTGAATGAAGAACACGTAGCTGCAACGGACACCTAATGAAGGAGCGCTTTCGCCTATAAAAGCCTCATTCATGGATTGCATATGTGTGGCTTTTCCTGAGAATCATTCTTCACACAAGTTTCTCTGCTCTTACACACAGCTTAGTCTGTACGAGATCAGCTTGGGCTGATTCTCTTGAGCTGAAACTTATTGATTGTCGTTTGTCATTTCATAGGGTTGTTTAGATATCTATAGGCTATCTTTATTCCGCAACAACCCTGTAATTCTTTGTATAGATTATTTCTTAATAAAGGATTACATTTGAAAACCACAATCTGTGTTCAAGAATGTTTTTGGTTCTTTACTGCTTTACTGTTTTAATGATTCCTGCTCTTTACTTACTTGCTTAATATTCATGAACTGGATCTTAAAACGTTTTGTGTTAAAAGTTTGTAAAGATTGAAGAAAGTTGTATTCACCCCCCTCTACAACTGTTCTGGGTTCAATATACTTTGGTATATTGATACACCGTGGGACATATCAATTGGTATCAGAGCGGTGGTTGAGAATTAACTTGACTTGATCCTTGCATATTTTCATTTATAGTAAAGCATTATGTCATCATATATTGATAATGGTTCTTCAACCCGACCACCCATGTTTGACAAAGATGATTTCGGTGGGTGGAAAGGTAGAATGTCTTTGTTCCTTGAATCCATCGATAACAATATGCCTGACATCCTTGCGGATGGTCCTTATGTTCCTACACAAACCATTATGGTAGAAGCTGTGGTCAGGGAAGGTCAACCAACCATTCCTGCCACAGTCAAATCTATTGTTAAGGACAAGGCAGATTGGGTGGATGAGGATAGGAGGTTGGCAAACTTGGATGTGAAGGCTAGAAATTTCATTGTCCAAGTTGTGCCCAAAGACCTTTACCATTCTATTAAAATGTGTTCAACAGCTAAGAAAATGTGGGGTACATTGACTGTCATGTTTGAGGGTTGCTCTACCTCCATGGAATCCACAATTACTACATTGACCAGGAGGTATGAGAGATTTTTCTCTTTGAGAAATGAATCCTTGACTGACACTCATACCCGCTTTAATGCTTTGGTAAATGATTTAGCTGCTGTTGGAATTAATAAGAAAAATGAGGTTTTAAAGAGTAAATTTCTTTATTCATTACCATCTAAATGGAACAACTATATTTCTTCTGTTAAATTAAGTTCTGTTTATCATGATCTTGATCTCCCTGGACTTTTTGGTTTGCTTCATAACCAAGAATGTTCAGAGGCTGAAAAGTTAATTGCTTTGGGTGATTCTTATAGTCAGCCTGCTGCTGCACTTGTTGCTTCTATGACTGAACACCCTAGTTCAATTAGTAATGAGATCATTCCTTGTGTTAATGATGATATTCCTGTGATGTCTAATCCTAACTCTGTTTGTGCTGAATCTGAATGTGATGAATCTGATGGTGATGAACAAGCTAATGAAGTTGCTATGTTGGCTGAAAGGATCAGAAGAAGATCCTTTAATAAGTTCAAAGGAAAAGGAAGAGGTGTCCAAGCTGACAAGACCAAGAAGCCATTTGACATGTCCAAGGTCACTTGTTACAAGTGTGGCAAGAGTGGACATATGGCTGGAGATTGTAGATCCAAAGAAACTGCTCAAGCTGTGCCAGCCAAAGGTGGAAGAGGTGAAAAATACTCTAAGCTCAAGACTAAGTACAAAGCCTTGAAAGCACAAGTAGCTGAGCTGACTGAGAAGGTGAACAAAAATGAGAAGAGTCTGGTAGCCAAAGACTGGGCTGAAAGTGCCACATCATCTGATGATGAGCTGTACAAAGATGCCAAGTGTTTCATGGCTAAAGAAGCTACTCAAAGATTTGCTGAAGATCTGGTGAAAATACAACAGCAATCTGAGTCAGCTCACCAGGCATCTACCAGTCAGACTGCTCCACCTGAGGTAACTTCTTTTTCCAATCTGTCTGATAATGAGAAGCTGTCCAGACTGAATAAACTTCGTGATGAGGTTTTACTACAAAAACACTTTAATCAAGAACTCAAAAAGGAAATACATGTTTTGAAACTTGATAAAAGCTCTAAGAGTCACACCATTGAAAAACTAGAATCTGAAGTTAAAGCTCAAAAGCAATTAAACTCCATTTTGATTAAAGAAGCTAAAACTGCAGAAGAAAAGTTTTTAAAGGTTAAACAGATTACTGAAACATGGTGTATAAGTTCAAAAAGAGTTGCTAAGTGTGTTAATGAACAAATACCTCATCAGATCCAAGCTATTTTTGATGGTGATTATGATAGGGCCATAGCCATTGCTGAAGTATGTGCTATGGAGCCTTGTTATCAGCCTCCTTCACAACCCAAAGTCCAAACCAAAGAAACAATTTCTAAACCAATTAAGTTGGCTCAGAAATCCGGTATTGGGTTTAAAGATCCTGAAACCATTGGTCAGACCATTGCTGAAGCTGTGTCTGAACTGATCAGGTTGTTGAGTTAAAACCTGAAGAAAGTCTTGACTTGTCCAAACTGACTATCACCCAATCTGAGTCAGATTCAAAGACTAAAACAAACAAGAGTAGTTTAAAGAGAAATAAAAGAAAGGCTAGAGATCACAGTGTTTCTAAAGAGAAAATAAAGCTTTTAAAGAGTAAGAAGTCTGGTTCTCTAGGAAATGAGTCACAAGCAAAATCTGAGTCTGTTTCAGGTAACACCAAGTCTGACTCTGACAAGTTGATTTTAAAATATGTTGAGTCCAAAACTGACAAGGTGTCAATTAAGGAAAATTTTCTTAAGAATGTGTCTGATCCAAAATATGTTGATCAAAGAAAATTGAGAGCTGAATGTAAGAAAGCTGGAATAGGCAAAGGTTTTGTTCAGAAGGAAACTCTAAATGTTGCTAGAAAGAACTTTGAATCTGGTAAAGGACAGACCAAGCAACAATGGGTTTCAAAATGTGATAAGAGTCTATGTTTAGTTACCCAATCTGAGTCAGACCAGAAGGTCAGCTCTGGTGAACCCATCTTTGGATGGGTTCCTAAAAAGAACTAATCTCTTATCATAATTGCAGGGCAGTCATGACGATAACACCTGGCACTTGGACAGTGGATGTTCCAAGCATATGACCGGATGTAAGTCCCTGCTATGTAGCTTTAGGATTCGCGCTGGTCCTAATGTTACTTTTGGAGATGACTCTCAAGGAAAGACTGAAGGATTTGGTATACTTTCAAATGGTCCCCTTACTTTCAGAAGGGTCTCATATGTTAATGGGTTGAAGCACAATCTGATCAGTGTAAGTCAGTTGTGTGATGCTGGTTATGAAGTGAGATTCAGTTCTGATAAGGGTATTGTTCTTGATTTAGAAGGAAATGTGGTTCTTATTGCAAAGAGGGATGAGTCTTTGTATTCTTTTGACATGAGAAATCCAACTGTCACAAGAGAAGTCTGTTTCATGTCAAGTCTCAAGATGAGCTGAATTGGTTGTGGCATAAAAGGCTGTCTCATATGAATTTCAAAGACATCAACAAGCTGTGTAAGAAAGAGTTGGTGTCTGGTCTTCCAGTGATCAATTATGAGAAGGACAAGCTGCGTGGTGCTTGTGAGAAAGGCAAGCAACATAAAGCTACCTTTAAGTCTAAAACATGCTCAACCATTGATAATTGTTTGGATCTGCTTCATATGGACTTATTTGGACCAAGCAGTACTCCATCATTCACTGGAATGAGGTACTCCTTGGTAATTGTTGATGAGTATTCAAGATACACCTGGGTTTTCTTTCTAAGACACAAGAGTGAAGCTGCTGACAACATTATTCATTTCATTAAGCAAGCTGAGATTCTCTACAAAAGGCCTGTTAGGAAATTAAGGAGTGATAATGGTACTGAATTCAAAAATATCACTCTTAATTCATTTTGCAGTGAAAAGGGAATTTCACAAGTCTACTCAGCTGCCAGAACTCCTTAACAAAATGGTGTTGCAGAGAGAAGAAACAGAACTCTTATTGAAGCTGTCAGATCCATGATGTCTCAAAACAATGTCAAGTCTCATTTCTGGGCTGAAGCAGTACACACAGCTTGCTTTACCCAGAACAGATCCCTTATTGTGAAAAGACACCAGAAGACTGCATATGAACTTCTTAGGGAGAGAAAACCTGAGATTGGTTTCCTAAGAATGTTTGGTAGTCCTTGCTATATTCTGAATCAGAAAGACCATCTTGGAAAGTTTGATGAGAAATCAGATGAAGGTATCCTACTTGGTTATGCAACTATGATGAAGGCCTACAGAGTGTACAACAAGAGAACTAAAACAATTGAGAACTCTGTTAATGTAAGCATTGATGAAGGTTGTTCTAAGCCAGATTGCTCTCCTCCTGAAGATGAAGACTTCAATTTTGAAGAACTGGCTGTACCTGAGAATGAGCCTCCAACTAATCCTCCAGTTGGAGCTGATAATGCTCAAACTCAGGGGGAGCAACTTGTAGAAGAAGAAGAAGAAATTCCAATCTTTGAAAATGCACAAGCTGATCCTGCTCCTACTGAAGAAATTGTTCAGAATCCATTAAATGACTCTCCAACTGGTTTAGACTCCTCCATTCCTGTCCAAGCTGATCAGCCTCTTCCTCAAGCTGATCATGCTGAACCCTCTAATCTGAATCAGGCCATTGTCCCAGTTACTAGATGGACAAAGAGTCATCCAATTAACCAAATCATTGGTGATCCACTCTCTGGTGTGAAAACAAGAAGAAAGGCAACAGGCAATTTCTGCATGTTTGTCAATTTTGTAAGCAAGGTGGAACCAACTGAGGTTGATGAAGCTCTGGCAGATCCTTCTTGGGTAAATGCAATGCAAGATGAGCTAACACAGTTTGAAAGGAATAAGGTTTGGGAACTTGTTCCAAGACCTCATCACAAGACTGTGATTGGAACCAAGTGGGTCTACAGAAACAAAATGGATGAAAGGGGAGTTGTGACCAGAAATAAAGCAAGATTGGTAGCTCTTGGTTATAGACAAGAGGATGGAATTGATTATGATGAGACTTTTGCACCAGTGGCAAGATTAGAGGCAATCAGAATGTTCTTGGCCTTCTCTGCTCACAAAGGTTTCAAGTCTATCAAATGGATATGAAGAGTGCATTTCTTAATGGAAAATTGGAAGAAGAAGTCTATGTTGAACATCCTCCAGGTTTTGAAAATTCAAAGTTTCCTGACCATGTGTTCAAGCTTGACAAGGCTCTCTATGGGTTGAAGCAAGCTCCAAGGGCATGGTATGATACTTTGTCTAAATTCTTATTGGCTAACAACTTCAAAAAAGGTAATGTTGACAAGACTTTGTTTGTGAGAAAGTATAATGGTGATATCCTGCTTGTACAAATTTACGTAGATGATATAATATTTGGGTCTAGTAGTGAAAGACTTTGCAAAAAGTTTTCTGAATTAATGTCTAAAAAGTATGAAATGAGCGTGATGGGAGAACTAAACTATTTTCTGGGTTTACAAGTTAAACAGACTAAAATGCAGGCTGTAAGATTGACAGAAAAAGTACTTCAGGAGCTTGTCAATTGCTTGGCAATAGACTTGTAAGCTGGTACAGCAAGAAGCAGCATTCAGTTTCTATCTCCACTGCAGAAGCTGAATATGTTGCTGCAGGAAGTTGTTGCTCTCAAATTCTTTGGATGCAATATCAGCTTCAAGACTATGGTGTCACTGCAACAAAAACTCCAATCTTTTGTGACAGTACCAGTGCCATATCAATTTCAAACAATCATGTGCTTCATTCAAGGACCAATCACATTGATATAAGATATCATTTCATCAGGGATCATGTAATGAAAGAAGATGTTGAACTCCACTTCATTCCAACAGACAATCAGCTTGCTGACTTGTTCACAAAGCCATTGGATGAATCAAGGTTCAACTACCTCATAAGTAAGCTAGGTATGCTTAATTTGTAAAATTTAGTGAGCTAAGTAATAGAAAATCTGACCCCTTAGAGTTATACTAAATTTTGAGGGTAAGCTGTGTCAGACCCAGACTACCCTTTCACACTTGGTGCATTTCAAGTGAAAGAGGGTAAGCTGAGTCTGACCCAGCTTCGTGGTTATTTTTGTTATTATATATCTCAGTGCGTTTTATTATGTTCATTATTTTATTTAAGTGTACTTGCTGATCCTATTGGAGTGTGACACGTGTAGTGGTAACAGCCGGTTACTGAAAAAGTACCACCACATTAGGACTACTGGAGGCATGGTTATAGGCATCTCGTTCTGCCACCACTCTCTGAGCTTGATTTTCTTCAGTGTACCTGAAAGCTCCATAAAGAGTTGAGAGAGTGTGTGTGTGCAGAGTTTTTCCTTGTCGTAGGACTAGGATCATATGAGACCATTTGGTGGGAAGAATGTCACAAAATTTCTCCAAAAGTATATCCTTGTCCTTCTCAACCCCAAGACCTCTCAATTGGTTTATGATACTCATAAATCTGGTGTAAGTACCAGTGAGAGACTCGTTAGGTTGAGCAAAAAATGACTCATACCTCTTGTTTAAGGAGACCTTTCTGGTGACAATGGTGTCATCTCCTCCTTCATGTTG
>CM067172.1:90901163-90911163 GCA_034093135.1 Erigeron breviscapus
ATATGTGATTTTATAAGTCCATCAATGTCACTAAACCGTTGAGAAATATCGCTATCATGTGTCCATGTCATCAAAATTCACAAGATTCAAACATTTATCGATTTGTAGGATGCAGTTCAAGAAAACGAATATAGTAAATTATTCTAAAATCACTTGAAGAGTTCAATTTATTGGTCAAATGAAGATAGGTTCTAAAATGTTGCTTAGCTTGAAACAACATGTTTGTTAGTTTACACAAATTATTTTGTATGGGCATTTATGATCACACAGAGAAAAAAATGAAATGTTATGATCACGACTAAATAATTGTCCGACACCTGACACTCATTTGATCAAAAGTATATGACCAATTTCCATTAGATTAGATTTCAGTACATATATATTGGTGTAGAACTGTAGAAGTACAACTTTATCGTACAATATTGCATATTTCAGGATTTCTGAGGACCAATTTTTGCTTTTAGTAAAAGATCTTAACATAGTACATTTTTTTTAGAACGGCAGAAATATTTTATTAATACTAAAAAGAATCGACTAGCAAGATGCTAGTGATCAAAATTACAAAAAATACAAGAAAAAATACAACATAGACCCAACTCGAAACTTTATCCCCATACAAGTTTCTAGGACACGGCCAATAAAAACTACATCAAGTGTCCAAAGGGTTCGAGATCCAACCATCCCAAGTTAAATCACATCTTCTATCACGGTTCTTTATCCACAAGAATGATGTAGTTACAATAGCATTAAAAATACCGGTGCTATGGATGGTTGATGCATATGTATCGTATAAAACCCACTGAAGAGGATGCGAGCATATGTAATGTTTAGATCCCACTGAAGAGGATATGACATATGTAGTGTATAAATCCCACTGAAGAGGATGTGAGCTCCTGTAGTGTTTAGATCCCACTGAAGAGGATATGACTTATGATGTGTATCAATCCCACTGAAGAGGATGCGAGCATATGTAATGTTTAGATCCCACTGAAGAGGATATGACATATGTAGTGTATAAATCCCACTGAAGAGGATGTGAGCTCCTGTAGTGTTTAGATCCCACTGAAGAGGATATGACTTATGATGTGTATCAATCCCACTGAAGAGGATATGATATCTGTTTTAGAATTGATGTTATGTGCGTTACTTGGGTATAATGTTTATTACGCGTTTTGTTTGTTGTGTGTAATCTTGTGGTGGATGTTGTTGTGTTTTTCATAAAGGCTCACTGTAAGTCATGTTTCGCCTCTAATAGTATATTTTGATTACTGTCGATGGTTTCTTATGGACCATTGCTGCGAACTCACCAACCTTGTGTTGATTATGCTTAGTACACTTTTCAGGTTATCAGGTTATTCCAGGGCGTGGAGTTTGATTGTTTGCTTGCTGTTGAACCCGGACTTGGACTTATATGGATCAAGGATCCATTTGCCTTCTTTTGCATTGTTCTTAGATCCGTTAGCTATTTTTTTTTGATGTTATGTTGTAATCTTGATGATGACTTGCTCTTTATATATTTTGATACTTGTTTATCTTCTTGTAAGGATTCACTGAACCCTTTATTTGCATTTAGTTCTTGTTCTATTGTAATTCCACCTTGTGCTATATGATTTCCGTAATATTTCGAGCCTCGGCTTGGGGTGTTACATTTAACTTGCTAACTTTTGCAAAAAGACACATTAAGTAGTTTTTATATATGCATGAAATGCATGATCAGCAAATCTCACATTATTTATCAAGTGATTTCTTGTAATAATATATTTAATTTAATACCCCTTAATACAAATTTGGTTTAATATTATCATGACACAAATGTCACATGTTTGGACCTCTGTCTTAGAGTTTGGGACACAATACTTACACACGAACACTCAAACCCAACTATATAAACAGGCACTGTTATAATATTTTCTCTTAAGTTTTTTTTTTTAGGCAAAAAATATTTTATTTTTTCGATATGTCAAAACACACCTACATTAGTCTAAAAGATGTGTTGAAGAATGAAGGTGTGGTTTCTCCAAGTGCCAGGTTCAGAAACCATTCTGTTTTTAAAGAAAAGCCTGAGCTTCGAGCGTTGTATACTAATATGCCTTTAGACAAGTCAGTCATCGAAGACCTTTCATCAGCGAAAATCAACAGTTTTGGTGTAAAACAGTTGTTTTTGTTCTGTCTCCAAAAGATCAAAGATTGTGCACTAAGTGTGGTTTATATGGTCAGAAGGAAAATGGGAGCTTGAGGGTTTAAGTAGAAGATTTAAGTGTTATTTTTCTTGTTGCTTGTAGTTGGAAATTGGTGATAGATGTGCTTTAGGCTATGTATCTAAAGGTTGTCTATTATTTGAATAAAATGTGTAATGTGGTTGTCTTCTATTTTGTCTAGTTTAATAAGTTCTTAATTCTTAATATTTCATTGCATCTGTATCAAAAGTTAAATAAGAAAAATAATACTCGTACAATATTGCATCTTGGATTATGACATTGTTGTGTAATAAAAATGGAAGTTAATTAATTTCTTTGATTGTCTTATATGTTATGGCCTTAATTTTGATACTAATTATGCTACTCTTTATTATTCAAATTGTAATAACTATTTTGGTTAAACAAATACATTTGTTATTCAAAAGTCCTGGATGATAATTTTCTTAATTTAATTCTTAGAATTATACAAGAGATTGAAGGTAAGAATTTTGTTATGTTTCAAAGCTTAAAGATTGTACCTGGATTTTGGATACTTACATTAACTTATAAATGCATTCTTAAAATTTGATTAAAAGGTAAAAGTCAAGAATTTAGTCAATTTACATGTCTAGATCTGTGATTAGCTATAAATGATTTCAGTACATCACGGATGACGTGTATGCATATAGTAGCAGAATTGAGGTAAGAACACAAAAGTCTGTTCAGAAGTTTGAAAATGTAACTTGCACTGATTCTTTTTGTAAGAGAAGCTGTTGTAGTAGTTAATGATAGAACTAAGTACGGATCCTCCAACCATAAGCTTCATCTGAAGATTTTGTAGCCACATTTTCCTTCTCAGCCGCCTTCCTTGTTTATGGAAGCTGCCACTGCATCCAACCACATGATGCCATTATTTTTTGACCCGTTTGAGATTAAACATAACCAGAAGGACCTCAGTCTTATCCACTAGTAACTCAATCTTCTCACCACGATCCAAAACATGTACACGAAAGAACGAAGTTCCTTTAACATTTACCCATATTGTTTCATTGTTTGAATATACCGCCCAGAATGGAATTGATATAGATATATGCTTGGTTATAGCCTTATAGGACTAAATGTGCCTTTGATATACTAACTATAAAACAAATCAATACAGACATGGTTTTTTATCCATAAATTGTAAATATTCTGTTTTCTGCAACGATTCTAATGAAAATAAAAAACTAATGTCTATAGTTAGGAGCGGTTCCAGAAGACGTTAGCCTTAGTTTAGTAAATATGGAACATAGAAGTTACCAAAAAGGGGGCTTTAGGTCGGAACTCTATATATCAATTAATGCACGTACTGCCTTCCGTCTCATTGACTAAAATCTCGTACTTATTCAACTTTGACTACAACAAAATGAACGCGTGCACACGCGTGGGATATCACGTGGGAGAAGTGCATTAAATTAAGATAAGGACAACTTTGTGAACGCGGCAATCATATTGACAAAGACCAGAGAGACGGATAGTAAGTATCTGATTTACGTAGTTTCACGAGAAGCACGAGGATTAATTCAATTGCATATGTTTTACACGAGAACTCACCAGGAAACTTATTTTCGATTCTCAAATAGCAAATTAATCAATATATCAACCAATCATTACAAAGAATAAAGATATGGGCGCGTGCAGGGGAATGGGAATACCCAAAGGGAGAAAAAGAAAGGTTATCCAAGTTATCTAATGTGAACATGATACTATTTACATAAACCCAACTTTCAAAATGTTTGCTATAACAACTAAATCACTGATGATAGACTCCTCCTTTAGGCACATTAAATCTTTTCCCCATTTACCAACGGTCTCAAGGGTTAGTCCTTGATGATCGTTGCTGATCTCGCTTGAGAGTGTCAAACATTTTCCAAGATTATCGAAAAGCTCTTCTTGTTTTTTGATTTGATTTTCATATAAACGGCTGATTTCTTCAGAAAACTGTAAAGATAAAACAAAGATGTTTGAAATTCAAAAGTAAAAAGTAACTTAAAAATTCAAATGTTATTTACCTTGATCGGAACCTTTGACATGTTTTCTTGATGAGAAAATTGATTTCCTAATGAGATTTGAAAAGATGATTCGATTAGGGATATTGATGGAGAATAAATAGGGGGAGAAAAAAGGTTTGAGCGAATTAATTGCGAGGTAGTTGAGAGTCAAATCAAAGTAATTATAACTCTCTAACAGTAAAATGAAAGGACACTTTGGGGAAAAATAATTTTTGCGTAAGGCAAAAATCGATTCGTGATCCCGGAGATTAACTTCACAAAGACTATTCTAGATATGTTGACAAATATAACACAGAAAGAGTCTCCTGACCTTTCAAGGAAAATTTTCTATCAAACACAATTAAAAATCTCAAGAAAATAATAGCAACCAATACCACCAAATACATCATTCTAGAATGATAACAAATTGATTGGGGGCATCATTATTGTCATACAGCAAGTAGCATACTAATTAGTTTTTGAAAATTACATAGCCAAATAAGTAATTAAAACCACATTAAACATCAAGTAGTGTCCTCACTACTATTCAACTAAAATCCTGTTTTCATCATTCTTCAAGGATCCACTTCCTTCTCCTGACCTTCTTTTACGCCTTTTGCTTACCGACTTCTCAGCTTGAGTTGAAAGGATATCATCATTCACTTCTTTAACTATAAGACCAGCCAGAGTATTTTCCCATGCTTCAATATCCCAACCTACCGGTTCACAACCCATTTGCTTTGCAATCTTAGCCATTTCTATTCTGTTTTGGAGAACTGTTATGGAAGCACTTAGAATGGATTCCTCTTTTTGAAGCTTGAGTTTCTTTTCTTCTTCCTTTTTAAACTCTCTGAGTTCGTAAGCCATTTTAGCATTTTTTGTATTCAAATCTTCAACCTCTGCCAACAAGTCATCCTTCTTACCTTTTTGTACCTCAATATCCAATTCCAATTCATTCAACTCTCTTCCAAAGCTCAGAATCAGATGTTCAATACCCTGTATATATATTGAACTATGTTATCAAACTATAGCCGAAATAATTTACTTCTAAGAAATAGAAAATAATTAGTACCTTAGAAATATCCTTAACTGAACTGCCAAAAGTGACGTGTTCAGGCAACCGGGAGACCAATTCGGTAAACGGAGCTTTGGCCAGAATTTCTAATAACTTAATAAGTTTTCTGACATTAGTCGTTCGCCTTCTCTTTTTTCCGTTAACTTTCTTTTTTCCGGTGTCCATATCTAGAATAGTTAAGTGGTTTAATAAAACAATTAACTGAGCAGAATATGAATACAAAAAGATAATATACCTTCCAGAACCTACTAATGAAATTGTTTAAACTGCAAAAATACAATAATAAATCGATTCAGACAAAGCAAATATTGTTCCCTAAGTCGTAGGACCAAATTAAAGATATTGATTGAAAAACTAAGAACGAAAACTCATGGGAAAACATATCTCAGATCTAACCTAATCTCAAAACAATAATTCTTAAGCAAAGAATTGTGAATGGAACCTTAACCCTAAAATTATAAAGTCATAAGGAAGAAAATTGACCTTTTACTCTTTGAGATAAATCTGGGCAGGAGAAGTAAATAAACGGGAGCATAATCGTATAGAGCAGATACCAGAGCAAAAGTTTTGTTGCGGCTACCCTATATTTATCCTATAACTTTAGTGGCCGACCGAAGATAATAAAACTTATATTTATTTTCAATGAAATATAAGTTTTGGGGACAATTGTTTGGGGTAGAATTTTCACAACTAGGATCCTAATATTATTATGACATTAGACTCGTATAGTTTTATTTATTCTACTCGCTGTTACTTAAAAGATCCTTGTCACTATTTCAATTTAAGGATCTTGACTGTACTATCTTATTATTTTGGTATAACAGATCTTGAGATCATCAAGATCAACATAATCACTAACGAACGTATATCTAGTACAAGAAGATATTGTATGCAGGGCTAATTATGACGATTAAAGGGCATTTACAACGTGAAGAAACAAGTCTTAACGGATAGTTTACCATTTCAACCACAAGAATCGGGATTGATATCTGTTTTACCATGTATGGAAAAGCTCTCAACGGTCATCTTCACCAATTCTTCAGCGTAATGAGCAAGTCCAGGAAGATCCCAGATATTTCACATATTCAGTTCAACGTCCAGCTCTATAAATACAAAGGCCTCTTCAGCAGAAAGACATACAACGATCAACACACAACAACTTCATACTTCGCTCATCTTTTTTCATAAGTTCATAGCTAGTCGATCATTCACTTTTTCTTTCATTCATTGAATTGTAATCTTAAACAAATAATAATAAAAGAACACAGGTAGGAACGATTGATTCCTCCCGGGGTTTTTTACCTAAGATTTCTTAATTGAATCAAGGGTTTTTCCCCGTCAACAAAATTCTGGTGTCGTTATTCTTTTCTCATTTATCTTCAATTTAGGATCATAACGTTGATTTCAAGTCTTATTATCTTTATCTTCAACGATTTTCATCTTTAATTACTATAATTCTGTCTCAAATATTTTCACAAAGTTTCTTTATCAAAAACTCTTATTTTGTATTACTTTAACTAGCAAAAATCTTACTTTATTTTAAGATCCTAAACACCTGAACTCACTTACAAATCTTTGGTCAGAAAATTATCTTGATTCCTTCTACAAAATTATCTTAGGTAATTTTTGTCCAAAACATCTAGCAACATGACAATAAGTGTCTAGATAAAGAGGCTATCAGGGTGACTAAGGCCAGCTTCAAGATTATCTACCCATGCCTCACATCTTCTCACATCTACCTGCTCACTAATGTTGCACCTGAGGGCACAACACATTTAAAAAGAACAAGTGTTAGCTAACGAATTAGCTATGTAAGATAACACATAGTTTATAAAGCATTTGTCCATTTCAATATTTGAAAGAATACATTATAGTCATTATGGCACAAGTCATAGCATAACATCATCTTGCATTACATTAAACATTATAGGATTATCAATCCTAATTGTGCCTATCCACATCATACATCACATCTCACGTTCACATCACCTATCATATCTCACGTTTACATCACATATCATATCTCACGTTCACATCAAATTATGTGTGACTTAAGCCACACATCTCACGTTAGGTGAAAGGTGTGTGTTGGCGGTCATAAGACCTCACAATAACCCTCACACCCGACTCGATGGTGAAACCTTTCGGTAATCCATCTTTGTCGTTAAGGAAAGGCAAAGCCGATCCAGGAGTAGTCCGTATGTTCAAAGACATTGGTGGCTAGTTAGGCCTACCCGGAGTTACTCATCTCACGTTAACTATGTTGCAAGGAGCCACCCAAGCAACCACATCTACGCACTAGCCGGACAAGGGCAAGTACGGGTTAAGCTTAACACTTCTCACATCAATAGCTCGAGCATTTCTCACATATCACATCACATCATATCATTACGAGCTCGATTTGCATCTCATATGGTTTAGGTGTTTACATTACCTAAACATTCATCATATAGTTTCATCTTAACGTTTGGGCCCTTAAACGTGCACGTGTCATGGCAACTTACAAAGTCTAGTGAACTAGATGTACAAGCCATGTAATCAACATATCTCACGTATACACATGCACATATAGATACTAAGCATCATTACATATCGTACATTGTTACATAACGTACAAAATCACATTTCACATATAACATATAAACATTTTTGTAGTTGTGACATAAGTCATACATCTCATATAATCATCTAAAAGCATTTCATAGTTCAACATATATTGTATGTCAATGCGAATAATCTATCATTACATATCATAGTTCATCACATATCGTATTTCAAAACATATCATCTATCATGTCATATCGTATATCATTGCATATCATCTATCATGTCATATCGTATATCATTACATATCATCTATCTTGTTATTTACTTGTATTTTTATTTCATTCTTGTAACTTGATGTAAATTTCTATTTCCAGTATATATACAAGTTGTCAGATATGTATACCAACAAGATAGATAACTGATATATATATATATATATATATATATATATATATATATATATATATATATATATATATATATATATATATATATATATATATATATATATATATATATATATATATATATATATATATATATATATATATATATATATATATATATATATATATATATATATATATATATATATATATATATATATATATATATATATATATATATATATATATATATATATATATATATATATATATATATATATATATATATATATATATATATATATATATATATATATATATATATATATATATATATATATATATATATATATATATATATATATATATATATATATATATATATATATATATATATATATATATATATATATATATATATATATATATATATATATATATATATATATATATATATATATATATATATATATATATATATATATATATATATATATATATATATATATATATATATATATATATATATATATATATATATATATATATATATATATATATATATATATATATATATATATATATATATATATATATATATATATATATATATATATATATATATATATATATATATATATATATATATATATATATATATATATATATATATATATATATATATATATATATATATATATATATATATATATATATATATATATATATATATATATATATATATATATATATATATATATATATATATATATATATATATATATATATATATATATATATATATATATATATATATATATATATATATATATATATATATATATATATATATATATATATATATATATATATATATATATATATATATATATATATATATATATATATATATATATATATATATATATATATATATATATATATATATATATATATATATATATATATATATATATATATATATATATATATATATATATATATATATATATATATATATATATATATATATATATATATATATATATATATATATATATATATATATATATATATATATATATATATATATATATATATATATATATATATATATATATATATATATATATATATATATATATATATATATATATATATATATATATATATATATATATATATATATATATATATATATATATATATATATATATATATATATATATATATATATATATATATATATATATATATATATATATATATATATATATATATATATATATATATATATATATATATATATATATATATATATATATATATATATATATATATATATATATATATATATATATATATATATATATATATATATATATATATATATATATATATATATATATATATATATATATATATATATATATATATATATATATATATATATATATATATATATATATATATATATATATATATATATATATATATATATATATATATATATATATATATATATATATATATATATATATATATATATATATATATATATATATATATATATATATATATATATATATATATATATATATATATATATATATATATATATATATATATATATATATATATATATATATATATATATATATATATATATATATATATATATATATATATATATATATATATATATATATATATATATATATATATATATATATATATATATATATATATATATATATATATATATATATATATATATATATATAT
>CM067172.1:90918663-90982310 GCA_034093135.1 Erigeron breviscapus
TATAGGAATGAGCTCCAAAGAAGATCTTGAGAGAATCGACTATAACTTGGACTTATAAACTTGATGAATATGGAATAATCCTAACTCCATGTGGCCATTACAACTAGGCTTTGATAAGTTCTTGAAAGAATTCCGGATAACAACGTCGTGTTTACAATTTCGAAACCAACGAATTCAAAACAACTTTGGTTGAATCGAAAGCTTGGGATGATGAAAGGTTGTGAGAGATATGCTTGAATTTGAACAAGTATTGATCTTGGAATGATAGGGATTTAAGAAGAGAAGGTTTGATTGTGTGAATTAGTAAGTTTTAGTGAAAGGAATGCTTGCTATTGTTAGGACCAGTTTTGCTGAAAACTGGCGAGTCTCCAGTTGCATCTGGAGACTAAGAAGATTTGTCCAGAAATATATTGAAGTCCAGTTGCAACGTACAGTTAACGCAACTGAAGACTTCCTCCAGTTGAGATCTGACCAGATGAAGAATCATTCCAGTTGAAGTCGAAGACAACAAGTGGAAGATAAAGAATGACAATGGCAGCGAAGCCCAATTATCATTCTACTCAGATATAAACTGGAGAAAATCAGTGTAAAGTACTTACAAAGCTTTACACTGTTTACGAGGAAAAGACCTTTATGCTTTATGTGCTATTACACGGATAAAAGAATTTATCTATGTATAAAGTACAAAAGGTACATAAAGCAGGTTGAGTAAAGTTACTTTATGTCATAACTTTACACAGCATTTTAAGGAATTAAATGATATTCCTTAAATGCTCTCAACCATATTTGTACGGCCAAAGTTGACATCCCAATGTCAACTTTTCCTATAAATAGAGGTCTTTGCACAACCAAGAAACGACTTTGCAAACCTGCAATATTCTTGGTGAACTTGTGCAATATTCTCTCTATCGCAAAAAGGAACATTTCACAACTTTAAGTGTTTCGATTGTTTGGAGAATTTCCAAGTATAGATCAATTGTATTTCATAGGTTGTTAGGATATTTACATACTTTGTATTATCTTGGTTCCGCAACAACCTTGTAATTTATTTAAAGTTAATAAATAAATTACACTTGAAAAATACATATTGTCTCACTAATTTACTTTACAAGTACTTTCTATTATTGCATTGTCTTTACTTATTTTACACTGTTACCTAAAAAAGTAACTTCCAGTATACCTGGTATATCACACATTGCAACTGGTCGTCTCCAGATACAGTGTGTATATTGCAAAGTATCTCACCATCGACATAGAGGTGTTTTCAGTTAGTACCATCTATTGAGTTGGGACTTACAGCTATTTATAGTAAAACATTTAGCAAATGAAAGGTAAAAGTGGTGGTGGTGTGGCCGTAGGTTGTGGTGGTATGGGAGGGTGATTCATCAATTTTTACTAGTGTGGTGATGTGGTGAAAATGTGATGGAGGTAAAAGGAAAAGTGGTGATGTGTTCATTTGTTATGGTAAAAGAAAAATATCTAACTTAAGTAACTAGTTAAAATGGTTTAACCTCCTTACTATTCACTATAATTATTTAGATTTTTCAATTTTTCATGTATGTTGTTTTATGAAATAAAAATCATATTAAAGTGTTAAAACACTAGATATTAGGTTTCCCTAAGTCTTAAGTCCATACGAGAAAGTCTCACGCGAAAAATAAACGTTTTATGATTTCTTATGGATTTTGAACTTTTTATTTTCTATTTGCTCATCATCAAGGCCTTTAAACTTGTTAAGATAGTTCATTAGTAGTTTGATTAATCACATAATCAATAAGAAAGCTTAACACATACTCATATACTTAATCATGCCCTAACTTAGCTCAAATTGCCCTAATTAGCATAAACAAACCCTAATTGCATATAATTAGGTTTAATTAATAGAGTGAAATTTTGACGGATGTCACAGTATTTACCCGTCAGACGGAATTTCGTCCCGAAATTCAAAGTGTAGACTCCGGTAGTATAGGCTTCTCGAATAGATGCGGATATTTCTTCTTGAACTGATCCTCACGTTCCCATGTGAATTCGTGACCTCTCTTTGAATCCCATCGGACTTTAACTATGGGGATTCGACTATGTTTCAACTGTTTAACCTCACGGTCCATAATTTCCACCGGGGTTTCAACAAAGTGGAGTCGCTTGTTAATTTGGATCTCAGCCAGAGGTATGACGACACTCTCTTCAGATAGACACTTCTTTAAGTTTGAAACATGAAAAACGTCATGAACATTACTCAATTCCTGAGGTAGCTTCAGACGGTAAGCAACTAGACCGATACGTTCGAGTATCTCAAATGGACCTATGTATCTGGGACTTAGTTTCCCTCGCTTTCCAAAGCGGGTAACACCTTTCCATGGTGATACCTTTAACATAACTCTATCATTGACCTTGAACTCTAAAGGTTTTCTTCTAACGTCAGCATAGCTCTTTTGACGATCTTGAGCAGCTTTTAGCCTATGCTGAACTTGTACGACTTTCTCCATTGTTTCATGTATAATCTCTGGACCTGTGAGCTGACTTTCTCCAAGCTCAGTCCAACAAATTGGTGATCTACATTTCCTTCCATAGAGTATCTCAAAAGGTGCTGCCTTAATGCTAGCGTGATAACTATTATTATATGAGAATTCTGCTAAAGGCAAATGCTTATCCCAACCATTTCCAAAATCAACGGTACATGCTCGCAGCAGGTCTTCCAAGGTTTGGATAGTTCGTTCACTTTGTCTGTCGGTTTGAGGGTGGTATGCGGTGCTCATATCTAAACGAGTACCGAGTGCTTTCTGCAGTGACTTCCAAAAGTCTGATGTGAATCTACCATCACGATCGGAGATGATAGAAAGTGGTACTCTGTGCCTTGAGACGACTTCTTTTAAGTATAACTGGGTTAATCTCTCCATTTTGTCGGTTTCTTTTATTGGCATAAAATGTGCTGATTTGGTGAGACGATCGACTATCACCCAAATCATGTCATGACCATTTGTCGTCTTTGGTAGTTTTGTGATGAAATCCATTGTTATTCTCTCCCATTTCCATTGGGGTATTTCTAGTTGTTGTAACAATCCTGAGGATTTTTTATATTCAGCTTTCACTTTGGAACATGTCAAACACTTGCTGACATAGGTAGCGATATCTGCCTTCATATTTGGCCACCAATAGAATTTCTGTAAACCGTGGTACATTTTATCGGATCCCGGATGTATAGAGTATCTAGTTTTATGTGCTTCATTCATCACTAAATCACTAAAATTTCCATAACGAGGTACCCATATCCGATACATAAAATACCTAGTTCCATTTTCCTTGATTTCAAAGTGTTTGTCCATTCCTCGTAAGGATTCTTTCTTTTCGTGTTCTTTCTTGATTGCTTCTTGTTGAGCATCGTGTATTTGAGAGGTGAGGTTTGTCTGAATCATGATGTTCATTGCTCGAACTCTTAAATGTTTGATTCTCTCTTTTCTACTAAGAGCGTCAGCAACTACGTTTGCTTTCCCAGGGTGGTAACGAATTTCACAGTCATAATCATTTAGCAATTCTACCCAACGTCGTTGCCTCATGTTTAACTTGTTCTGATCGAAGATATGTTGGAGGCTTTTGTGATCATTGAACACAGTACACTTTGTACCGTATAAGTAATGTCTCCACATCTTTAAGGCAAATACTACGGCTCCTAATTCCAGGTCATGAGTTGTGTAATTCTTCTCATGTATTTTCAACTGTCGTGATGCGTAAGCGATGGCCTTTTGTCGTTGCATTAAAACACAACCTAACCCTTGATAGGAGAAATCACAATATATGACAAAATCATCGTTACCTTCTGGCAATGCAAGAATCGATGCGCTACAAAGCATTTTCTTCAACACTTGAAATGCTTCTTCTTGTTTCTCGGTCCATAAGAATTTATTGTCCTTCTGAGTTAAGGAGGTTAATGGCTGAGCTATTTTAGAGAAACCTTCGATGAATCGTCGGTAATAGCCAACAAGACCTAAAAATTGTCGGATTTCTGATGGTGTCTTGGGTGCTTCCCATTTTTCCACACCTTCTATCTTTGCAGGATCCACATGAATACCCTTGCTGGTAACAACGTGACCTAAGAACTGTACTTTATCAATCCAAAAATCACATTTAGAGAATTTGGCATACAGTTGCTCCTTTTTGAGCAGTTCTAAGATTTTCCTCAAATGTTGCTCATGTTCCTCTTTGCTTTTAGAGTAGATGAGAATGTCATTGATGAATATAATGACGAATTGATCCAAGTAAGGTTTGAATACGCGGTTCATGAGATCCATGAACACAGCAGGTGCATTTGTTAAACCAAACGGCATCACTAGAAATTCATAGTGGCCATATCGAGTTCTAAAAGTTGTTATAGGAATGTCTTCTTCCTTAACTTTCAGTTGATGATAACCAGATCTTAAATCTATCTTTGAGTAGAATTTAGAACCTTGAAGTTGGTCGAATAAATCGTCGATTCTTGGAAGAGGGTATCTATTCTTTATCGTTAGTTTGTTCAACTCACGATAGTCGATACACATTCTAAAGGATCCGTCCTTTTTCTTAATGAATAAGACTGGAGCTCCCCAAGGTGAGAAACTTGGTCTAATGAAACCTTTATCTAACAGTTCTTGTAACTGATTAGACAATTCAAGCATTTCTGACGGGGCTAAACGATAAGGTGCTCGAGCTACTGGTTTCGCTCCAGGTGTTAAATCAACATGAAACTCTACTTGTCTAGATGGTGGGAGTCCTGGTAATTCTTCCGGAAATATGTCGGGAAATTCTTTTACTACTGGCACCTCTTCTAATCGTTTCTCATCTGATTACTTTTCTTTCACGTGTGCTAGGATAGAAAAGTATCCTTTCTTCAAGCACTTCCGAGCTTTCATACACGAAATGATGTTTAGTGGTGTGTCACTTTTCTCTCCTTGTATGATAATCACTTCTCCATTCGGGAGAGGAATTCAGACTGCTTTATCATGGCACAAAATTTCGGCATGATGTTTCGAGAACCAATCCATACCGATGACTATGTCGAAGCTTCCTAATTTTACAGGCATTAACTCTATTGGAAAAAGACGATCGGCTAAGTTTAGAGTACATTCTTGAAAGATTTTGTCGGTAGACATGAGTTTTCCGTTAGCTAATTCTATTGTATACTTAGCATCTAATCTATCAGGAATTGTATTAAGTGATGGGGTGAATTCTTCAGATACAAAGCATTTATCAGCACCAGTATCAAATAAAACAGATGCATAGAAATCGTTGATAAGGAACGTACCCGTAACGAGGTTAGGGTCATTTTGAGCTTGTTCTGGTGTGATAACAAATGCTCTCCCACGAGCTGGTTGGATATTTATGATGTTCAGCTTTGGGCAATTTGGCCTCCAGTGCCCCTTATCTCCGCAATGGTGACAACCTCCAGGTGCGGTTCTGTTGTTAGTAGGTGCGGTAATCTTACAATCCATTGTAAGATGGCCATATCTTTTGCACTTCTCACATAATTTACAAGGTCCTTGGTGACGACGCTTGCACTGGCCACAAACTGACGGGTTTCCCCTATTAGGCATGTTATTGCTTGGGCCGGCGTTGTAGGCTCTTATATTATCAGGTTTCTTGAACGGTCGAGGAGTGAAGTTCCTCCCTTGGTTCCCATCCCGTTTCCTTTTATTATCAAAGTTCCTAACTTCAGCAGTCTTGAATACTGCCCCGTGACGAATTGCTTGATCCATGAGATCATGAGCTAAACGGATAGCATTCGAAAGCGTAACGGGTTTTGATGCCATCACATTCCCTTGGATAGACTGAGGAAGTCCCCAAAGGTATCGCTCAACTTGTTTGTACAATGGCTTAACCATTGTAGGACATAGTACTGACAATTTGTGAAAACGCCTAGTATAGGCAGCAATGTTGTTTCCTTTTACCTTCAATCCCCAAAATTCCGTTTCTAGCTTTTGAACTTCGCTGCTTGGACAATATTCTTCCCTCAGCATTTCCTTGACTTTGTCCCACGGAGTTGCATTAGCTGCGTCTATTCCTATGACATTAGCATATTCACTCCACCAAGAGAAAGCACCACTCAGAAGTGTGCCGGTGGCATATTTGACTCGGTTATCGTCAGTGCATTCAAATAAGCGGAATACAGATTCTGTTTTCTCAAACCATTGCAACAGGCCTACTGCCCCTTCGGTTCCATGGAAGTATATCGGCTTGCAATACATAAAATCCTTGTATGAACCTACCTTACTAGAACCTTCTGCTAGTAGTTGGGTAGTTTTGCTTGCAACCGAACCCTTTCCCTTTGTCTGGCTAACATTTTCTTTCCTTCTGCTATTCTTACTTGCTTCTATGGCTATAAGGTCTGCAACTTGTTCTGTTACTAGTTTGTCGATTTCACTTTGTTTCATGGGAACGATTTCTTCCTCTTCTTCACTAAAACTCTCTGGCTCAATAAATGGCTTTGTCTTCTTAGCTGGTTGGGGTCGAGTAACTTTCTTAATTGGCTCGGTATTCTTTTTCTTTGCGGGTTCCGAATTCTTTTTCTTAGTAAGATCGGGGTTAGTTCGAGTCGATCTTTTTAGTGGATTCGCGTTCTTAGGAGGCGCCATTGAGTTATTTTATTAAATAAAGAAAATGTTTCGAGTTAGTAAGTTTGTTAGAGGTATACTAGAACTTATAATTTTATCAACACTTAATCTAGTAAATTCCACAATAATAGATTTCTAACTTAGAATAAAGTAAAGAGTTGAAAGTATAATGACACAAGTTGTATATCAAGTACCATAGTATTATATTTGGAAAAATACACAGTACAATGATTTAACTAAGGTAACAAGGATATATATATTTCCTAATATGGGATTCTAATACATCATCTTTTACATATATTTCCTACTATATATATAGGCTTCTAATAACTTTCTCTTTCTTCAGCATCTTTTCTTAGGGTGAAGTAGCTCGGTTTCTCTTGTTTCCAGAAGTGGAGGGAAACTGAGCTTTAAGGTTGGCTATTGTTCTTTCCATCTCTTGAATCCTAGTAACCAATGATTTGTCATTGTTGTCGTTGATCACATTATTTTCTCTTAGATTTTGGACCAAGTCTAGATGGTCTTCGTCTAGATGATCTAGGATAGCAGCATTATGGTTGTACAATTCGGTGAATCTATTAAAATCTTCCCTTACATTTCTAACACTTTCTCAAGTAATAGAGACACTCCTTTGACTTGCTAGGCTTTGCATTTCATATTGAACAGTTTCCAGCTTACTTTTTAGCTCATGAAGTCTTGCCACTAGAATAGGCACGATGTGATGAGGTGGTTCACGAGTTATGGGAAAATCCCTTGGCTCAAATGGTGGTTTCTTAAACGAAGGCCATCCCATATCTATTTTCCATTCCTTGATAACTTGTGGGATTTCAGTAATATCATCCGGATTGACATAAGGGTCAACCACAATCGGTGATTTGGAAGGTGTTTCATTATCAGCTAGTGGTGCATCTTCTAGATCACTAATTTCATCTTGGGGATTTTCTATCTCATTTTCATTATCAGAATCGGTTTCCACATAAGGGAATGCTTGGTCGACGCTATCTTCAGAGTCTGAAATCCATCCATTATGATTGAGCTCTATATTTATACCCTCACTGAGTCTGAATCATAGTGATTATCAGCCATTTCTGTATTTACAAAAATACTAAGGCATGAGAAATCTAAGGCATGATTGAGCTAAGGCTTTTTAGAACTAAGGCATGAAAGTGTAATTTCTAAGCATGTATGAGCACATTGTCACAAAAAGTTATAGACTAAGTTTATTAATGCAACCTAATAGTTCATTTATCAGGCCCACTAACGCAACCTAGTTCACTATAACCTGTGTCTCTGATACCAATCTGTCACACCCACAAAAATATTTGATTTTTGCGGAAACGGAAACTGTGAACAATTAGAGGAAATAACAAACATATATTATAATAAACGACCTCTAAATGAGACGTTTTAGAAACTTTCATATATATAATCATTCTTTCCTTACAAAAGATGGTACGAGTACACATCGAGTACAAATGAGATTCTTTTAAACAAGAGAATATTAATAAACAAAAGACATCTCTAAATGTTTTCTTCTACTATATGATGTGTGTGACTCCAAAAGCATGCATTCACGTATATGCATCAAATAGCTCAAGTACCTGAGAATACACGTTAAATTTCGTCAACATAAAGTTGGTGAGTTCACAGTTTTTATAATGAGGATTTACCTTTGGATCACAAGATTTATATAAGATATCGCATGCATTACGAATATCAAGTTAACATGGTTATTTAAACCAATATTATTTATCACATGCTCATACCTTGGAAACCGAATACCTTAACATCATACGATTTACGTACATATATATTACCCCTCTTGTGATGCTAATGCTCAATGCAATCACGATTTAGTTCAAATATTAATTATCCCTTGCATGTGTTAGTGCGACTAACCAGGATAGGGGTGTCAACCCAATAGTACTATTTATAATATTCGCGTTGCAATTTATCGGTCCAAGTTTCATATAGGGGATTTCGAGCCAGAGCATTGTAACAAAAATATAAGCATGGATCATTTAAGCAATTGTGTCCATAAAACAAAATAGTTGTGTATTCTCAGTCCCAAAATAATAAATAGGGATCCATGAAACTCACCTTAGTTCGGTGATTGATTAGTAACGTAAAAAGGTTGAGGATGACGATGATGACGATCAAGCAAATTATTCCTAATAGAAAATACGATTTGATTTATATTCTTGTTTTAAACTTAGTTTATTTATAATGTTATTTATTAATACGTTTGTCAACGTAACTGGTTTCGGGTTCTTTCAATAACCTTTGTAATTTATTTTGAAATATTTATAAATTATACATGAGTTATATATTGGAGATTTCTTTATAAATCATTTTTGAAATACCATAAATGAGCTAAGTAGTTAGCTTAATATGCAAATACGTTTATTTGTAAATGAAAGTATATTTGATATGATTGATTAATATCAATACAATATCCTTATGGAATGTATTCATGGATGAATACAAATGTATATATATACATATGTATACATATGTATATATGAAGAGATACTTTAAATAGTAGGATTATAATTAATACAAAAATGTATTAATTTTAAGATGAAGAGATACCTTAAATGGTAAGATTTATAACTAATACAAAAATGTATTAATTATAGATGAAAAGATACTTTGATAGTATGTATTATAATCAATACAAAAATGTATTAATTACAATTGAGGAGATACCTTAAATGGCAAGAAAAACCAATATTGTACTTCACGTTGTGTCAATTCACGAGGTTAGGGTCGTGTAGTACCCAAACGGTGAACCAAGTTGCGTTAAATTGCGAACTACAATCCCCTCCGTTGGTGTACCCCGAAGAGGCCCAAGTGTCATGAAATTTACTTTTAGTAATGAAGTACTATGGTTAAAAGGCTATCAAGGATATATTCTATCCAAAACAAGATATCGGAATATGAAATAATTCACAAATTGTGAAATACGATTGATATAAAAATAGGATAGTTAAATATATAACTATACATTTATTTATACACCATAATTAGTATATAAAAGTATTTGTTAAAAGTGTTTTACTCATGTATTTCTACAAAAGTGCCAACAATTCAATATTCGTATAAAAGCGATATTTAACGTATTTAAATGCAAATACATATCATTTGAGTATAAAATAAGTTGACAAGCATTTCAATACATAACATATAGTCATAGAATCATAAGGAAATATATAGTAAGGTTTCATAGAAACACATACAAGTTTGGAGAATTATAAATTCTAAGATCAAAGTAACGATATAGGAATGAGCTCCAAAGAAGATCTTGAGAGAATCGACTATAACTTGGACTTGTAAACTTGATGAATATGGAATAATCCTAACTCCATGTGGCCATTATAACTAGGCTTTGATAAGTTCTTGAAAGAATTTCCGATAACAACGTCGTGTTTACAATTTCGAAACCAACGAATTCAAAACAACTTTGGTTGAATCGAAAGCTTGGGATGATGAAAGGTTGTGAGAGATATGCTTGAATTTGAACAAGTATTGATCTTGGAATGATAGGGATTTAAGAAGAGAAGGTTTGATTGTGTGAATTAGTAAGTTTTAGTGAAAGGAATGCTTGCTATTTATAGTAAAACATTTAGCAAATGAAAGGTAAAAGTGGTGGTGGTGTGGCCGTAGGTTGTGGTGGTATGGGAGGGTGATTCATCAATTTTTACTAGTGTGGTGATGTGGTGAAAATGTGATGGAGGTAAAAGGAAAAGTGGTGATGTGTTCATTTGTTATGGTAAAAGAAAAATATCTAACTTAAGTAACTAGTTAAAATGGTTTAACCTCTTTACTATTCACTATAATTATTTAGATTTTTCAATTTTTCATGTGTGTTGTTTTATGAAATAAAAAACATATTAAAGTGTTAAAACACTAGATATTAGGTTTCCCTAAGTCTTAAGTCCATACGAGAAAGTCTCACGCGAAAAATAAACGTTTTATGATTTCTTATGGATTTTGAACTTTTTATTTTCTATTTGCTCATCATCAAAGCCTTTAAACTTGTTAAGATAGTTCATTTAGTAGTTTGATTAATCACATAATCAATAAGAAAGCTTAACACATACTCATATACTTAATCATGCCCTAACTTAGCTCAAATTGCCCTAATTAGCATAAACAAACCCTAATTGCATATAATTAGGTTTAATTAATAGAGTGAAATTTTGACGGATGTCACATTTTTGACATAGATCTACAAACTAAAAAACCAGCTAACGTTGAAGAAAAGAATTTGATGAAAGAAACAACAAAGTTTATTGGAATATGACTTTGATGTTTACAAGATCAGTGATCACTCAACAATCTGAGCACTCAACAATCCTTAGCATTTTCAGAAAAACCGTTAGCTTGCTTGCAAAATATAAGAATCGGTTCAAAAATCTGAGCACTCAACAATCCTTGATTTCAAAAAAAATCTTACAAAGAATGAAATTATACTAAGAAAATATAGAAGATTTTTACAATCAACAATCCTCCTAATAAACTCAGATCCAATCACATATTTCAAAAATTCATCGCACTGAATTTTTACTAATTAATGGGAAATAAATATAATAACGAAACCCTAGTTATTTTCAATTGATTAATATAATAACAGATCTATAAACTATTAATTGTATTTAATTGATGTATTCAAATATAAATATTTATATGTAAATAATATAATATATATAACAGATGAAATCGGTATAATAAAAAGACCTTTTGAGAGCAGATTGAGTATCGGCGGATTTCAATATTCACTTGGCTGTTGCCTTGATTGTTGTTCATAGTCGCCTTGATTGTTGTTCATATCTCGATTGAAATTGAAAATGTGAAGATTGAAATTGAAATTGAAATTGAAATTGAAAGATCTGTTGCCTTGATTGTTGTTCATAGTCGGCTTCGATTGAAATTGAACAGATTGAGCTCCGATCTTCTTCGTTGCCAGTTACACTTAGGTTTTTTTTTTTGGGTTTTTTGTTTAGATACGGGAATATAAGCTTTTATATATGGGGAACAAAATTATAACACGACACTTGAAGATGACACGCAAATGTAAGTGTACTCCGCGTTACACTACATTTTTTTATGACACCAAAAATTGCGTGTCATAACCCTTCAGATTTTACAAGTTATGACAGTTTTTTTATGACACACATTTTTGCTTGTCATCGTAGATACGTGTGTCATAATTTTAGTGTCATTAAAGGCTATTTTTCTAGTAGTGTGAAGATCCACTAAAGTTTCATATCTTGACCGATGAATAAAGTCACACAAGTAAAGACTTAAAAGAATATTAGAATTTTGAAGTAACAAGATTGTGAAGTCTGAATTGTTGCTTTTGGATTCTAAATGAAACGACAATCGGTAGGTGAACAATTGTGAAGTGTAGAAAAAGTACTAAAGATACTTTACTTTTGAAAAAAAGAACTGACGACAAATTGAATTTATTTTTCACGAATACTATAATATGTAGGTTTCAGGCCCCAAATATACTTAGAAAGTCACTCAATATGTATGTGAAATATGAATAAGAAAACTTGCAGAAAGAAAATGCTAAAACTGCTCTCCTTTACTGAATAATGAAAAGGGCTATTTATAGCCTACAAGAGTCCAACGTGCAAACAAAACAAAATAATGAAATCCTAATTCTTAGCTAAAAACTGATGGAAACATGCACCACTACTCCTAATTACCAGGACAAAGCGATGACCACTTTCTTTGACCATACTAAATAACTTGCAAAACTAACTGCCTAAACAAACTGAAATTACGTACTAGACTCAATACCAATTCTACTTCAAAACTATTAAATAAAAAACCAACTATACCCAACATTGACCCCTTAATCTTGATATGGGTCTTGCTCACCAACGATCGCGTTCCCTTTATCTCGAACCATCTCAACCTTCCACGGACACTCAACAACAATAGTTTACACCAAGAGAAGGTTTGATTAGGTTGTGCACCACCCAATCTTGTCGTTGGTTCTTACTTCTTCCTTATTGCTTCGCGTTAATGCTTGCGGTCTTTCTTGTGTTTTGATACGGTCGATCTTTCATGCTAAACTTGCTTCAACAGGCTACTTGCTACCCGTTTTTCTTGCTAACTTGCTATAATGCCGCTGCAGCCCGGCATATCTTGCTTCTTGCTCTTGCAATGACGCGTCTCTTGCTACTTGCTCTTGCTACACGTGCTACACGGGTTCGATTTTTGCTTATCTTGCTAAACTTTCCAGCCGCTTGCTGTTGTTTAACAAATATAATGGCTGCCATTCTTGATCACCAACAGCCTGCTCCACCTCCTTTGTTCACTTTCAATCATATTGCTTGGTAGTTTGCATATTGAACTACAATTAATACTGAATTATCATCCACATCAGCTTGATAAATTTTCTTTCTTTTTGTATTATTTCTTTTATTCTTCACATGATCTCATTCATGTTGCTATTCGACACATCTTCAAACCTTCTCATCATGTATGTCACCTGCTAAAAAGAAAAATAAAAGAAAAAAAAGTAACGATCTTTCGAGTTCTGATGTGAAATTGTGAACCCATTCGTCTCGTTCTTTCTCCCAAGCCATTGATCTTTCACGACTTCAGTCTTCTATGGTTTTAGTCTCCTCACTGACGATGGTCTTTCTTTCCTTCTTTTGTTGTTTCTGGTCACAAACAGCCTGCATTCCTCGCTTTCTTTCTTTCTTCTTTCTTTTGTTCTGCTTTCTTTCTCCTTACATGGATTCAAGACGAACCCTTCTTTCTTCCTGCTGCTGTTGCTCTTCTTTCTGCCCCGCAGCGAACGAGCCTGCTTCTTTCTCGCCACCGACTCTCAAACCAGCAGCCTTCTCGCACCTCGCTCTGATACCACGTGTAGGTTTCAGGCCCCAAATATACTTAGAAAGTCACTCAATATGTATGTGAAATATGAATAAGAAAACTTGCAGAAAGAAAATGCTAAAACTGCTCTCCTTTACTGAATAATGAAAAGGGCTATTTATAGCCTACAAGAGTCCAACGTGCAAACAAAACAAAATAATGAAATCCTAATTCTTAGCTAAAAACTGATGGAAACATGCACCACTACTCCTAATTACCAGGACAAAGCGATGACCACTTTCTTTGACCATATTAAATAACTTGCAAAACTAACTGCCTAAACAAACTGAAATTACATACTAGACTCAATACCAAGTCTACTTAAAAACTATTAAATAAAAAACCAATATACCCAACATTGACCCCTTAATCTTGATATGGGTCTTGCTCACAACGATCGCGTTCCCTTTATCTCGAACCATCTCAACCTTCCACGGACACTCAACAACAATAGTTTACACCAAGAGAAGGTTTGATTAGGTTGTGCACCACCCAATCTTGTCGTTGGTTCTTACTTCTTCCTTATTGCTTCGCGTTAATGCTTGCGGTCTTTCTTGTGTTTTGATACGGTCGATCTTTCATGCTAAACTTGCTTCAACAGGCTACTTGCTACCCGTTTTTCTTGCTAACTTGCTATAATGCCGCTGCAGCCCGGCATATCTTGCTTCTTGCTCTTGCAATGACGCGTCTCTTGCTACTTGCTCTTGCTACACGTGCTACACGGGTTCGATTTTTGCTTATCTTGCTAAACTTTCCAGCCGCTTGCTGTTGTTTAACAAATATAATGGCTGCCATTCTTGATCACCAACAGCCTGCTCCACCTCCTTTGTTCACTTTCAATCATATTGCTTGGTAGTTTGCATATTGAACTACAATTAATACTGAATTATCATCCACATCAGCTTGATAAATTTTCTTTCTTTTTGTATTATTTCTTTTATTCTTCACATGATCTCATTCATGTTGCTATTCGACACATCTTCAAACCTTCTCATCATGTATGTCACCTGCTAAAAAGAAAAATAAAAGAAAAAAAAGTAACGATCTTTCGAGTTCTGATGTGAAATTGTGAACCCATTCGTCTCGTTCTTTCTCCCAAGCCATTGATCTTTCACGACTTCAGTCTTCTATGGTTTTAGTCTCCTCACTGACGATGGTCTTTCTTTCCTTCTTTTGTTGTTTCTGGTCACAAACAGCCTGCATTCCTCGCTTTCTTTCTTTCTTCTTTCTTTTGTTCTGCTTTCTTTCTCCTTACATGGATTCAAGACGAACCCTTCTTTCTTCCTGCTGCTGTTGCTCTTCTTTCTGCCCCGCAGCGAACGAGCCTGCTTCTTTCTCGCCACCGACTCTCAAACCAGCAGCCTTCTCGCACCTCGCTCTGATACCACGTGTAGGTTTCAGGCCCCAAATATACTTAGAAAGTCACTCAATATGTATGTGAAATATGAATAAGAAAACTTGCAGAAAGAAAATGCTAAAACTGCTCTCCTTTACTGAATAATGAAAAGGGCTATTTATAGCCTACAAGAGTCCAACGTGCAAACAAAACAAAATAATGAAATCCTAATTCTTAGCTAAAAACTGATGGAAACATGCACCACTACTCCTAATTACCAGGACAAAGCGATGACCACTTTCTTTGACCATATTAAATAACTTGCAAAACTAACTGCCTAAACAAACTGAAATTACATACTAGACTCAATACCAAGTCTACTTAAAAACTATTAAATAAAAAACCAATTATATCAAGATTAAACCCAACATAATATTGTGAAAGAATATTTTGATGCATTTAAGGAGGTTGTACAACTTAGTAAGGTCTAAATTTATAGGTATGATATACATATGTGAATGTATGTGCGTAATTAGCACAAGAATACAGGCACACAAGTTATTAGTTCGATGAGATTTGGATCCTGTTTTCTAAAATCTGTGTTCTTAAGAACAATATCTTTCACATTTTGAGGCTCTTGTTGTGCCAATAGATTCTTAGCATGGTTTTGAGAACAACCGTTGCTATCCATAAGCACCAAATTCTATCAAATACGGTCAACAAACTAGTCACCTGGAGGATTCCTTAACGTCCCAATAAAAATCCTTAACAGTCGTTAGGCTTTGTCGGGGGACGATGGTCTTTCTTTCCTTCTTTTGTTGTTTCTGGTCACAAACAGCCTGCATTCCTCGCTTTCTTTCTTTCTTCTTTCTTTTGTTCTGCTTTCTTTCTCTTTTTCTTTTTTTTTTTTTTTTATATGTTTTTTTTTTTTATAGATTTTTTTTTTTTTTTTTTTTTTTTTTTTTTTTTTTTTTTTTTTTTTTTTTTTTTTTTTTTTTTTTTTTTTTTTTTTTTTTTTTTTTTTTTTTTTTTTTTTTTTTTTTTTTTTTTTTTTTTTTTTTTTTTTTTTTTTTTTTTTTTTTTTTTTTTTTTTTTTTTTTTTTTTTTTTTTTTTTTTTTTTTTTTTTTTTTTTTTTTTTTTTTTTTTTTTTTTTTTTTTTTTTTTTTTTTTTTTTTTTTTTTTTTTTTTTTTTTTTTTTTTTTTTTTTTTTTTTTTTTTTTTTTTTTTTTTTTTTTTTTTTTTTTTTTTTTTTTTTTTTTTTTTTTTTTTTTTTTTTTTTTTTTTTTTTTTTTTTTTTTTTTTTTTTTTTTTTTTTTTTTTTTTTTTTTTTTTTTTTTTTTTTTTTTTTTTTTTTTTTTTTTTTTTTTTTTTTTTTTTTTTTTTTTTTTTTTTTTTTTTTTTTTTTTTTTTTTTTTTTTTTTTTTTTTTTTTTTTTTTTTTTTTTTTTTTTTTTTTTTTTTTTTTTTTTTTTTTTTTTTTTTTTTTTTTTTTTTTTTTTTTTTTTTTTTTTTTTTTTTTTTTTTTTTTTTTTTTTTTTTTTTTTTTTTTTTTTTTTTTTTTTTTTTTTTTTTTTTTTTTTTTTTTTTTTTTTTTTTTTTTTTTTTTTTTTTTTTTTTTTTTTTTTTTTTTTTTTTTTTTTTTTTTTTTTTTTTTTTTTTTTTTTTTTTTTTTTTTTTTTTTTTTTTTTTTTTTTTTTTTTTTTTTTTTTTTTTTTTTTTTTTTTTTTTTTTTTTTTTTTTTTTTTTTTTTTTTTTTTTTTTTTTTTTTTTTTTTTTTTTTTTTTTTTTTTTTTTTTTTTTTTTTTTTTTTTTTTTTTTTTTTTTTTTTTTTTTTTTTTTTTTTTTTTTTTTTTTTTTTTTTTTTTTTTTTTTTTTTTTTTTTTTTTTTTTTTTTTTTTTTTTTTTTTTTTTTTTTTTTTTTTTTTTTTTTTTTTTTTTTTTTTTTTTTTTTTTTTTTTTTTTTTTTTTTTTTTTTTTTTTTTTTTTTTTTTTTTTTTTTTTTTTTTTTTTTTTTTTTTTTTTTTTTTTTTTTTTTTTTTTTTTTTTTTTTTTTTTTTTTTTTTTTTTTTTTTTTTTTTTTTTTTTTTTTTTTTTTTTTTTTTTTTTTTTTTTTTTTTTTTTTTTTTTTTTTTTTTTTTTTTTTTTTTTTTTTTTTTTTTTTTTTTTTTTTTTTTTTTTTTTTTTTTTTTTTTTTTTTTTTTTTTTTTTTTTTTTTTTTTTTTTTTTTTTTTTTTTTTTTTTTTTTTTTTTTTTTTTTTTTTTTTTTTTTTTTTTTTTTTTTTTTTTTTTTTTTTTTTTTTTTTTTTTTTTTTTTTTTTTTTTTTTTTTTTTTTTTTTTTTTTTTTTTTTTTTTTTTTTTTTTTTTTTTTTTTTTTTTTTTTTTTTTTTTTTTTTTTTTTTTTTTTTTTTTTTTTTTTTTTTTTTTTTTTTTTTTTTTTTTTTTTTTTTTTTTTTTTTTTTTTTTTTTTTTTTTTTTTTTTTTTTTTTTTTTTTTTTTTTTTTTTTTTTTTTTTTTTTTTTTTTTTTTTTTTTTTTTTTTTTTTTTTTTTTTTTTTTTTTTTTTTTTTTTTTTTTTTTTTTTTTTTTTTTTTTTTTTTTTTTTTTTTTTTTTTTTTTTTTTTTTTTTTTTTTTTTTTTTTTTTTTTTTTTTTTTTTTTTTTTTTTTTTTTTTTTTTTTTTTTTTTTTTTTTTTTTTTTTTTTTTTTTTTTTTTTTTTTTTTTTTTTTTTTTTTTTTTTTTTTTTTTTTTTTTTTTTTTTTTTTTTTTTTTTTTTTTTTTTTTTTTTTTTTTTTTTTTTTTTTTTTTTTTTTTTTTTTTTTTTTTTTTTTTTTTTTTTTTTTTTTTTTTTTTTTTTTTTTTTTTTTTTTTTTTTTTTTTTTTTTTTTTTTTTTTTTTTTTTTTTTTTTTTTTTTTTTTTTTTTTTTTTTTTTTTTTTTTTTTTTTTTTTTTTTTTTTTTTTTTTTTTTTTTTTTTTTTTTTTTTTTTTTTTTTTTTTTTTTTTTTTTTTTTTTTTTTTTTTTTTTTTTTTTTTTTTTTTTTTTTTTTTTTTTTTTTTTTTTTTTTTTTTTTTTTTTTTTTTTTTTTTTTTTTGTTTTTTTTTTTTTTTTTTTTTTTTTTTTTTTTTTTTTTTTTTTTTTTTTTTTTTTTTTTTTTTTGCCTTTTCTTAATTTTGGGTTTGAAGATTGAACATAAATGTATTTGTATTACACTAATAATATTATGTATTGTTTGTATCCAAAATTATATGTGTCAAAAACATGTTTTGGGTGAAGCCCAAGTCGATTGATTTCTGGAAAAATCGAAGAACAAGTCGTTTTATGAATTCTGGTCGAAATTGTGCCTTAAATTCGTTTTCTGAGATCAGCAGCTATCCAACGAACTTTAAGTTCGTTTGGAATGGTTTAACTTCGTTTGGGAATGACTAAATTCGTTTGACACAAAGCCAAAGTTCGTTTGAAGCTTTCTAACTTCGTTTGAAACTAAGGATGTCTAAATTCGTTTGAAGTGAAAGTCTAAGTTGTTTTGAAACTTAAGTCCGTTTGATTCAAGCCTAAGTTCATACTACAAACGAAGTTTAAGTTCGTTTGAGGTATTCTAACTTCGTTTGAGGTTGCTTAAGTTCGTTGTTGTGGTCTAAGTTCGTAAGAACGAACCTAAGTTCGTTTTAAAGTTCGTTTGAGTCCCAAATGACTTATATTTTGTATATTAATGTATCTTAGGTGTCGGGGATTACTATTAAGCACTATTAGCTCCCTGTTTGCTCGCGTACACTACTACGAGGTAAGATACACTACTTTTGTCGCGCTGAGGGTGCAACAAAAATGGTTTCATAAACTATAACCTCCAAATGGTAATGTATAACCTATATTGTGGTTGGGTTGATATGGGAGGTATTCGGGGATTAAAGATGACGATGCCTATGCTTATAATGTTTCCCCGTGAATATGTTTATGATATGATATGTTATGATGAACGGTGGTTAATGAATATGTTTATGATATGATATGTTATAATGAACGGCGGTTAATGATATGTTTATGAAATGATATGTTGTAATGTTGTTGTGTGCATGTATATGTGGCTTGTTCATCTAGAACACTAGACCTTTTTAGGTTGCCATGACACGTGCACGTTTTAAGGGCCCTAACGTGAAAAGATGATAGTGTGGATTAGTTTAGGCTAAAGGTGGAAATCTAAACTAAACATGATAAATGCTCGAGCTAATTAGATGTTAAGTGTTATGCATAACCTGTGCCTTACGGTGGTAATAGGTACATCGTGCCTTACGGTGGTAATGGGTACGTATAAATCGTGCCAGACGGTGGTAATAGGTACGTCATGCCTTACGGTGGTTATAGGTATGTTAAAATGGTTGCTCGGATGGTTCCTTGCAACAAGTCATATGTGGCGAGTAGTTTCGGGTGGCCTGATGACCCACCTAATGTCATGAACATAGTGTACTACTCATGGATCGACATTGTCTTTCCTTAAAAACGGTAACTTCGGTTACAACTTAACGAGGTGAATCAAAGTGATCAATTGATTAGGCACGCTTAGGGTCATGAACTCTATGCTTATATGTGATGTGGATATGTGATGTGGATATGTTATACGGTGGTATGAATGCCTAATTAAAATGACGTAATGTTTTAAAGTGACGATTTAAATGGATGAAATGTTTTGCTTAAACCTGGTGTTATCTTACTTAGCTTTATAGCTAACACTTGTTTCTTTTAATGTGTTGACACCCCTCAGGTTAGGCAATGAGATGACGTGTGAAGCTTTGACGAGAGATGGGTAGATGATCAAGCTGGCTTTAGTTTACCCAATAGCTTCGCATAGACCTTATGTTATTGATTTTCTTTATGGAACTTATGTAATGACTATGTTATGATTGCTTTATGTTGGGCAATCTTATGGATTTCTTTTATTACAGATTTGATGCTATTAGTAACACCACCAATGTTTTCTCAACTGTTTTCCTTAGTTGAGTATTTTCCTAAATCGTTTCCGCATGATTTAACGCCGTTAGGCGAAATTTTTGGAAATCCATATTTTTACAAAACGGGTGTTACAAAAAACAATCCACCAGTGGATATTTGGCCGTACAAATATGGTTTCATGCATTTAAGGAATTAAATGTGATTCCTAAAATGCATTGTTTAAATTACAAGAATAAAGTCACATTGATGTGACCTGTCTTACTTTAACCTAACCACTTTTACATGCGTATGTACTTTTAATAATAGACAAATGGATTGTCCGGATAAAAGCATGTAAAGGCAAAAAGACATTCCTCGTAATCAGTGTTCAGATTTGTTAGTTCTGGAACACTGACAACTGCTCCAGTCTTCGATCAGTGAAGACTGCTACTGGGCTCCGCCATTTAGTCAGTCTTCTTCTTCAGACTTCAGTCTTCGACTTGGTGAGAATGTCTTTAGTGGAATAGATCTTGACTAGAGTGAAGTCGAGTGAACTGAAATCTGGTGTCATCCAAATTTCCTGTACAAGTAAGGCGTTCACTGTTATTTTATTATTTCTGAACAAAATCTTCAGTAAGGCTTCAGATGGCTGGACCAGTCCAGTAAAATCTGGAGCGAGTCTAGTAAAACCTGGACTATCATTTATAAAAGGGATTTATCATATATATAAATCACAAACTTACCCACTTAAATTAGATATTATCTTAAATGTCCATTTTAGATACTTAACTCAGCATATAAACCCATTTAGTCAATTTTAATATTAACTAAAATCTCAACAAATTTGTGGTGACTTGTAAATTTTATATATCTTGACCATTTTGCCCTCTTAAAATGAGTAAATGCTTCGTGGCTTTTTCAAGTAATGAGAAATTTAGTTTTTATAAGTCTGCAAATATTAGTTTTTATCCACTTAGAGTTTTTAATGTCAAACAAAAAGGTTTGAGTAACTGTCATTGTTTTGTTCGTGTTCTTTAATTGTTAATTGTTAGTGATGGTATATATATGTTAGTCAAGAAAGTTTATTATACTACCAGGGTTGTTTAATAAAAACTTTGAATAATGAGAAACATGATAATGATTATATATATTCATGAAATAATGAAATGTGAATTAATTGATTCAATTTTGTCATGTTGATCGAAAAATATATACTTTAAGAATATGCATAAAGATATCGAAAAATATATACTTTAAGAATATGCATAAAGTTATTTATTAAACTATATGATAAGAAATTAAAAAGTATATAATAAATTAAGTAATTTAGTTTTAATGTTATAATGATATCATCAGTTATATAGTGAAAAAGGAAATATTAATAAATTTTTTTTATTATATATAGAAATAACTCAAAAGTTTTTTTTATTATATTCCGCAATTATAAAAATTTAGTGTTAGTGTGTATTTTTATGCTGTTGTTGGTAACTCACAGGTTCAATGGTCTTAAAATGAAGACTCTCCCTCAACTAAAATGAAATCAAATCGTCCTGAGTTTTCTTTACTTTGTCACTTTATGGTTTGGATTGTATCTCTTTCATGGTTTTTTTTATTTTATTTTTTTGGTCACTTTATGATTTTCCAAAATGAAGATGGATTCCAAAAAAAAAAAATTAGGGGCAATATAGGAATTGATTTATGTGAAATTGTCTTTATTAAATATTTTAATGAATTGGGTATATATATACTAGATTATATTCCCGCGTAATACGCGAGCTAAACATATTAAGATTTTCAAAATTATATAATTAGTAGTATAGATAAGCCATGTTGAAATTGATGATATTATTATTCAAAAAATTCTATGCATTGAAGTTGTTTAGTGGGATATACATGTTGAGTCCTAGTGTAACTGATTAGATTTGTTGATAACAAAAGGTATAAAAGAATGTTTCTAACATATTTCAACATTTGCATAATATATAACTGAGATTAATCACTGGTGAACAAATATTTTTTTAACCCGTAACCCAAACTAAATAAGAATTATAAATAAACATGTATAAACAAAGTTCTTAGAAATTATAAATAAACTTCCAAACCTAGTCTACAAGGAAATGAAAATAAACAAAACCTCTTTTTTTATGTTCTTGGTTTGCGACGGCTAAAGGAAAAAAAAACCAAAAACTTTGGTTTAACTTTTTGAAAAGTCGAAGGCAAAAAATACAATTATAATATATATATATATTATATATATATGTTTGTCTATATATATATATTATATATATATATATATTATATATATATATTATATATATATATATTATATATATATATATATTATATATATATATTATATATATATATTATATATATATATTATATATATATATTATATATATATATATTATATATATATATTATATATATATATTATATATATATATATAATATATATATATATTATATATATATATATATATTATATATATATATTATATATATATATTATATATATATATTATATATATATATATAGAAATAACTCAAAAGTTTTTTTTATTATATATAGAAATAACTCAAAAGTTTTTTTTATTATATATAGAAATAACTCAAAAGTTTTTTTTATTATATATAGAAATAACTCAAAAGTTTTTTTTATTATATATAGAAATAACTCAAAAGTTTTTTTTATTATATATAGAAATAACTCAAAAGTTTTTTTTATTATATATAGAAATAACTCAAAAGTTTTTTTTATTATATATAGAAATAACTCAAAAGTTTTTTTTATTATATATAGAAATAACTCAAAAGTTTTTTTTATTATATATAGAAATAACTCAAAAGTTTTTTTTATTATATATAGAAATAACTCAAAAGTTTTTTTTATTATATATAGAAATAACTCAAAAGTTTTTTTTATTATATATAGAAATAACTCAAAAGTTTTTTTTATTATATATAGAAATAACTCAAAAGTTTTTTTTATTATATATAGAAATAACTCAAAAGTTTTTTTTATTATATATAGAAATAACTCAAAAGTTTTTTTTATTATATATAGAAATAACTCAAAAGTTTTTTTTATTATATATAGAAATAACTCAAAAGTTTTTTTTATTATATATAGAAATAACTCAAAAGTTTTTTTTATTATATATAGAAATAACTCAAAAGTTTTTTTTATTATATATAGAAATAACTCAAAAGTTTTTTTTATTATATATAGAAATAACTCAAAAGTTTTTTTTATTTTATTTTTTTGGTCACTTTATGATTTTCCAAAATGAAGATGGATTCCAAAAAAAAAAAAAAAAAAAAAAAAAAAAAAAAAAAAAAATATACATTTAATTATACAAAGTACAAGGACTAATGATGTGTTTCCTGCATAATAAATTTGGTAATGCTACTATTATTTTGATCTAAAGGTTGTAATTAAAAGTTTAAACTCATCTAACGGTTCCTTACTTCTTTATAAAGAAATTTAGGACCTTGTTATATATATATTATGTAGAAATTATAAAAAAGATCACGATACATATAGATGATTTACATATATATATATTATATATATATATTATATATATATATATTATATATATATATTATATGAAATTCTAATATTTAGATTGGTTATATTATATTGTAATTGTTATTTAGTTGGGTATATATGTTATTTTAGAAGTTAATGAGGGGATATATGAGATTCTCCTTATAAATAAAAATATAGGTTATATAGAGGTTGGTTATTGTAAAATAAGTATTAAAGTAAAACAAATAAGAAAAGATCTTGACCCACATCGTGCTGGAAAAATATATATATATATACGTATACTTTGAAGACTTTGAATAATTAATTAATATTAGTAATAGTATTAGGAACAATTTGCAACTAATCTTAAGTTAAATGAGGTGTAAATATACATAGCAACTTAAAATGAGAACTTGTATCTACAAATATACAAATAACCAAAAATCCTAATTGTCATTTAAATAAAATTGCCACATAAGATTAACATATCTTCTCTTAATTATTAAAGAGATAGAGGTATTTATCTTGAAAATTTATTATCCAGATTTCATAAGTCAAATTATTGCGAGTAAACCTATTCGTGTCATGGGAACCGGCAATCTTACAAGACATATTCTTGAATGTCAACTTCGGGATGACAAGTAAGTTTATTTATAACTCTTGATTCTAAAATACTTTTATATTACTAGACAAATACACACGTGATGCGGCGATGTGGCGACGGGTGGTGGCGGCCGTGGTACTGGTAGCGGTGTGGGTATTAATGTAAAAATGATTGTCAATGGGTTGGTGACCCATTGGTAAGGTCTTAGACCTTGAGGAAATCCACCAGGGTTCGAATCTCACTTCCTACATTTGTAGGAGTGGATTATTAGGGGGGGGTCGAGAGTCCTGGGTTTCACCCCAAGCATGTGTGGTTCGAGCTCCGCATATTGCCCAATTGGATGTCACTGTGGTGTCTCGAATGCTAACTACTAACAGTAATTACTAACTCGTTGTTAAAAAATGAAGTGATTAATGTAAAAGGGTGTGGTATAGTTATTTTAAAGGTTGAGAGATGTATGTTGTATATAATTTTATTAAGGGTATTATAGGTATTTTGAAGTTGTTTAAATTAGTGAACAAAAGAAAGAGGTATTTTGGGGTTATCAACTACTTAGTTGAAAAAATTGGAAAGAACAAATGTTTTATAATGTAGTAGAGATAGAGATAGAGATATAAAGTATAATATATGCTTTCAATGTTTCAATATCATGTTCTTTTATTTCATATATATTATAACTAAAAGAGGAGGTTGGGGGTACACTTGGCACCCTAATCTCCCTCCTTGAGCCTAATTCTCCCTCCTAATTAATCCTCTATTTTTCTATATTTTTTAATTAAAAATTTCTATATTTTTCTATTTTTCTATATTTTTTAATTAATTTAGCTCTCTTCTTTTTTCTAGATTTTTTTTCTTATTAAATAGATAATTATATTTAAAACTCTATCATAAATCTTTTTCTATCAAAACAAATCCTTTTAAATTTTAAAGATATAGAATGTAAAATTTTTTATTATATATATTAACTAGTCTTCAGGCCCGTCCGATGGACGGATAGTCTCAAAATATATCAAAAGTATTAATAACAAAACAAGTGAAAAATAACAAAACATGAACAAAACAAATTTAAAGAATAAACCCTTTTGTATTAGAAGAAGAAGCCATAATCAAACTACATTGACAACAAACTAAATTAAAAGAGATGAAAAATAACAATAACATAACAATTCAATATCAAATAATAAACAAATACAAACAAAATATCAAAAATAAAATTAAAGTAATATTAAAAAAATGTATGTTTTTTTTGTTGATAAATTTATTGAACTTGATTTGTTTATTAAAGATAAAAAGGAAATAATAATAATAATAATAATAATTAATAAAAAATTTGGTTGTTATATATAATAATAAATAAAAATTTCTATATTTTTCTATTTTTCTATATTTTTCTATTTTTATATATTTTATTGGGATTTTATTATATATTTTTAAAATTTAAAAAGATTTGTTTTGATAAAAAAAGATTTATGATAGAGTTTTAAATATAATTATCTATTTAATAAGCAAATAAAAAATAAAAAAATCTAGAAAAAAAGAGAGCTCTAGAGTAATTAGGAGAGAGTTTTACATAATAAACTAGTATAATACCCGGACTTTGTCCGAGGTAATAATAATAATAATAATAATAATAATAATAATAATAATAATAATAATAGTAGTAGTATATATATAGTATCATACCCGGACTTTGTCCGGGAATAATTAAAATATAATGCAATGTATTTATTAAAAATAATAATAATAATAATAATAATAATAATAATAATAATAATAATAATAATAATAATAATAATAATAATAATAATAAAAGAAGGGGGATAATAATAATAATAATAATAATAATAATAATAATAATAATAATAATAATAATAATAATAATAATAATAATAATAATAATAACAATAATATAATAATAATAATAATAATAATAATAATAATAATAATAATAATAAAATAATAATAATAATAATAATAATAATAATAATAATAATAATAATAATAATAATAATAATAATAATAGTAATAGTATATACCCGGACTTTGTCCGGGAATAATTAAAAATAATGCAATGGAATAATGTTGATTAAAAAAAAAACAATTATCATAAATTTTATAAATTACTTTTTCTTTTAATATAAAACAGTTTTTGTTTTATATTGTTTTATTTTTTTTATAACTTTTAGTTATAGCTTGTTGGTTTTTTATATCTAGTGTTATACTCGAACTTCGTCCAGGATTTAATTTTCTTTTTTATACTTGTTTGAATTTTCTTAAACTTGAAACGTTTTAATTTAATTACACAAAAGTTAAATAAAACCAAAATGAAAATAATGTTTGTAGTTGTTAGTAGGTTGCTCAAACAATTTTAACGTATGTATGTTTCTTCAGCCAAGTAGTGATTTTACAATGACGGTTGAGTGGTTGATGACCTGCTTGACACGTTCTAAAATTTGTCTTTTGAGGTTTCCCATAACAACCCAAGGGGTTTGAAATTTGAATGATTTACCCAAATTTGTGTTGTGTTATATTTCATAAGTCAAAACGGACCCGGGTCAAAATGAGTTCGGGTCAAAATGGACACTATGAAGAAAACATCAATTGGGTCGCCTGTTATATATAAGTAGTAAAGTATTATAACTAATAATTGAACAGCAATGTATAAATTATGAAAGTAATATGTACATTATTTAAACTATAAATATAAAATGTTAAAAGATAAAGTTAATTTTTCAATTATCAAAGTAGATGTCACGTGGTGGTTCCTTTTTGCACAGACATGAACTCACACAGGAGTGAGTAATCCTTCAAAGTTCAACCATGAAAGCACACAGCCTTCAATATTTATTTCCATCTTTAAAAAATAATTTTTTCAATCTAATTTCATAGCACCCCGAATCCCCGATTTAGAGCTATTAAAATATTATGTTAAAATTAAACGGCTGACTTATTTTGAATAGATTACCAACCCCCGGAAATTCCTTCCTCCGTCAGCCGGAATATCGCCGGATTCTGTGTCCTGTTAACGGGAATGGCAACGGTGAAGATTATAAGTTCAATGAATGGAATCAAAATTCGGTGACGGAGATTGCAAGAAACATCCAGGAAAGTGAGTTCACCAGGCACCATGTTCCTCTCTGTTCTACATGAATTGATTTTGACCATATTCATTTGATGTTCGGCCCAGTTTGACCCGTTCTTGTATTTCATGTGGCCCAGACAAACCCAAATCTCTAGAATATATACCCATAACCACCACAGTTTTATACAAACGGGTTAACATTGCCGCTCTAAATACCAGTAAATACTGAGGGAAGTCTATTGAATGGGGTACAAAAGATTGCTATTCAAAGCATCGTTAAGAGTTCTCCCTTCTAGGGAGATAGAGTGGTTCGGTATTTACTATTTAGTATACTTTCAGTGGGCCATGTTCAGTATTTCTGAAATTAATTCAGTATTCAGTAAAGACAACTTATTCGGTATTTATACAAAGGCAGCCATGGTGGGTTCTATGAATACTGAAAGTAAATACTAAGAGTGGTTCAATATTTAGTATTGATGTTATTAGTGGGGACAAAAAACTAAATGATCACCTGATTCTATCCTCTCACAATTGTGGCTAAAAGATATACAAAATTGAGATCAGTAATACTGAATAACTTCAGTATCACTACTGAATAAGCATTGCATAACTTGTAAAACTATTGATTAGCCAGTGCAAGTAAATACTGAGAGCGCTTCAGTATTTACAAAGCCAAGTAGTCGAATTATTCATGTTATGCAATAATGAATCAGATAAATGAAAAGGGAAAAGTTGTCATCTATTGCAACAACATCTGGCCATTTTTGGCTTTCCCAAACAATGATTTACCAAGTATATTAATGCTGGGATTGACCCTGAGTTATGGTTGGCTCTCTCATATGTTAATCATAGATCAGCGGATAACTATCCATGTCACTTTATCTGTGTCGAACGTTGATTCTAAGAGCTTATCAGTGCTTCATCAACAGCTATCTCCAATTAGTAACCATCTTTATTTGTTTACTATATGGATACGAGTGTCAACCCTGTCAACTGAACCTCACCCAAAACGCATATTAATCTGGAAGCACATAAACTAATTGGAGTAAAGAAAGTGATCGAATATAAGTTTAATGATTATGGGAACCGTGTTTGATACGGGAATGTCCAGATTCAACGAACCAAGTTTGACTGAAGCTGAGCTGGAGGAATCTGGAGAAAAGCAGTTGACTAAACTGAAGAAGGAATCTAAGCGAACCATGCAGTCTGAACAAGCAATGATAATATTGTCAGCTGTATCACATTTTAACCATCTATTTTCTGAAACAACTCAGTCTCCAGTAGTGACCTTGCTCCAGTGGGAATTATCACCAGTGGCATCTGATGAGCTCCAGATGCATCTGAAGGGTTCCAGTAGTGAATACTGAAGACCACCAGTGAAGTGCTCCAGATGAATGCTCCAGTTGTCCATAATAAAGTTTGTTTTAACTGAAGGTTGTGTGGGGTCAATAAGGACGTGGGTATGGACGCGTGGCAGCTTTTTAGTGGATCAAGGAGGAGCGTGCAAAAGCATTAATTTTCCTAACGGTATTGTGGGCCACTTGAAGAGGATTGTTTCTAGAAGCCTTATGTGTCTATTTCTTATTGGTCCAAACTAATTAGTGGCTTGCACATGACAGCTTTTATTGTAAAATTTTATTCTTGTCGATGATTCCTAGGTAGAGCATGTGGCTATAAATAGAGGTTTTATCTCTCATTGTAAAGTAAGTTGATGTTGAATGAAAATTAATAGAGCAACCTCTATTTCTTACAAATCTTCTTTTACCTTTATAGATCTTTGATCTTGGTGGTTAGGAGTAACCCCTTTATCAATATTTGTGGTGACTTGTTCTTTATCAAATATTGTGGTGAGCTCTTTTAAATCTTCGGTTTCCTTTATCTATAGTCGTGGTGGCTAGACCTTTATCGATTGTAGTGGTGGGGCGGAGTGTTTCCTTTATCCTTGATTCCGGAGGCTTAGCCTTTACGAGTCTTGGTGGTGGATTCTTTTATCTATCATTTTACTTTATTGTCTCGTTTAGTTGTTTATTTCATATAAAATCCAGAAAATACCAAAAATAGTCTTCCGCTGTCGTTTGTCGCGTGATTTACGCATCAAATTTGGTATCAGGGCCAGGTTTGAAAAAGGTTTCTTAATCTTTTTGTCCGTTGGGTGTTGTTTGTTTTAGATCTATTGTTTGTTAGTTATTTGTTGGTTATAAATGGCGTTTAGAAGAAATATGACTTTAGACGAAGCTAATAATGCTAGGAGAGATAGACAGATTGAAGATCTACAAGAAGCACTTGGTAGAGTCGTTCATATGTTAGAAGATGGTGGTTTACGATTTAATAGAGAAAACGTTGTTGCCAGTGAAAGAGATTCTGAATCTCAAGGTCCTAGTGTAAGATCTGATGGTACATCTAGAAACTCTAGTGATTCTGATGAACCCCATCCTAGAGAAAGGCGTAGGAGGCATAAGGGAAATGATACTAGGGATATTAAGATAGATCCACCAGATTTTAATGGGTCTTCTAACCCAGAAGAGTATTTTGAATGGATCCAGGTGATGGACAGAATTATGGAAATAAAAGGGTATGATGATAAAAAGAGTTTTAAGGTTGCCATTATTAAACTGAAGAAATATGCTTCGTCCTGGTATGATAACATGAAGTCTGAAAAGGAATATAAAGGCAAAAGCAAAATCAAGACTTGGTCCAAACTGAAGGAAGTTATGCAGAAAAGATTTGTTCCCCAGTCGTACAAGCAAGACCAGTACTTACTGATGAACAATCTGAAGCAAGGAGTTAAGGAGGTTGTAGAATACATTAGAGAGTTTGAGCATCTGAAGACCAGAACTGGTGTGAATGAAACTGAAGAGCACACTATAGCCAAATTTCTTGGTGGTCTGAACGCTGCCATTACTGAGAAGATTGAATTGCAGCCTATCTGGACATACGAAGGTGCATGTAAACTGGCCATCCAGATTGAAAGACAACTGAAGAAAAAGGTTCCGTACAAGTCATTCAGTAAAGTTCCTGCCATTGCCAGTCAACCAGTTGCCAGATTTACTGAAGCTGTTCAGAAATCCTTCAGAGGGAAAGAAAAAGAAACTGGAGCTTCTAAAGAACCAGTTGGAAGAAAATGTTTCAAGTGTCATGGCTTTGGTCACTTCCAGACCCAGTGTCCTAATCAAAGAGCATTGACTGCTAAAGAAATTGAATGTTTACCAGATGTCGACACTGAAGAAGGTGAGCCAGTGTACGATGAAGAAGAAGATGAAGAATCATATGTTGGTGCAGATGTGGGAGAGATGTTGGTTGTCAGGAGAGTGATGCATACTGATGAAGTTACAGCTGATACTGCTCAGAGAGAGAATATTTTCCACTCCAGATGCACAGTGAAAGGCAAGGTATGTGATATGATCATCGATGGTGGCAGTTGTGCAAATGCTGCTTCAACTTACATGGTAGAGAAACTGGAACTACCAACAGTGAAGCATCCCAGACCTTACAAGTTGCAATGGTTAAGCGAAGGTTCTGAAGTAAAGGTAAATCGACAAGTCACTATTCCCTTTTCAATTGGGTCAGTTTGCCAAGATAAAATTATATGTGATGTTGTTCCCATGTGTAACAACCCTCAATTTCCGACTAGGACAATTTACTTAGACTTATCTAGGTATCAATCCCTAGAGGTTTACTAAGAGAATTGGCCTTATAGACATTTCGGCATGGTGATAATTGCCCCCTAGTTCAATGAAGTATTGTAGGTGACTAGCTATCTTAGAAATGCCATGAACAATAACTATAATCATTCAACACAATCTTAAGCTACAAATTAATTCTAATTGAACTTGACGAAAGGTCAACAAACCAAAAACTTTATTTCGAGAAGTTAAGTTATATAAATAATAATGTGAGTCTCACAAGTTGAGATAACAATCAAAATTCTTAAAAATGTCCAACAAACTGAATCATCAAGCCAACTAAATTACATTTGGTCATGAAAATACCATGAGCTTATTAAAAATAATTAAAACTCCTTAAGTACATGAAAATGCTTGAATAATAATAAGTATATATGTACAAGTCTAATATAAATACAAGATTATAAATAAATGGATTAAGCAACAACTTTTAAAATACAAATGTATGCATATATATGTACATATACACGACACACATACATATACATATACCAAGACAACAAATCAATTTATATGAACAAGCAAATACATGTTACATGTATAAAACATATACCCACTTAAATATACATATACCCACATATACCTACACAAAAATTATAAAAATAATGAGAAACCCTTCATTCCCCCCCTTTTTGGCCGTCCCCCCTATACCACCACACACACACTTCACTCTTGAAACTCCCATTCTACACATTCACTTCACACACACAACTCATTTTCTCTCTCAAAAACCTTTTCTCTTCTCCTTTTTCTCCTTCTTGATTTCGGCCAAAACAAAGAAGAACACCAACAAAAATCAAGTTAATCAACTATAATAATAAAGGTTTGTTAAGGATTAAGCAAGGGTTAATTCAAGATACATTTAAGGGTTATTTCAAGCTTGGATTAAGGGTTATTAGGAGCCTAAATAGGTCCGAAAAATCTGCCCAAATTTACCTTCAAAACCAAGTTCTTCAAGGGTATAAATCTTCATCTCTTTACTAGATCTATATTGTTCTTGTTTATATTCAAAGGTTTTATCAAAAGTTTATGTTTTCTTCTTGATTTCTTGTTATATACACTTGATGAAGGCAAAGTTGATAGGATCTTTCTCCTCATGCATATGCATGTCGAAATCTATGAGAAAGATCCAAGGATTCAACAAGTTTAAGACCCAAAAGTGTTGTTATAGATTAGTAGCTTTTAAAGTGATTTTCCTTTTGATAGATCTATATGTTTTTGTATATTTTGAAGAATATATTTCTGAGATTCTTCATTAAAAAGATGTTTTTATGTTGTTGAAAGTTAGATCTATAAAGATTGGTATTGAAAAGTGTTGATTTGAATGAATACATGTTAGATCTAAGAAAGTTGAATCTTATTGTTGGATTATGAGATGGATGGACTTGTATTAAGTGAAAAATATGTTAAAAGAAGTATAATAATCTGGAAATTTGATGTTGAGAGATATAAAAATAAAGTATTAATCTTGTAAATAATGAACTCAAGTGTTAATAAAGCAAGAATGGTCATTGGTGAGTTGTTTGGACCCAAATACCTTCTGACAGAATCATTCTCCTGTCTTTGGACGGATAAACTGAACATGTGAGGGCCGTTTCAAGAAAAACTTTCAAAATAAAAGTTGTAGATAAAAGAGTTAAGATTAACCTCCAACTGGAATCACTCAAAAACACTAAACCAAACCAAAGATATGATTTTTCTACCAAAAGTGGTCAAAACTGGATTTTTGTCTTAATGTTGTGTCAACTTTGACGATTTTTAATTCCTTAACTATTAGGTTTCAGAAGTTTAAACTTGGTGTGAACTGAGTTCAAAGTGTCACTAACTTAAAATAAAATTGGGAGATTTTTCTTAAATGTCCATCATAGAAATCTTTTATAAAATATCTTGGGTCGCACAGCAGCTCTTGTTCTGACCAGTTTTGGTTTGATAATTTTTAGAGGTAGTAAACAATGTCTGAAAATTTAGCAAAAATTCACATAAATATAGGACACATATATGTCTCTGTATAAAAATCACCAATGTCCAAATAATTCAACTTAACCAAGAATGACTACTCAACATTTTATGAAAATAAGTGTTAAAACAGAAAATTTTAAGTAAAGGTTCTTCACAACAAAATAAGCTAAAAGTCACTAGATTGCAACTCTAACCAACTCCAACAATCTCGTAACAAAAAGTATTATAAACCTACTGAGAATATGTCAAATAAAAGTTATAAAACTTAACTTGGTTATTAAATGGCAAAGACAAGCCTACAAATCACTAATTCAGTTCATATAAGCACTAACCGAAAGCTTTAATTTGCACTTATCACACCACCACCACTATCACGACTTAAGACACCAAAATATAATGAACATTCTGGAAATAATGAAATAAGGATGAAGATCCATTTTGACGCATTTGAATTGCTTGGAAAATGAGGCTAAAATCACTATTTCGGTAAACGATTTATAAACTTAGAATCCTCTAAATGAGCAAGACACAAGAGAGGTCGAATTGATATGATTTTTCCCATGGTAAAAGTTGCCTAAAAGGCCTGGGATTTTTAGCCAAAAAGTTATGTGGTGATTTCTAAGAATTTCTATTAATTATTAAATTTAAATGATAATTAAAAAGGTAAATAAATAAATAAATTATATAAATCATGAATTTGGTTAAATAATCACAACCAATGATGAAAGTGACTAAAACCTACTGGAGTAAAATCATTTCAAGTCAAAGAACAAATGTCATATAATTTAGAAATAATTAAGTAAGTGGAAATCACAAATTAATAACTATTTTTAAATTAATAGAAAAATTTCATAAATAAATATATATATCACAATATTTTAAGTTAAAAAGCATAATAATCAGAATATAACCCAAATATAATTAGCCACAAATTATAAAGGCAAGTGAGGTACTTAAAAGTATTTTAAAGAATTATTTGGTTAATAAATCAAGAAAATGAATAAATAATTAATTAAATGATATTAAATTAAATAAATAGTTATAAATTAGAAAGTATTCATAAATATTAATATTATGAAGTTACTAATGTCAAATATTATAATCAAGCAAAGCACACAATGGGAACCATGATAATCAGAGGCAAGCTACCGAAATTCTAACAACTTATAAATACATGTATAATGAAAGTGACCCTTTTACACCAACACTCTCTACAACCAAAAAGATGCAAATAATAACAATATACTTGGATCCCAAAATTTATGACAACATAATGAAAGTGGCATTTCTTAGTGATGGCTTAAGATAGGAACTTACGTATATTAGTCCTATCGTAGGGATAGTCTTAGCTTAAAGTGTGATTGAGGAATATGACGGATATATGGTCAAGGAAGCGATAGATGGGAAGTACCCATTTTGGATGAGTGAATATAATATGCGGCATATCAAGGTGAGTCATAGCCCCTTTTCAAACTCTTTTATCTGTTTTACTTACGGGGTGAAAAGCATGATTAATTAAAATGAATTTATCTTATGAAATGATTCTTTGAAATAATGATAATGATATGGGAATTATATTGTATGTTCAACGTGTTATATGTTATATGATGAGCTTGAGTACTGTCAAGCGGTGGTCCCCTGTACACTACTATTAACTCATTTGAGGCCTGTAGTTAGAGGGTTGCGCAACTAGGACTTGTCCCCTCATCCACTATTATAGGTAACGGTGGGATGTTTGGTCTGCCTTGGTGGCCACCTTCATCGCCAGTCTGGCCTCCGCGGTGCTCTAACTACTATATATTTATGGGCGTCTCCATGGCACGACCCTTGGTTATCTTTATGCACGTGATTGACAGCATGTGCTTATCATTATCTTATCATTTGGGACAATATATTGATTATTGGGACATAACCGGTCTTAGTAGTGGCTCAAGAACAATCTCATCAAATTACGTCATGGTAGTCTTACCATTGACCAAGAGGTATTGATATTATATTGGATGGAAATTGTGGATTGAACATACGGTTTGGGTATTGGACCTTATATGGAATCTTGAAAGTTGCTGAAATTGGCAATATCGAAGTATTGATGACCAAATGGTTTTGGTATAATGAATGATTAATCGATTGATATATTTTTCTGTCACGATAAATGTGACAAATGAGAACTTTATAATTTACCTTGGATTTCTCAACTATTTTGAAATGGATATGTAACGAGGTTTACTTGCAAACCTATGCACTCACCAACTACGTTTTCGTAGTTGACACTTTTTCTTCATGCTTTTCAGGAATTAGCCTTTGTCTTGAGGAATTATATGCATCATGGTTGTTTGCATTGCACTTTGGAGTCAAAGATCAAACCTTGTGACGGGCAATGGAATCCGCCTTGATCATTGTATTATATCATCTCATGTATTTGTTATTTGTTTCGTGGACTCAATATCCAAGTATGGTAGACGTATTGTTATCGGGAATTGGTTCACATGCTTGTGCATTGTAAAATTATTCTTGTCAACTAAAGCTATGGTGAATGTTATCTATTATCCTTTGATTTGAATACTCGACTTTCTGTACATCTCATCATTCCGCCGTGGTTGGGGTGTTACAGAAATGGTATCAGAGCCTAAGGTTATAGAGAACATTGGGGTTCCTCCGGGAATTCCAAAACTATAGCCTCTTTTCAAAACGAATTTTTTTTTATAGTCGAGTCGAGCATAAGGTTAAGCGGTTTAGTTTGAGCTTTACATGGTAGGACCATAATTAAACGTAAAGTCATGAATCTACGTTTAATTATGAGAGGACCATGTAAAACTCAAACGGCCACTTGGACTTATGTTCAAAAGGATTCCTTTCAAAAAAAAAAAGATCTTTATTAAACTCGTTTTAATGAGAATACGTGTTGCATTTAGACATTCACCTAAGCATATATAGCGATTCGAGACTTGCCTTACTTGAGGATTATGCTAGTTTAGTAGGATTCCCCTTTTGCACATTAGAAGTGAAATGAATATAAGATTGAAAGGCATTCGTTGATACATGCTACTTTATGCTATAACATGTGAATTTGGGCATGATTTGATTGCAATGTGAAAGTTGTAATGTGCAATGTGAAAGTTTGTAATATGCAATGTGAAAGTTTGGAATGTGCAATGTGGAAACTATGTGAGGAATGCATGCGTAAAAGCCTTATGATTCATGATGTTGAACTTTAAGTTGCCCATGCACTTTAAAATAATGAGATTATTATAAGGCACGAAATCATTTTGGGGTATGACTTGTTCAAATTATTGAGTAATGACGTTGACTATTTATGATCGATTTAGAAAGAAAATATAGGCATGACGAGTTGATATGAAATTTCATGGACGATATGGATATAAGAGCCTTTACTCCCTAAGTTTGAGCTACTTGAGACTAGCGCGTAAATATTGCGACGATTATGTAGTCATGTCTTACTATTAAGATGATTATTGCACCCTGAGGTTGAGCTAATTGAGGACTAGTGTGTGGATTTAATGATTATATAGTTGTGCCTTATTATTGGTATAGTTATTACGCTCTAAGACTTGACTGTTGAGAACTAGTACCTGCTAGACATGATGATAATGTGGTTAGTCCTTACTACTGATATAGATATTGCGTGATGAGATTTGACCGCTTGGGAACTAGTGATTGTCTCTGAAAAATCCATTATAAATTAGAAATTTCCTAAGTATGAAAGTTGTCATTAAGTACCCCTCCAATCCAATATTCGTTCACTCGTGCTCTTTTGAAATTATCCCACATCCTATTTTTTACGACACCACTATTCATTATGGACATATGACAACGGCGATATCATCGGTGGAGCATCTTTCCACGAACGTTGGACGATATACTCTGAGAATTGTAGACCCAAGATATGACGCGACTCTATCCTCTTAGAAACTACGCATAACCTTGGTATTCGATCTGAAATGGTGCGAAACATATGTAAACATCGAATGAAGTTGGAGACTTATGAAAGACGAGTGGTATTAAAGCCAAATTACGATTTGACGACGCCGATAGAACCCATTCCGATATACATTCTAGACGACACATTATGGGGATTGTAGCTCTGAAATTTGGTGCGATATCTCTATAATAACACGCGTACACGAACGGTTATCCATATTATCTAAGTCGGTGCGGCATATATTGACGTCATTGAAAGTTGGAGTCCATTGGGCAACGAAGGACAAAGAAGTGATTCCTTTAACTCGCGCAAGGAGTAATCCGAGCCTTAATGAATCTTTTGTTTTCCTATTTCCTATTCCATTCATTCGAAACCAAATTCTATATCCTTTATATTCTTGATTATTCAAAGTAATGATCATCACCGTTTCTCTTCAAAGGGTAGTACCCTAACAACATACAACTCGCTTACGTAACTTTCCGCAATGGCGAATCGAGTAACTAGTACGCTGCTCTTACTGCGACATCAAGGGATACGAAGGACGTTGAGACATCAGTTATCCATAAGTGAAATACTTGGCATAACTATATAGCATAGAAGATGCTATTGGATCACATACATAACGTAGAACGTGGGAGGTATGTTGTGAGTCAGTCAAGTACATGGAAGCACAAGCGAAGAGTATACTAAGCTTTAACTTGGAGAAAGAATTGATGGTCTTCCCTATCTATGTTGATCGACCGAAGGAAAAATTGAGCAGCCGACGAAAGGAAGGTCGTGTGACATGAAGGTCACCTTTGGATAAATATAAGACTTCCCTAGAACTTGGGGGAGATCACTAGCAATGTTGGAAGACGAAAGTAATTAGAAGAAGAAAACCAAGGACAATAAGATAATTAGAATGTGTCGAGTAACCCTCAAGATGGAAGAGTAAAAAAAAAAAAAGGGATTCTGAGCTATCCTTTTCTTTTTCAAAACACCAAAGCAAACGGATAATTGCTACATGAAGGAGTCAGGAATTTGGCGAAATGAAGATCGTCAAGTATGGTGAGATAAAGTGAAAAGTAGGAAATCCCTTACATTTTTCTAGAGGAAAAATGTTAAGGGGGTAATCACAGCAAAGGTAGATGCTCGAACAAGGAGTATGAAGTGCAAGATTATACTTTATCTTCCAAGAAGAGTTATTCACTAGCATCATTGAAGATGATTTGGAGTAGAATATGAAGTGAAGAAACGTCATTCGACCCAAACAAATGAAGTGAGGGCATTGACACCATTTACCCGATGTAGTTCCGGTAGCGTTCATCTTTACGGCACTCCACACGTTATCCTCCGAATATCAATTGGAAAGCCTCTATCAAAAGACAAGCTAGTAGTAGAACATATCAACTGAGCCAAGAGAAAGCGATATACGCTCAACACCCGAGTTTAGAAGCACGGGAGTCGTGAAAAGTATCCCCTCAAGGTCAACGGTCGTAGGGAGGTAAGCTAAAACAAGATGAATCTGAGTGAAAAACAATTTGCAACACATGGTTAATCGTCAAGGACCATGGACCCATGGAGTAGTGCGCCCAAGCAAGGTGAAGGAGAAAACAATATGGAATTGCTAAAGCTAGTAGTGAAAACAAATAAGAAATACGACGCTAGAAGTCAAGGCACATGCTACGACAACGATTAAGGAAGTTGGGCGCTGAACTAAGTTCCAGACGACTAACAAACTCCGTGAAGAGCTAGTTATGGAATGTTTGAACGGAAGGGCGATAAGGATAATTCGCATCTGTGAAGAGTTAGGATCAAAGGATCCGTATCACCATGATCTGATAAGTACCTTTGAGATAACTGCAAGGACTAGCGACTGCTTGTGTGCTGTTCAAGACGACGATTACTCTAGTTGGAGATGGATTAGAGTGACGAAACGGTAAGGAGTATGGTGACCCATAAGAAAACGAAAGGAAAATGGAGAAAACCGAATGGTTGAGAAAAGGATAAAGTAACCGATGTTTCCCCAAATTCATATTATATCACAATTTCTAAGGACATTAGGTTATTGTATTTGAAAAGAAGCTTAGCTTAGAAGGCTAAAAATGGATATGAGGCTCAGGAGAGCAAGGTAATTGAAAGTTTTGTAGAGGTCAGGAGGACCTAAGGAGGATTATTTTAAAGGAGGAGTTCATACGAATAAGGACATCGAAGTGTTTACCTTGAAATAATGGTGGTGATATGATAACTTAAGAGCATAAGGATTGTGTAAATCCTATCATGAGGAATGTGTAGGTATAGCAAAGAAATCCAGATAGATTATACGTGCGACGTTAAAAGAGATTTGTCGGTGATGAGTCATAGATAATGGCCCTTCTAGCGTAAAAGGAAGTAATTAAAGGTACCTTAAAACGATTTGAAAAACCGATATCGGCGAAAGCAAGAGGAACTAGTAACGATATGACAGAGCGAATGATGAAAGAGGTGACTTTGGGAAAATAAGAGTGAAGTTAAAGGACAAAGGTGAGTGTGAGGAACAAGATGGAACTATCGTCAAACAATTTATGATTCCCTCGCACGCTATAAAATAACAAAGACAACACTATAAAACCCTAAAATGAGATACTACGAAGATGTACCTTTGAAATTTTAGTGCAACTTGGCACCCCAGTTAGTATCACTTTTGTTAAAAGGGTAATCCCTTAGCAAGTGATTAGTCACAAACGAAGCCAATATTTTCAAGAAGCGGCAAGCGTGTCCAACGTCAAACCGAAGAAGGATGAAAGTAGACGAGAAACTATTGGAACGATTCTTTAATTGGGGTAGGAGACGATAAAGGAAAGTATGCAAAGTGACAAAGGAAATAAGTAGCCACCAACGATCGACATTCCAACGTCTCTCACTATTTTATTGTAACTCACGTTACGAACCGTTTGCTCATTTTACACTTCTGTATTGACATTCTTATCAGCAACCCATTATTAAGTATTGAACTAAGCAAGATTTACAGCCCACAACGATTACATACGAGTAATCTCTAGTCGTTTCAAGAGGTGAGCGACATTCGTAACCCTTTTCTGTTTCAAAGTTTCTGATCAAGAGGAATTTAGGGAACCGAGGAATGGATGCCCCTATCCCTAGAGTTAAAAGCTCGCATGAAACCAAGAAATCGTGATAAAATCTTGTTTGACTTTCCCACATTATATGACTCCGTGTAGACACTCCTACTGTTGGTCTATCCATTTTTACTACCATATGAATGATCGAACTTCGAGGACGAAGTTTCAGTTAAGGGGGTAATGATGTAACAACCCTCAATTTCCGACTAGGACAATTTACTTAGACTTATCTAGGTATCAATCCCTAGAGGTTTACTAAGAGAATTGGCCTTATAGACATTTCGGCATGGTGATAATTGCCCCCTAGTTCAATGAAGTATTGTAGGTGACTAGCTATCTTAGAAATGCCATGAACAATAACTATAATCATTCAACACAATCTTAAGCTACAAATTAATTCTAATTGAACTTGACGAAAGGTCAACAAACCAAAAACTTTATTTCGAGAAGTTAAGTCATGTAAATAATAATGTGAGTCTCACAAGTTGAGATAACAATCAAAATTCTTAAAAATGTCCAACAAACTGAATCATCAAGCCAACTAAATTACATTTGGTCATGAAAATACCATGAGCTTATTAAAAATAATTAAAACTCCTTAAGTACATGAAAATGCTTGAATAATAATAAGTATATATGTACAAGTCTAATATAAATACAAGATTATAAATAAATGGATTAAGCAACAACTTTTAAAATACAAATGTATGCATATATATGTACATATACACGACACACATACATATACATATACCAAGACAACAAATCAATTTATATGAACAAGCAAATACATGTTACATGTATAAAACATATACCCACTTAAATATACATATACCCACATATACCTACACAAAAATTATACAAAAAAATGAGAAACCCTTCATTCCCCCCCCTTTTTGGCCGTCCCCCCTATACCACCACACACACACTTCACTCTTGAAACTCCCATTCTACACATTCACTTCACACACACAACTCATTTTCTCTCTCAAAAACCTTTTCTCTTCTCCTTTTTCTCCTTCTTGATTTCGGCCAAAACAAAGAAGAACACCAACAAAAATCAAGTTAATCAACTATAATAATAAAGGTTTGTTAAGGATTAAGCAAGGGTTAATTCAAGATACATTTAAGGGTTATTTCAAGCTTGGATTAAGGGTTATTAGGAGCCTAAATAGGTCCGAAAAATCTGCCCAAATTTACCTTCAAAACCAAGTTCTTCAAGGGTATAAATCTTCATCTCTTTACTAGATCTATATTGTTCTTGTTTATATTCAAAGGTTTTATCAAAAGTTTATGTTTTCTTCTTGATTTCTTTGTTATATACACTTGATGAAGGCAAAGTTGATAGGATCTTTCTCCTCATGCATATGCATGTCGAAATCTATGAGAAAGATCCAAGGATTCAACAAGTTTAAGACCCAAAAGTGTTGTTATAGATTAGTAGCTTTTAAAGTGATTTTCCTTTTGATAGATCTATATGTTTTTGTATATTTTGAAGAATATATTTCTGAGATTCTTCATTAAAAAGATGTTTTTATGTTGTTGAAAGTTAGATCTATAAAGATTGGTATTGAAAAGTGTTGATTTGAATGAATACATGTTAGATCTAAGAAAGTTGAATCTTGTTGTTGAATTATGAGATGGATGGACTTGTATTAAGTGAAAAATATGTTAAAAGAAGTATAATAATCTGGAAATTTGATGTTGAGAGATATAAAAATAAAGTATTAATCTTGTAAATAATGAACTCAAGTGTTAATAAAGCAAGAATGGTCATTGGTGAGTTGTTTGGACCCAAATACCTTCTGACAGAATCATTCTCCTGTCTTTGGACGGATAAACTGAACATGTGAGGGCCGTTTCAAGCAAAACTTTCAAAATAAAAGTTGTAGATAAAAGAGTTAAGATTAACCTCCAACTGGAATCACTCAAAAACACTAAACCAAACCAAAGATATGATTTTTCTACCAAAAGTGGTCAAAACTGGATTTTTGTCTTAATGTTGTGTCAACTTTGACGATTTTTAATTCCTTAACTATAGGTTTCAGAAGTTTAAACTTGGTGTGAACTGAGTTCAAAGTGTCACTAACTTAAAATAAAATTGGGAGATTTTTCTTAAATGTCCATCATAGAAATCTTTTATAAAATATCTTGGGTCGCACAGCAGCTCTTGTTCTGACCAGTTTTGGTTTGGTAATTTTTAGAGGTAGTAAACAACGTCTAAAAATTTAGCAAAAATTCACATAAATATAGGACACATATATGTCTCTGTATAAAAATCACCAATGTCCAAATAATTCAACTTAACCAAGAATGACTACTCAACATTTTATGAAAATAAGTGTTAAAACAGAAAATTTTAAGTAAAGGTTCTTCACAATAAAATAAGCTAAAAGTCACTAGATTGCAACTCTAACCAACTCCAACAATCTCGTAACAAAAAGTATTATAACCTACTGAGAATATGTCAAATAAAAGTTATATAAAAGAGTTAAGATTAACCTCCAACTGGAATCACTCAAAAACACTAAACCAAACCAAAGATATGATTTTTCTACCAAAAGTGGTCAAAACTGGATTTTTGTCTTAATGTTGTGTCAACTTTGACGATTTTTAATTCCTTAACTATAGGTTTCAGAAGTTTAAACTTGGTGTGAACTGAGTTCAAAGTGTCACTAACTTAAAATAAAATTGGGAGATTTTTCTTAAATGTCCATCATAGAAATCTTTTATAAAATATCTTGGGTCGCACAGCAGCTCTTGTTCTGACCAGTTTTGGTTTGGTAATTTTTAGAGGTAGTAAACAACGTCTAAAAATTTAGCAAAAATTCACATAAATATAGGACACATATATGTCTCTGTATAAAAATCACCAATGTCCAAATAATTCAACTTAACCAAGAATGACTACTCAACATTTTATGAAAATAAGTGTTAAAACAGAAAATTTTAAGTAAAGGTTCTTCACAATAAAATAAGCTAAAAGTCACTAGATTGCAACTCTAACCAACTCCAACAATCTCGTAACAAAAAGTATTATAAACCTACTAAGAATATGTCAAATAAAAGTTATAAAACTTAACTTGGTTATTAAATGGCAAAGACAAGCCTACAAATCACTAATTCGGTTCATATAAGCACTAACCGAAATCTTTAATTTGCACTTATCACACCACCACCACTATCACGACTTAAGACACCAAAATATAATGAACATTCTGGAAATAATGAAATAAGGATGAAAATCCATTTTGACGCATTTGAATTGCTTGGAAAATGAGGCTAAAATCACTATTTCGGTAAACGATTTATAAGCTTAGAATCCTCTAAATGAGCAAGACACAAGAGAGGTCGAATTGATATGATTTTTCCCATGGTAAAAGTTGCCTAAAAGGCCTGGGATTTTTAGCCAAAAAGTTATGTGGTGATTTCTAAGAATTTCTATTAATTATTAAATTTAAATGATAATTAAAAAGGTAAATAAATAAATAAATTATATAAATCATGAAATTTGGTTAAATAATCACAACCAATGATAAAGTGACTAAAACCTACTGGAGTAAAATCATTTCAAGTCAAAGAACAAATGTCATATAATTTAGAAATAATTAAGTAAGTGGAAATCACTAATTAATAACTATTTTTAAATTAATAGAAAAATTTCATAAATAAATATATATATCACAATATTTTAAGTTAAAAAGCATAATAATCAGAATATAACCCAAATATAATTAGCCACAAATTATAAAGGCAAGTGAGGTACTTAAAAGTATTTTAAAGAATTATTTGGTTAATAAATCAAGAAAATGAATAAATAATTAATTAAATGATAATTAAAAAGGTAAATAAATAAATAAATAAATTATATAAATCATGAAATTGGTTAAATAATCACAACCAATGATAAAAGTGACTAAAACCTACTGGAGTAAAATCATTTCAAGTCAAAGAACAAATGTCATATAATTTAGAAATAATTAAGTAAGTGGAAATCACAAATTAATAACTATTTTTAAATTAATAGAAAAATTTCATAAATAAATATATATATCACAATATTTTAAGTTAAAAAGCATAATAATCAGAATATAACCCAAATATAATTAGCCACAAATTATAAAGGCAAGTGAGGTACTTAAAAGTATTTTAAAGAATTATTTGGTTAATAAATCAAGAAAATGAATAAATAATTAATTAAATGATATTAAATTAAATAAATAGTTATAAATTAGAAAGTATTCATAAATATTAATATTATGAAGTTACTAATGTCAAATATTATAATCAAGCAAAGCACACAATGGGAACCATGATAATCAGAGGCAAGCTACCGAAATTCTAACAACTTATAAATACATGTATAATGAAAGTGACCCTTTTACACCAACACTCTCTACAACCAAAAAGATGCAAATAATAACAATATACTTGGATCCCAAAATTTATGACAACATAATGAAAGTGGCATTTCTTAGTGATGGCTTAAGATAGGAACTTACGTATATTAGTCCTATCGTAGGGATAGTCTTGGCTTAAAGTGTGATTGAGGAATATGACGGATATATGGTCAAGGAAGCGATAGATGGGAAGTACCCATTTTGGATGAGTGAATATAATATGCGGCATATCAAGGTGAGTCATAGCCCCTTTTCAAACTCTTTTATCTGTTTTACTTACGGGGTGAAAAGCATGATTAATTAAAATGACTTTATCTTATGAAATGATTCTTTGAAATAATGATAATGATATGGGAATTATATTGTATGTTCAACGTGTTATATGTTATATGATGAGCTTGAGTACTGTCAAGCGGTGGTCCCCTGTACACTACTATTAACTCATTTGAGGCCTGTAGTTAGAGGGTTGCGCAACTAGGACTTGTCCCCTCATCCACTATTATAGGTAACGGTGGGATGTTTGGTCTGCCTTGGTGGCCACCTTCATCGCCAGTCTGGCCTCGCGGTGCTCTAACTACTATATATTTATGGGCGTCTCCATGGCACGACCCTTGGTTATCTTTATGCACGTGATTGACAGCATGTGCTTATCATTATCTTATCATTTGGGACAATATATTGATTATTGGGACATAACCGGTCTTAGTAGTGGCTCAAGAACAATCTCATCAAATTACGTCATGGTAGTCTTACCATTGACCAAGAGGTATTGATATTATATTGGATGGAAATTGTGGATTGAACATACGGTTTGGGTATTGGACCTTATATGGAATCTTGAAAGTTGCTGAAATTGGCAATATCGAAGTATTGATGACCAAATGGTTTTGGTATAATGAATGATTAATCGATTGATATATTTTTCTGTCACGATAAATGTGACAAATGAGAACTTTATAATTTACCTTGGATTTCTCAACTATTTTGAAATGGATATGTAACGAGGTTTACTTGCAAACCTATGCACTCACCAACTACGTTTTCGTAGTTGACACTTTTTTCTTCATGCTTTTCAGGAATTAGCCTTTGTCTTGAGGAATTATATGCATCATGGTTGTTTGCATTGCACTTTGGAGTCAAAGATCAAACCTTGTGACGGGCAATGGAATCCGCCTTGATCATTGTATTATATCATCTCATGTATTTGTTATTTGTTTCGTGGACTCAATATCCAAGTATGGTAGACGTATTGTTATCGGGAATTGGTTCACATGCTTGTGCATTGTAAAATTATTCTTGTCAACTAAAGCTATGGTGAATGTTATCTATTATCCTTTGATTTGAATACTCGACTTTCTGTACATCTCATCATTCCGCCGTGGTTGGGGTGTTACACCATGGATGCCTGTCACATTTTGTTGGGTCGACCATGGTTATTTGATAATTATGTTCATCATGATGGTCGTATGAATTCATATTCTCTGAATATAAGTGGAAAGAAGGTCACACTGACTTCTTTGAAACCCACCGAACTAATGAAAGTCAAGAAGGATCAGTCCAGTAAGCCTTTGTTTTTATCTCAATCTGAAGTTGAAGAAGAGTTATCTGAAGGCTCTCCAGTTCTAATGCTACTGGTTGTTGAAAAGTCTGAAGAGAAGAAGTCCACTGAAGTCCCCAGTTTACTGAAGTCATTACTGAAGGAGTTCAGAGATATTTTTTCTGAAGATCTACCTGAAGGTTTACCTCCAGTTAGAGGTATTGAGCACCAGATTGACTTGGTTCCAGGCTCAGTTCTTCCAAACAAAGCTGCTTATCGTTGTTCTCCTAATGAAGCCAAAGAATTGCAAAGACAAGTAGATGAACTGGTCGAGAAGGGTTATGTCAGAGCAAGCATGAGTCCTTGTTCAGTTCCTGCTCTACTGGTCCCAAAGAAAGATGGAACTATGAGAATGTGTGTTGACAGCAGAGCCATCAACAATATAACTATTAAGTATAGATATCCTATTCCCAGATTGGATGATATGCTTGATGAGTTACATGGCTCCCGAGTGTTTTCAAAGATTGATCTCAGAAGTGGGTATCACCAGATAAGAATGAAGGATGGAGATGAATGGAAGACTGCTTTCAAAGTCAAGGGAGGTTTGTATGAATGGTTAGTGATGCCTTTTGGATTGTCAAATGCCCCAAGTACTTTCATGAGGCTAATGAATGAAGTTCTGAGGCCACTTATAGGTCAGTTTGTTGTTGTTTATTTTGATGATATTCTGGTGTACTTTAAATATGAAGCTGAACATGTTGGTCATCTGAAGAAAGTATTTGAATTGCTAAGAAGACACCAGTTGTATGGAAAACTGGAGAAATGTGATTTTATGGTGGATAGTGTGATATTTTTGGGGTATGTTGTGTCGAAAAATGGGATTTCAATGGATCCATCGAAGGTGAAGCCATCAGATCGTGGCCAGTTCCTACAACCATAACTGAAGTTAGAAGTTTTCATGGACTGGCATCATTCTATCGAAGGTTCATAAAGAACTTTTCTACAGTTGTGGCTCCTATCACTGATTGTCTGAAGAAAGGTGTGTTCAACTAGCCAAGTTCGGCTCAACTGGCGTTCGAAGCACTGAAGGGGAAGCTCAGTTCAGCTCCAGTTCTATCCTTACCAGATTTTGATATACTATTTGAACTTGAGTGTGATACCAGTGGAGTTGGTATTGATGCAGTACTGGTGCAGAGTGGGCGTCCAGTTGCTTATTTCAGTGAGAAACTGAACGGATCAAAATTAAAGTATAGCACTTATGATAAAGAATTTTATGCAATAATTCGTGCTATCACTCACTGGTCACATTATCTGAAGCCAAAACAATTCGTATTGTTTTCTGATCATGAAGCCCTGAAGTTCATTAATGGTCAGCATAAGCTTAATGCCAGGCATGCAAAATGGGTGGAATTTTTGCATTCTTATTCATTTGTTTCTAAACATAAAGCTGGAATAGCCAATGTTGTTGCTGATGCACTTTCTAGAAGATATTCATTGTTGTCAATTCTGGAAGCAAGAGTACTTGGATTTTCTTTCATAAAGGAGTTATATGCTGCTGATCCAGATTTTTCTAAGAAAACTACTGAAGCTAATCTGAAAGGACCATTCACTGTTCAAGATGGTTTCTTATTCAAGAATGGAAAGTTGTGCATTCCCAGAGGTTCGATTAGAGATTTGCTGATAAGAGAAGCCCATGGAGGAGGTTTAGCTGGTCATTTCGGAATAAACAAAACTGGAGAGATTCTCACTGAACACTTCTACTGGCCAAGTCTACTGAAGGATGTCCAGAATCTCATCAGTCGCTGTCCAACTTGTCACCAGGCGAAGGCAACTTTTCACAAAGGACTGTACACTCCTCTTCCAGTTCCAAACCAACCTTGGGAAGATCTTAGCATGGATTTTATCGTTGCACTGCCCAGAACCCAAAGGAGAAAAGACTCAATTATGGTGGTTGTTGATAGATTCTCAAAAATGGCTCATTTTGTTGCTTGCAATACAACCAATGATGCTTCAGCTGTGGCGAGTTTGTTCTTCAAGGAGATTGTTAGATTGCATGGGATTCCCAAATCAATTGTGTCAGATAGAGATGTAAAGTTTCTGAGTTATTTCTGGAAGACTCTATGGAGGTTGATGGGTACCAGATTGATGTTCAGTACGTCTCACCATCCTCAGACTGATGGACAGACTGAAGTCACGAACAGAACAGTTGGTATGTTGTTAAGAACACTGGTGAAGAAGACGCTGAAGGATTGGGATCTGAAGCTTGCTCATGCTGAATTTGCTTTCAACAGAGCTCCTAATTATTCGACCAGTAAATCACCTTTTGAAGTCTGTTATGGTATCAATCCACTAACTCCCATTGATTTAATTCCATTTTCGATTGAACCAAAAGCAAGTATTGATGCTGAAGCCAGAGCCAAAGAAATAAAAAAAATTCATCAAGAAGTAAAGTACAGAATTGAGAAAGCAAATGCCAGTTACAAGGCCAAGGAAAACAAGAACAGGAAGCAGCCCAGTTTTTCACCAGGTGATCTTGTTTGGGTGCATCTTAGAAAGGAAAGATTTCCAGCCAAGAGAAAAAGCAAACTGATGCCCAGAGCTGAAGGTCCATTCAAGATCCTGGAGAGATATGGAGAAAATGCTTACAAAGTTGAACTTCCTGGAGATATGTCAGTCTCTAGTACATTCAATGTTGGTGATCTGATACCCTACCTGGAGGATGAGTATCTCGAAGACTTGAGGACAAGTCTCTTTTTAGAGGGGGAGAATGATACGGGAATGTCCAGATTCAACGAACCAAGTTTGACTGAAGCTGAGCTGGAGGAATCTGGAGAAAAGCAGTTGACTAAACTGAAGAAGGAATCTAAGCGAACCATGCAGTCTGAACAAGCAATGATAATATTGCCAACTGTATCACATTTTAACCATCTATTTTCTGAAACAACTCAATCTACAGTAGTGACCTTGCTCCAGTGGGAATTATCACCAGTGGCATCTGACGAGCTCCAGATGCATCTGAAGGGTTCCAGTAGTGAATACTGAAGACCACCAGTGAAGTGCTCCAGATGAATGCTCCAGTTGTCTATAATAAAGTTTGTTTTAACTGAAGGTTGTGTGGGGTCAATAAGGACGTGGGTATGGACGCGTGGCAGCTTTTAGTGGATCAAGGAGGAGCGTGCAAAAGCATTAATTTTCCTAACGGTATTGTGGGCCACTTGAAGAGGATTGTTTCTAGAAGCCTTATGTGTCTATTTCTTATTGGTCCAAACTAATTAGTGGCTTGTACATGACAGCTTTTATTGTAAAATTTTATTCTTGTCGATGATTCCTAGGTAGAGCATGTGGCTATAAATAGAGGTTTTATCTCTCATTGTAAAGTAAGTTGATGTTGAATGAAAATTAATAGAGCAACCTCTATTTCTTACAAATCTTCTTTTACCTTTATAGATCTTTGATCTTGGTGGTTAGGAGTGACCCCTTTATCAATATTTGTGGTGACTTGTTCTTTATCAAATATTGTGGTGAGGTCTTTTAAATCTTCGGTTTCCTTTATCTATAGTCGTGGTGGCTAGACCTTTATCGATTGTAGTGGTGGGGCGGAGTGTTTCCTTTATCCTTGATTCCGGTGGCTTAGCCTTTACGAGTCTTGGTGGTGGATTCTTTTATCTATCATTTTACTTTATTGTCTCGTTTAGTTGTTTATTTCACATATAATCCAGAAAATACCAAAAATAGTCTTCCGCTGTCGTTTGTCGCGTGATTTACGCATCAGTGTTAAGGTAACAACCACCACATGCGTACGTAAAGTAGCTAATGTGCGTGTCAATTCACGCGATGTTGAAAGATGGTCTTGGGTTAAGTTTGGCGATAATTCTGAGTCGACGACTGTGGATTCTAATGAGGATGTTAGTTTGGAAAGGCCTAACGCTCGTGGTTTGTTTGTTCTTTATTTTATTTTATATTTTTTTAATTTACTGTTCAGTATATATATAGAGAGAGAGAGTTTTATGGAATATGTTTTTTGCTCAAGATAAAGATTGTGCATTCAAATATTTATTAGTTTTAAATTATTCAAAGTTAGGTATATGAAAGAACATGCTGATCTGACAACGCATGCTAGTCTGTAAGGTATGCTGATCTGAATATTGAATGTGTCTTCGTTGAAGCTATGCAACTCAGCTACGCCTTGCTTATCTCAGTAGCCATCATAGATCAAGTATTACTCAACAACAACCCTTACTAATACAAATTCAGCCAGCAATGATCAGTGAGTAGTTCAGTCCATTTCAATCCTGCGTCATATTTCCAATTCCCAAGCCTTCTAACAAACGGATGGTCCAAGAGTTGAGTAGCAGTTAGACACGATCCCTTGAATTAACATGAAAGCACTGGAATATAAAATCCCTTGTTTCTTTGGAAAGAGGTTACGGATCAGGTGAAGCAATGCCACTTCCATCTCTAAATAGCGCAGCCATACTGAAGTCCAATACTATAACTACAAATACTGAAGAACTAAAAAGTGGACTACAAGTACTGAAATTAAATACTGAGTTGTGAATACTGTATTGCATATACTGAAGTTGGAATACTTGAGTACAAAGACTGAAGTGTAAATACTGATTGGAATACTGAAGTACAAAGACTGAAGTACAAATACTAAATGGGCCGATTTGGGTAGTGTTTTATATCAAATTAAATAATGGGTCAAATCAAACTTTTGGGTAGAAAAGAAAATGGTCTTCTTAATGCATACAAACTCATAAAACCTCAGTAGGATATCTATAACATGCATATGTTTCAGTTTCTTTAGAAAAGTACTCTCCTGAGGTGTCCCAGCAACTTTTTTCCCATAGAATATACTTGGCATAGAACCCGTGTGAAAACACGGGTTGTCCATAGGAGATTGATGCTCTAAAACTTATTAAATGAGGAATCAATATAATCAATTATTAATCAAATATCTTCTACCATGTTAAGTTGTAACTTTTAATATGAATGAAACGGGTGGATATCCTATCAAGATGGACATGACAAAGTCGCCCAAAAATCCAAACTCAGCCAAGTCATATGAAAATATATAGAAAACATGCCTCTGGAGACAGAGGTCATGGGTTCTATCCTCATCCCTTGCAAGGTTGGAGGTCCTTTTCTATCTTTAGATAGAACTTGGAAGCAGCCTCTCTACACTGTCGTGGTAGGGGTATGGCTGTCTACATATTAACCTCCCCCATACACCGTCGAGGCATTGGGACCCAAAACCCGTGGAAGACGGCATTGGGCGTTACTTATGAGCTCTTAAAATACTGACACAAAAATTACTTAGAAAGCATATCACAGAGTCACATATAGTTGATATTAAACAAAAAGTAGAGTCGTCATCGAGCTACATGCTTAGCAATGGTATCTATATTCTTAATACATGAAAGAGCATCCACCGCTACAAGCAATGAGATCTCAATCTCTAAAGATAATGTGGCATTAGATACTAAAAAAAAGCACAAATCACAAAGCCACCCTTAACAATTGGTTAATTTGTGTCCAATAAAACATTAAACTACACACATTGTTAGTTGATGTATGAGATTTACATCCATTAATCAGAAAGAGAATATAAAAGAAAGCATGTTCAGGAATTGAGTTACACAAAGTACAAACACTGCATAAATAAATTTGATTCCGTCCAATGATTCTGAAACCAGCTTGGAAGATACAAACACTATTTGATTCTGAAACCAGCTCCTGCCAAATAACATCATACTTTCAAAGAATAGAGTTAGCAACGATTCATCCGTTACACCTCAAATATTCAAACGGGTATCATAACCATAGACAAAGTTAAGAATTTCAGCATGTCAACATTGAGCAAAGGATTTGCAATCCATATCGAGAAATCATAAGCTAAACCATTGAGCAGGTTAGGTCACACCCAATCACCTTTTTTTTAAGAACATGACTTACTCTTTTGAACTTACCTCAAACATTTTTTTGAACTCTTCTCGTGCCTTTTTCTATTTAGTCTGCCTTTCTTCTGATTCATGCTTTCTCTTTTGACCTACATACTAAAACGTTTATTAGGCTAATGTACCAAGTACATGTGGCGAATAGTCACTCAATGATACCTCAGTAAAAGCTTGCTTCGGCTCCGCAAGTGATCTGAGAGCAACATACCTCTGGTCATTGATGATTAATCTCATAGCCTAATAAAACGACGACGGATGTCAAAATCTGAAAGTCGAATCTAATTATTAAGAAACAAACAAATTGTATGCATATACTTGCTCCCAGGTCCAGTCATAAGCAATTTTACAGTATTCGATTAAATAAAATTGTTCATTTATAAAAATTGTTCATCCTTCAAGTGTGAAGATGATCGCATGATTTTGATTATAGTGTTTACCAACGTAATTAAAGAACTAAAAAGTGAAAACAAAAGGTAAATGCCCAACTTTAAAGAAATCGTAATCTAACAACTACAATGGCCACTTGAATCAAACAAACACCATTTAAATCAAACATGTAACCTAGTAAGTAAACAAAAAAACACACTTTTAGAATTAGCATCAATGATTATTCATATTTTTTTCATTGAGGCAATTAATGACTCTGGTAAACACTACCATAACAAAACCTTTTTAAGGGAATGCCCAAAATAAAAACTTCAACTTTTTTATATCTTTCATCTATAAAATCATGTTTTAAATAATTTCGAAGTATGCATATTCAAGCTTTTTTTTCTTGTTTGTACATTATCCATCACAACATCAAGCAACCATCATTCTCCCACACTTTGTTCCCATCTCCTCAACCAAACAAATTCAACAATACTAAGAAGAAAAAGGGATTACCCACATAAGCATGAACCTGCTCACTGCTCTTTTATCCTCAATTTTTCATTATTGCACTTGCTGGATTCTATCTCTAACAGAGCAGCACAAGCTGCATTTATTGCACAGTGTACTTTTTGGTCCCATCTTTTTGGTCTTTGGTTTAACCCCTGGAAAAAAAGCAACACCATCGCCAATTACATCAACCACAAAATCTGCAAAAAATTTTTATCCATAATCTTATATTATCATCCATCCATGCTTATAATCTTATTACAATGACCCACATAAACCCATTATAAATAAGTCTCCATTTTACACCATAGTTACTTGTGTACTAATGAAGGCTACAAACACAATCTGTGTAACACCCCAACAATGGCGGAATCATGGGATGTCGAGAAATAGCACATATGAGTATGGAAATTACATAGAGCAACACTAAATGGTTTATTGTCAAACATATCAAACATACAATAGTTCAAACCAAGGTAACCTCATAAGGTTTACATACAAATCACACAACAATATTTTACATAATTTTATAAGTTCATCCCCAAACAAGGGGGCATATGGGTCAGAGACCACATGAATACTAAGTCGCCTTATCTCTAGCATCCAATTATTCCTAATTTCTGAAATTACCCTGATTACCTGAAAAGTGTACTAGCAAGTGTCAACACAAGGTTGGTGAGTTCGTAGATGTCAATTAACAACATCAATTATGATAATATATCAAGTACTTGTACAATAGTAAGATTAATACGAAGAATGTATTAATTTAGTAACGAAGAGATACTTTAAATAGTAAGATTAATACGAAGAATGTATTAATTTAGTAACGAAGAGATACTTTAAATAGTAAGATTAATACGAAGAATGTATTAATTTAGTAACGAAGAGATACTTTAAATAGTAAGATTAATACGAAGAATGTATTAATTTAGTAACGAAGAGATACTTTAAATAGTAAGATTAATACGAAGAATGTATTAATTTAGTAACGAAGAGATACTTTAAATAGTAAGATTAATACGAAGAATGTATTAATTTAGTAACGAAGAGATACTTTAAATAGTAAGATTAATACGAAGAATGTATTAATTTAGTAACGAAGAGATACTTTAAATAGTAAGATTAATACGAAGAATGTATTAATTTAGTAACGAAGAGATACTTTAAATAGTAAGATTAATACGAAGAATGTATTAATTTAGTAACGAAGAGATACTTTAAATAGTAAGATTAATACGAAGAATGTATTAATTTAGTAACGAAGAGATACTTTAAATAGTAAGATTAATACGAAGAATGTATTAATTTAGTAACGAAGAGATACTTTAAATAGTAAGATTAATACGAAGAATGTATTAATTTAGTAACGAAGAGATACTTTAAATAGTAAGATTAATACGAAGAATGTATTAATTTAGTAACGAAGAGATACTTTAAATAGTAAGATTAATACGAAGAATGTATTAATTTAGTAACGAAGAGATACTTTAAATAGTAAGATTAATACGAAGAATGTATTAATTTAGTAACGAAGAGATACTTTAAATAGTAAGATTAATACGAAGAATGTATTAATTTAGTAACGAAGAGATACTTTAAATAGTAAGATTAATACGAAGAATGTATTAATTTAGTAACGAAGAGATACTTTAAATAGTAAGATTAATACGAAGAATGTATTAATTTAGTAACGAAGAGATACTTTAAATAGTAAGATTAATACGAAGAATGTATTAATTTAGTAACGAAGAGATACTTTAAATAGTAAGATTAATACGAAGAATGTATTAATTTAGTAACGAAGAGATACTTTAAATAGTAAGATTAATACGAAGAATGTATTAATTTAGTAACGAAGAGATACTTTAAATAGTAAGATTAATACGAAGAATGTATTAATTTAGTAACGAAGAGATACTTTAAATAGTAAGATTAATACGAAGAATGTATTAATTTAGTAACGAAGAGATACTTTAAATAGTAAGATTAATACGAAGAATGTATTAATTTAGTAACGAAGAGATACTTTAAATAGTAAGATTAATACGAAGAATGTATTAATTTAGTAACGAAGAGATACTTTAAATAGTAAGATTAATACGAAGAATGTATTAATTTAGTAACGAAGAGATACTTTAAATAGTAAGATTAATACGAAGAATGTATTAATTTAGTAACGAAGAGATACTTTAAATAGTAAGATTAATACGAAGAATGTATTAATTTAGTAACGAAGAGATACTTTAAATAGTATGTATTATAATCAATACAAAATGTATTGATTACAATGGAAGAGATACCTTAAATGGTAGGAAAAACCAACATTTTATTTCCAAGTTGTGTTAGGGTTGGCCTTGGGTCGTGGAGTGTACCGACGGCGAACCAAGTTGCGTTCGGAATGCGTATTACAAACTTTTGCGAACTACAATCCATTCCGATGGTATAAGTCAGAGATGCCCAAGGTGCAATCACTTTTGGAAACATAGTGCGGTTAAAAGCGTATCAAGGATATATTATATCCATAAACCAACTAAATCGAAAATACGAAATAATTCACAGATGGTGAATAGTAATTATATGAATTTGGATAGTTAGGTATATAACTATACCTTTGTTTATATACCATAATAAGTATATAAAAGTATTTAATAATAGTTTTACATATTTACGCACTATTGCTAATAATTCATTTTTCGCAATAGTGACCATATTTCAATATTCGTATAAAAACGATATTTAACGTATTTAAATGCAAATATGTATTAATTGAGTATAGAAATAAGTTGACAAGCATTTCAATACATAACATATAGTTCTAAAATCATAGAGCAAAGTATAGTAAGGTTTTATAAAAAAAAACACTTACAAGAAAGGAGAGTTTATGAACTCTAAGATCAAACTTTCGACGTACGAAGAACACGACTTCTGATTCAAATGAAATTCTTTCAAGGCTTGGACTTGTTTACTTAATAATTGAAGATTATTCCCAACCCAAATTGAGTATTATAACTAGAACTTTTGAAGATCTTAGAGAGATTTGTTGATAACAACTTCTCTTGACGATTTTCGGCGAACTTTGAGATCAAAGCGACTTTGCTTATACTAGAACAATCAAGTGTTCTTTGAAACTTATAACAAGAAGGGGAAGATGATTTTAGACTTATATAATGCTAAATTGAGAGAGAATGAAGTTTAAGGTGTGAGTTTTTATGAGAACTTAAACCTAGTATTTATAGTAATTGAAATGGAGTTTAATATGATAAAATTTATGCATATACATCATCCATGACACATTAAGTCCGAAATTAATCAACCAAATACAGCTATGATTCATCAATTAGCTGGAGATTTGAAGGTTCCAAGTTGTAGCAAAAGTTTGTGGTGTCATGGAAGTTAAAAACCTTAAAGACTTATCATGTAAATTTTTGGAAATTACTATTCATTTTGGCCTAACTTTTACTAGGATTTTTCCAAAATTTTCAAGTATTATTTTGTGAAATTAAAAATCATATTAAGGTGTCTTGACACTAGTTATTAGGTTCTAGGAAGTTTCAAGCCATCCGAGAAAGAATCGATCGAAAAAGCAACGTTTTACATATATATCCATAAAAGTTTTGTCGGATGTCTACTAGTAACATTATTCAACTAATAAATCAAATATAGCTTGTGACAATTTCACGAGTATTCCTACTTTCCATAAAGTATGTCGGCTTCGTCCCATTAATGGAATTATTAGATAACCACCGACACTGTGCCACCGACACTGTTTACCGTACATTATACTTAAGGTTTTGTATATACATTTTCCTTGTTAACACAGTTACTCAATTATCGTCTATAATATATTTTCTTTATCACATATGGCCAATATCATGGTCTTGTAACATGGCTTAATCACATCGAATCATTTACAATATCTGAATCCATCTAAATATTGTAATTAGCCCAACTCATATATATATATGCACCAAAAATACCCAAAGTTTTCTTATATTGATAAGGTTTGCCATTATCATATATAACAAGTATCGGACCAAAATGGCAAATGTTACAATATGCACATACTCAAAATCAACTTAACACACTATGATATATACTACAATATATATTATATGCTTACAAAATATAACATAGTACTCGTATATGTTTCTGACCAAAAACTTTGTTCAAAAAAGAATAAAAATTAAAACTTCTAAAATGGAATAATCAAATAATTAAAACTCTTATCTTAAAAACCATCAGTCTAAAAATACCTAGATGTTCATAGCTTTCTTGTCGACTTCTGACAAAACAAAACATAATAGTTAGACATATATTATTGGAACATTTAGATATATAAATAACACAAACAATTTCCGACAAATCATTTGTAACCGATTTAACTTAGCTTCATTTATACACTAATATATATATAATACAAAGTTAAAGTTTCAAATACCTCAAGTCTAAAACATTTCATCCACATCTTTAACTTCAACACAAAACTTGTCAGTGAGCCGAATCCAATCACTCAATTCAGCAACATTGGCAGCTGCACTGGCTTCAACTTGATTAAATTCATCAAAGGCTTTGGCATTGCCCAAGGCATCTCTTCCCAGAATGTACCCTTTGGCTTATGTTGTTTTGACCACGGCTTGAGCCATAGTCACTGATTCTTCAACTGGCAATAAAAACTTCTTCAAGATAACACTCCCAAATCTACAATATCAATACATAAACTTACAAGATCTGGTACTTCAGTTTTGGCTTCAGTTTTGGCTGAAGATCTGGTACTTCAGAATCGTACTTCAGCTTTCAACTAAAGTGGTACCTCAGAATTATGTGCTTCAGTTTTTGGCTGAAGATTTGGTACTTCATAATCGTGCTTGAGCTTTCAACTAAAGTGGTACCTCAGAATTATGTGCTTCAGTTTATGACTTCAGGTCTCGTACTTCAGAATTATGCTTCAGGTTTGACTTCAGGTCTCACATTTCAGAATTATGCTTACTGAAAGTCCGGTACTCCAGAATTATGCCTCAATTTCAGGTCTCGCACTTCAAAATTATGCTCCAGTTTTCGACTTCAGGTATCATACTTCAGAATTATGCTTCAGTTTTCGACTTCAGGTCTCGCACTTCAGAATTGAGTTTCAGTTTTTGACTTCAGGTCTCGCACTTCAGAATTATGCTCCAGTTTTCGACTTCAGGTCTCCTACTTCAGAATTATGCTTCAGTTCCCGACTGAAGGTCTATGCTGAAAGTTCCTCTATGCTGAAAAGACCAAGGGTTTCTAGGACTTTCCAGTAGTTATAACACATTTGCAATTACCAAAAGAAGTTTACTTGCTTATGTCATTGTATCACACACCCAGAAACTGCTTTGCAGCATCAGTTAATGACTAAACCGATTCAGCCATTAGAACTCCTACTGTCAATAAACTGTTTCACATAAACTTTAGAAAATAATGAAATCCAATACTGAAACACTAATAATGAGTCCAAATCCTTACTTTGAAAAGGAAATAATCTTAAAACTTCAATACCTTTGTACTTATATTTGATCACTTTAGCGTTTCCATGTCAACTTGGCCCAGCCCGACTGATTTTCCTGCGTATAAAACTTCTCATTTTGACCCATACCCAAATTAATCGGTTATCCTGTTTTGAATTGAACCCGAAACACACAATATATAAGAAACTTCAAAAATTGTATTGTAAATTCTAATTTGGCAAGAAAATTAATACTAATATGTGGTACATTTCCTGCAAAATATTAAAATACAAACAAAATTACAGTAAGTTCAGAAGATACGACTTTTGATGGGGTTTTTGCAAGAATGTTAAGCCCCATAGCAAATTGTTGCTATTTAAGTCAAGTGAAAGATAATAATGTGATCTTAACCAATTTAGTTACAAATGGGTCTATGTGGGGTCAAAGTCATGAAAATTAACCCAATAATAATAGCCGTTTTCATTTTATCAACGCTGAGAGAACCCAAATATTGAATCCTGGTTGATCAAGTTTGTCAACGCATTCAGGCACCTGCAAGATGAGAAAATAAGACACAAAACCGCCTTTAAATTCATTTATATATACAAGATGTATATTAAAATAATGGAGTTCTTGATTTGGTAAAAAAGCTTACCTCTTTTTATATAGTTTGTTCTCATTAGCATTGGCACCAAAAGTATCAAATACTTTTTCAATTTATTAAGTTACTTCATCGATCAAATCTTCTCATTTTCCACTTACTGGGTTCTTGGCTTTTATGAACTTTTCTAACAATTCTTTGTAGTATTCCTTCCGCATTTTTCACGATAAGCAAGAATACATAGCAAACCAACAGTCATTTTGTAATCTCTTCAAATTGTCTCCCATATTTAGCAAGTCTATCAAACAAAATCACATTTTAAGTTACCAAATACTTCATTTAGAAATTCAATCGATCACTTAAAAGCCATAAAAAACTATCAAATATAATATGTCTAAATCGAGTAAAATACATATTTATATAAAATACATGCTTTTGATACCTTAGAGAACTTCACATGACCATCGCCCTTATCACCACTACCTTCAATCTGCAATTAAACAAAAGTCAATCTAGTCAAGTCTCATTGGTATACATAATCTGAGTTGGCAAATAATGTGACAACTTGCCTCATCCACTTTTGAGGCTTTTCTGCATCATCCGCCTTCTCCCATTCCTCTCGAGCTTTTTAATTCACCAACAAATCTTCAATAATAGCAAAAATTAAATTGAACTACATGAAAAGTAGGCCGTGAGATAAAAATACCAAATCATAAAAGATGGTCTAAAATATGGTATACATCACAGTAGTTACAAACCCATATTGATAGCGATGACAGTTTCTAAAAAAAAAAAGAAAAAGAAAAAAAGACTCGACAGAAAAACAAACCCACATATTATTGATAGCGATGACAGTTTCTCGTCAAATCATGAAGCAAAAATTAGAATAAAATCTGGTATAATAAATTCGGATCAAGAACCATACAATAAATGAAAAAACACAATAAAATAAAATACGACCATTAATAATCACACATACAAAAAAGGAAGATAGAAGGTACCTTGATGTAAATGAAAACTATGAAATCATCATCTTTTTAATCATTCAAATACGAAATCTGGTTTCTTCTTCTTCGTATCTTCTAACTTTGTGGAAAATAGGAGAGAGAATAATAATGAACATCATGGATATGAAAGAAAAATATATGTAATTAGGAGAGAGAAGGACTATATAAAAATAAATTAATAAGCGGTTGCAGAGAAAAGTTTTTTTAGGAGACGTGTAGCGGATTTTTAGGGAAAAACATTTGAAAGGTAGTAATCTTTGTTACGCAGCAGTTTTTTTTCAGTTATCTGACAAGATCCAATGGCTTATATTTAATCTGATCTCTGATCCAACGGTCTTGAAAATTCAAGAATAGATGGCTTAGATTTAATCTACCTTTGTGTAGGGGTAAGGTCTGTCTACATCATACCTCCCCCATAGCCCGGCTTATGCTGGGATTGGGTACCCTTGTTGTTGTTGTTGTAGATGACTTAGATTTAATCTGACACTTGATCTAACGGTCAAGATATTCGAGAACTTAAATAATAAACGGCTGAGATTTAATCTTAGACTTAATCCAACGGCCTTGGATATTCGGGAATCAAAGGCCCAGATCTAAAGTCAACGGAATCAAACGGCCCATATTTAAAGTCAAGATTCCCTGAAATCTGCTCGAACAATATATTAAGAATAACTGATACTAATACGTGGTAAACAACACGTGTATTGAGTCAAATAATTAAAATAATTAAAAGTTGAATTTATTGAGTCAAGATCCTCCAAATCCCCAATCATGAAAAATTGAAAATAGAAGAGAAAAGGTCAAAGGTTCAGTTTATGATAGTTAGATGATGAGATTGAAACCAATCACAAATCCAAATTATCTTCTACTCTACTCGGTTCTCTTTACGACTTTAGAAGGTTTATATTTAAAAACTAATAATAAAGTGGACAATTAGTCATTCGGGGTGATGGCTGTTGCCACTGATCGGCTACTGAAACGCCTAGTAAGGTTACGTACTAAAGCCGAAGACATTCTAATGAAACAAATGTTAATGGATGTTTCAGAAGTTTATGAGTTTACTCCTCTAATCGAATCTTTGTCCTTCAAAAATCTATGTAAGAAAGCAATGTCAGTTTGTATAATTGACCCACTATGGAGAATTGTACATCTTTCAGCTCCTGAATTGATTAAGTTTCTTCATCAAGAAGAAGAAGAAGGATATGCTTCTTTAGACGTTAATTGGTTAAAGTCTTTACCTACCATCCTTTACGAGCTTCGAGCTGTATTAGATCGTGTAGGAGAAGGGAGAAACCGGGGCTTTTTTGACAGGCGTTTGTGGTTTGAGGTGAATCAAGATGAAGAAGTGAAGGGTATGCTAGAAAAGATTAAAGGTACGTTAGCTGATTACTTTCCTGTTTTCGTTAACACAGCTCTAAGTAGCAATGGTGTAAAAGAAGAATTGAAGACTGTGATTGACGTAATGTTAATACTTTGTATTGAGTTAATGGACCCAGATGAGGAATTTGTCGTGTTTGATGTTACGTCAAGGAGACTACTCGAGTGTGGATATGCAGAAAGTCAGGTTGAACTACTGTCCTTGACTGGTAGATTACCGATGAAACGAAATGTAGATGAAGAAGAAACTGTTGTAGGGTTTGAGGATGATACTATCAAACTACTTGATAGGCTTACCGGGTATTCAAAGAAGCTGGAGATTATCCCAATAGTAGGAATGCCAGGTCTCGGTAAAACTACCTTGGCCAAAAGATTGTATGGGGATCCTTATATCGTATATTTCTTTCATATTCGTGCCTGGTCTTGTGTTTCTCAAGACTATGTGAAGAGGGATGTTTTACTTGGTATTTTAAGTTCTTTTCGGCAGCTTACAAACATAATTCGATGTATGAGCGATGAGCAGTTAGGGGAACAAATATACAGAGAATTAAAGGGTCAAAGGTATTTGGTGGTGTTGGATGATATTTGGGACAATAAAGCCTGGAAAGAGTTGATAATATATTTTCCAGATGACAGAAATGGAAGCAGGATATTGGTAACCACCCGAAACATTAACTTGGATTTAGAGGCATCGCCCCACAGGTTACGCTTGCGTACAGCACGTGAAAGCTGGCGTATTTTGCAGACAATGATTTTCAAAAAAGGAAATAGTCCTTGGAGATTGCATGATGTTGGAAAGCAGATATCTAGAAAATGTTGTGGCTTGCCTCTTGCACTTTCTATAACTTCAGGACTTTTGAGGAGTAGGTGGACACGAGCTTCTTGGAAAGAAGTTGCTGAGAGTTTAAGCGATTACATTGTTAGCGACCCAAATCAGTACATGGATGCTCTTTCTTTAAGTTATAATCATTTGCCTCAACAATTACGACCATGCTTTCTATATCTTGGAGCATTTCCAGGAGATTGTGATATTCCAGTTCACAAACTGATTTGGTTATGGGTTGCTCAGGGATTCATAGATCAAACGGGGAGTAAAACTTTGGAGGATGTTGCGGAGGATTACTTAAAGGACTTACTTGGTCGCAGTCTGATAATAGTTTCCAAAACGGGCGATGATGGACAAATTAAAGCATGTCATGTCCATGACCTATTGCGAAGTTTGTGCTTGTGGAAAGCAAAGGAAGAGGGGTTCTCTCCAATAGATTGCAGGTAATCACAATTATCAACTTCGTACATCTTTACAAGAAGTGGCAAAAAAGAAAGGTCGTGTGATAGGCCGGGTTGATACGGGTCATTTTTATAGAATTAGTTAAAACGGGCCTGATCAGGTTGGATTGACTTGTAAACACTTTGTTGTCCATATTTTTTTTTCTCTATGAATAATCAGTTTACGTATAATGATTACCAAAATCCAAACCTCTGAATCAACTTAGGAATATTTATGCCTTAGAAATAGACTTCAGACAACTTAATTTTGTGATCTGGCCCATTTGATGTAAATCCAAATTGACCCGTTGGTAAATTTAATAGGACTAAGATGCCATTTGTGATCTTTTTTAACTTGAGGCGAGTCCTAAGAAAAGATTATTATGATCAAGTGCTTGAGGAATAAAATAAAATGTCCATATATTGTTGACAGGTACGCACGTGTCTCTTCTGCAATCTCTCCTGTTGTAGCTGTAGAACCTAAAACAACTTTGTCACGAGGTAGTTCTTCAGAGAATTCTACTCAACATGTCAACTTTGTTTTGTGATGTCCAACAGAGTTAGGTGAATGCTTTCAAGTGGGCAGACCCATTGACATTGAGACCTACAAATTTCTAAGAATACTAGATATTGAATCAATCTTTATTTTCTCTTTTCCAAATGAAGTACTAAAGCTAACTAATTTGAGATATCTAGCACTTCAAGCTGAAAATGGGAATCCCCCCACATCAATATCCAATCTCATACACTTACAAATCTTGATCATATCATCAAGCAGTAATATTTCCGTACCTAGAAGTACGTGGGATATGGAATGTTTAAGGCATGTTTATATTAAGTCGGGTGAAAATCTTATTGAAGATGTTTCTTCAGATAAATTGAAAAGAATTTTAAACAATATCCAGACTATTTCTGGTGTTTCACCTTCGCCTTCGTGCCTGAGTATTTTGAATAGAACTCCCAATCTTAGAAAGCTTGGTTTTTGTGGACCTTTAGTATCAAATTTAGGGGTATTGGAGTTTCCAAGTATATGTTCTTTGAACTGCCTTCAAGTGTTGAAGTTATCAAATACAAAGATGTATCATGCACCAGTGAAAGCATGCAGCCCCTTCATGTATCCTGAAAAGCTTAAGAGGCTAACCCTGTCAAATACGGATCTAGGCTGGAACGAGATGCAAACATTTGGGTTACTACCGAATCTTGAAGTTCTAAAATTGAATGTTAGTTCTTGCATTGGAGAAAAATGGGAAACAAGTGACTCGGGATTTCCAAACCTTAAGATTCTGAAGTTACAAGACTTGGATGTTGTGAGATGGGAAACTTCAAGTGCTCACTTTCCAAAGCTTCAACGGTTGGTTGTGCGCCATTGTTCAAGGCTTGAAGAAATTCCGGCTAGTATTGGTGACATATTGACACTAGAACTGATCGAGGTCAGTTGGTGCTGTGAATCTACTGCCCAATCTGCAAGAACCATTCAGAAAGAACAGGAGAGAAACGGAAATGATTTCCTTAAAG
>CM067172.1:90983310-90990810 GCA_034093135.1 Erigeron breviscapus
AGATTGAAGATGAGAAGGCTCAAAGTGCTGCACTAAGAGATCAGCTTCGGCAGTTATTGGCTCAAGGGGGAGATGGTTGTAGGGAAACTGAGTTGAAGAGGAAAGAGGATGAAGATCATGATGATGATGCGAATGCTGATGGTGAGCCAAGAACTGAAGCTCAAACAGAAGCATCGACTCAGGGGGAGACACCAAGACAAACAGAGTCAGAGATTGCTGGTACAGCGTGCTAGTACGTCTGGAACTCAGAAGATTCAAAGGAAAAGCTGTGATGGTTGCTCCAGATGTAGTTCTTGCTGGTGATGATGATAGAGATTCCAATTCAGGTAACTCCAATTCTGATCCTACTACCAATAAGTCTTCAGAGTCAGATTTGCACCCATTAATAGTGCATAGACTAGAGAGGAGATTGGGATATGATTCACAAGTTCATTTGAGAGCTATGGCAGATTTATGGATCCTGATGATTATTATGATCCAGGATCATATAAGGATCAAATGAAAGAGCAGTTAGGGTTAACTCTTACACCCTCAGAGTCAGAGTCGGATTCAGATTCAGATTTTGAACCTTAAGTAATTAATGATTTGTGTACTTTAGATGTAAAATAAGATAAAAATTATAAGATAAATATTGGTGTACTTAATTGTTACATTATATTTATGATATAGTTTATTGTATTTATGCTATCTTTTATGTCTTGATGTTGTTTGTCTTTGCATATTTGAACTTTTAAATTTCAGATAAGCTTCAAAAGATAGGTACAGGTACATCTAAGGTTCAATATGATGATTCTGAAGATGATGAAAGTTTGGAAGAAGGTGAAATGATTCCTGATTTGGACTGGACTAATGTTTTTCAAGATGATGATTTGTGCAACAACAAGCACAAGCTCAAGATCAACAAGTTCCAGATGATCAACAAGAGGTTCAAGCTGAACGAGTTTTTATTCCAAGTTCAAGAACTCTACACTTTACGGTTTTTACCAAAGTTGGAGATGATGAAGATGGAATTACTCTAAGCTGGAATATTGAAGATTCTAAGGAATTTGATGTGACAGAGTATCCAGTGCCAAGTAGGGATGAAGATCATCTACATCAAATTGATAGAAAAATACCGGCAAGAGGATTTGTAGGAGAAGGTATGAAACCATCTGTCTTTTGGGATTTTGTTAGTGATAGAGATGCTCATACGTATGTTACTACTATTTTGAGTTGGTTTTTCGATGATGAGCTGAAATTGTTTATTATTAAAAGAGATGATGGTTGTCAGTACTTAAAGCCTATGAAAAGATATTTTAAAAGCCTTAGTGAATCTGATTTAATGGATTTAGGAAGGAAAAGGCTTGTTAATCCTAGTGGTAATGGTTATGCAAATTTCTTTAGTGGAAAGTTACAAGAAGATTATAGGAAAAGATTCTATGATGATTTTGATAAAACCAATGTGTTCATAACGCCAAGATCCTTAAAGAAAGTTACAAAGGATGATGGGACTATTGAATTTGTTCAAAGATCGATTAAGCGTGTATTGAAGGTCCCGGTAAAGAAATGGCCTCAAGATGTTTTGAGTACACTTGATCACTGGGAGATTCACAAGAATACTGGTGAAACGTTGATGTATGGAGATAAAAATAAGAGAGTTACTTTGTTGCGCATATATGATCCTATGCAGATAGTGAACCTTTCCAGAGATGATCAACGAAGGTTATACGACACTCAATGTCTGTTTATTCCTTCATGGACCACTGAGGAAAGCAGATATAGGAAGATTTTGCGTATTTGTTTACATGCTAATATTCATGCAAATAGCAGGAGATTGTTATTTGATGGATAATGTTTTTACAAGACTGAAGAAATCGTGTAGCTGATGTCAAGGGGGAGACTGTAAGTGCATGATTCTGTTGACAACAGCAACAGCGATTTGATCAGTATGTTCATGTTTTGTAATATGTAATCATAGACTTATGTTATGTTTAAACTTGTTATTTGGACTTAAGTAATGTGAATGATTACATATTGATCAGAGATTTGGTATGTTTAATGTTTACGACTTGTATGAATGTGATTATAAATAACATACAGATACAAGTGATAAACTAGTCACGTTTTGAGTATTAAAGTATACTTAAAAGATGACAAAATAAAGTGTATGCAAACTCGTGCTACAGTAACACGAGTTTGCCTAAACTCGTGTGCTACAGTAACACGAGTTTGCCTAAACACGTGGTATTCACGTGTTTACTTAATGACACGCGTTTGTTAATGGACTTGGGCTTTAATATACACGGTCCATACTTAGCACGCGTTTAGTACATCTTAGTATAAATACATCTCGTTAATACGTAATTAGTAACAGTTAATTAAGCTAATACGACTAAACTCTGTCAAACTGCAAACCCGCGCGCGTTTAAGGTCTTAGGTTGTATTAACAACGAAAGACGATAATTTAATTAAGCAAACAGGTTATCACGAGAGGATTCCGCACTCTCGTCATAACTATAAGCGTTCTCGTGTACGATCAGTCCACAAGGACCTACACCTCTCGATGAGAAAACCTTTAAACATCTCATCAGCGAACTGGGAATGCTAAATCCTTAAAACTGGAGATTTCTTTGTTATTGAACGCGTCAGTGACACTGATGAAGTTCTCCAGTTGAGGAGGTCCAGATAATCTTTGCTCGCCAGGCTATCGAACGCCTTTGTGATACTATCTTGGCACTAATTGATTTCTGGATCATCATTTTAGGGGGAAAGACTCAAAAATAATTTTCTGACTAAAATTCGTTTTTGTTTGAAAATGCAACTGGAGAACTCTCCAGTTGGAAACTGGCACTGGACTGATCCTCCAGTGACCAGATTCAGTCTTGTCTTATTTTTATAACGTTAGAAATACTTGGTCAATATGTGTGACACGTGATGGTACTCAAGTGTTTTAAACCACTTGGTATTGTGATCTGACGTGTTTAAAGCTATTTTAGTATTTGACAACTGTTTGTATGGGGAAAATAAAGAGTTAGTGGGCGCGTGGGTAAAACAAGCCGTCCTAGCATTTAATGCTGACATGGTAGCATTTAATGATTACATGGAAAATTATGATTTTATTTCAAAATTCAAACTTCTTTTGTTAAAATATCTACAAAAAGGATTTTGGTTAAATAAAATATAATTTTTGTATTTCATTGGGATCATGAATCCTTATAAATACCCTTATTTACTCCGAACTCATTCTTTCATTTACTTCCTTCTACATTCTTTCATTTACTTCCAATCATCAATATTGCTTCATTTCTCTCTCTGCTTCATAAATCAAGAACCCTAATTCCCAAAATTCAATTTCATTTTCCTATGGCACCTAGATCATCTCGTTCAAGAGAAGTAAATCTCTTGACTGTTCCATATGCTCCTTCACCTGATGTCAAACCGGCACCAGGTGCTCCTAGTAATGCTTCGGCCATCAAACTAAATCCTAATAATCCGATGGCAAGCTTACAAGGTTCTCAAGGGTCCAATACCCTTATTGGTAGAATCCAAAAGTTTTTGAAGGATTCTCCAATAGGACCCTCATTCTCTCGAAACCCACGCAAGATGTTTCATAACTACTTGTGTGAGTTTTGGTACACTGCCACTCTTTCTTCTGATTGTTCCTCCATGAGTTTCACATTAAAGGATGGAACAATCCAGTGTACCTTGACCGTTGAAGTATTGAGGGATGCTTACACCTCAATTACTGGAGAGAGGGTGAATCTCCAGTCGTCTTGCCCCTAAATATTAATTTTCGTCAAGTACTCCTGGAGATGGGTCATAAGGAGTGTTTGGACAATGGGGTGTTGAAGACAAAGGGTGCGATGACCATGAAGGGTCTTACACCTTCATGGAGGTATTTCTTCATACACCTGGTGGAGAGTATGGGTGGGAGTTCTGGTGGACTTGACCAGATCAACTCCTCACAAGCAGAAATGGCTTACTGCTTGTGGAATGGATTGAGAGTGGACTTTGCAGATATTCTGTTTAGAAGCCTGGTACAAAAGCTGAAGGGCACTAGGGGAGTTTGTGTCCCCTTCTCAAGGTTTCTCTCTCTCTGTTTTCAACAAATTCTGGGCAATGAAGCATATAAAAGTACAGATTCACCGTACACTAGGCCAGATTTGTTGAGGAATTTAGACTCTCTGGTGTCTGAAGCTGGAGAGGTCGAAATTCCAGAGCGAATGCAGCTGGCATTTGCTAAAACTGATGCACCTTTGGAAAGTGAGTCAGAAAGACAATTGGGCGGGCCTCAAAATAATGAGGGACCCTCCAGTTCGTATCAAGTTGTGGTTGAGGATAGAGCAACCATAACTGAAGCAACTCCAATCACTTCTATCCCTGGTGAAGATACTTCGGTATCTGATCCTCCAACAGATGTACCCATCCAGGAAACTGGGGAAGGTCATCTGGAGACTGACCCTTCTGGTCAGCCCTCTGTCACATTCATGGATCTGGACATGGGTGTTAATGACGAGGAAATCCTGATAGAGTCTTCGGATTCTGAAGGAACTGAAACAGACTTGGAGATTTTTGAGGCTTCTGTATAAGCTCAAAACCCTTCATCTCCAGTCTCACTCCAGACGCATCAATTTCACTTTCACCCCCCCAAGAAAATGTGCCTACTGATATATCTTTACCAACATATACCGCTCCTTCACCAACTGGGCAATTCTCATTTGCTCGAGAAATACCACCCCCACCGACGCCGTTGTTCACACCTGAGCATTCTCAGCATGAACAACACATTGATCTTCCAGTCCTTTCTTCATCCACCACTCCTATTATATCTTCAACTGCTGGCATGACAACTGGGGAGACTTCCTTAAGTTTGCCTCCTCCAGTTGCTCCAGTAGTAACTGCTGCTGGTCCAGTGACACCTTCTCCTTTGTCACTGGACAGTCAAGTTGTCTTAATTCAAGCCGATCTTCAAAACCTTCTAACCAGGGTGGAGGAGATTCAGAAGACACTTGACAAAAACACCAAGTCTTTCTCCATATACCACAAGGATTCCTTGACAAATATTAAGGTGGTTGATCTGGGGATTAACAAGTTTTCTTCAAATGAAGACTTGGTGTTCAACAAGTTGAATGAGTTGGTCACTGGCTGCAATAATCTGGCTGGTACTCTAAAGGAAGCCTTTGACCTTACTCAGTCCAAGGTTACAACTTCAATCTCCAATCTGCTTGGCAACACTGTAAGAACAACTGAAGTAGATCTGAGGGAGATTGAAAGGCAGGTAAAGGAACTGATTGAAAAACCTGGCCTTAATGTAACTGAACTTGGAGAGCAGTTGATGACTTCAGTTGGTCAGAAGATAGAGGATACGCTGGGTGCTAGGGAAGCACAATTGATTGAAAGGGTGATGTCTGAGATCACCAAGCTGGCCGCTCCTCAGGTTGATCTGGCCCCACTCACCAGTGAGATCAACCAGTTGAGAGGCAGCATTGAAAGTTTGAACACCCAGGTATCTCTACATGCTCAATCCTTAGAAAAACTGACAACTGAAGTAGAGGATTTGAAGAAGAAAGATGATGAAGTAAAGGAAAAGGTTGTCTCTGGTTTGGATGAAGACTCCAAGATCCTAAATGAATTAAAAACTGGTCAAGAACAAGTAACTGCAAATGTTTTGACTCAGTCAAAGGAGAACAACCATTTGTGGAGGTCCTTCAGGATGATGTGTGGGATTTTCAAGGAGTGTAAGGACTTGCAAACATGGCAGCCTCTTGACCGGTTGCCATCTCACCCTTCTGAATGGGAAGCAATTAGGGCAGGTCTAGATGCTGCCAAGGGGGAAAGAAGTGCAGTCCTTGCACCAGTTGCACCTGGAAGAACTTCATCTGGAAGTCAAGTTGGAAGGGAAATGGTTGTTGCTACCAGTACTGAAGCTGGTGAGCAATCTGGTAATGTGGGTGACAAGGGGAATGTGTTGGATAAAGGGAAAGGTTTAGCTGTTGATGCATCTGCCCAGCCGGCCACTGATATTCCAATGTTAGAAACTGGCAATGCTGATGTACTTCCTCCAGTTTCAGATAGTGATAGCAGAAGACTGGCTAGACTTGGAAATGATATTAAAGCAAGAAAGAAAATGAAACTAAGAAACCAAGTCGAAGCCAGGGCACATCTTGCACAGCTCCAACTGCTTGATATGAGTGATGCCAATCTTTTGGGAATCACTAAGGAGGAGTATGACAGAATCAAGAATGATCCTAGGATAGTTGACCAGTTGAAAGAAATGCTGGATGTTGAACTGGACAGACACTATCAAGAGGATGAAGCTGAATTTGATGCCAGAAGCTTAAACATTTCAGTGGAGAAGGCTAAGGAGAATAGGGCCAGTGTGATTCTTAAAAGAATTGCAAATGTTAAAAAGGTTGTGAAGAAGGTTTTGAATCCTCCAAGAAGGATTCCACAACCAAGAAGACCACTGACAAGAGATGCAAGGGATGCTGACCTTAGCACATTTGTTGAACCAACTGGCGAAGTATCTAATGAAGACATCAAGTCCGCTGTACTGGCTGCTGGTGCTGGGAGTATAAAAATAACCAATGAATCTGAAGCAAGAAGCTATTACTCCCAGATCATGTCAACCAGAAGACATAGTGGTACTATCAATGGTGTCAATGTAACAATCAAGCCAGACACCAAAGTCTTTCATCTTGAAGTTAGTTATACCAGAGGGCCACTGGTTAAAACTGACAATCCTGGTGCTATGCAATATGGGTTCAGTGAATGGGTTAAGATGGTGAATGTGCTGGATGCAAAGGCACAAAAGAATAGGTTTGAGAAGGCATGGGTAAACTTCTTAAGGGGCAAGATTCAACACAAGGAAAATCTGGAACAAAAGCTGAATATTTACCCTGAAGACTCTCAACCTATTTCTTCAGTTGCCAAGAGAATAAGAACTGGCGAAGGGCCATCTCATTAGTTCTTTCTTTTCAGTTATCTACTTGTATTTTGTTTTACATTCTGGAACTTGTATAAATTTCATTTCCTTGTATAAATGAAGTTACCAGTTTGTAACCACAAGGTAGATAATAGATTAAAATCTAACAAACCTAAAAGAAAAACCTAAGGCATTTATTGATCTATAAAAATGCCTTGGAAACTTAGATAGATTAAAATCGAACAAGTCCTTCCAGTTCACACTTGTACAGATACAAGAACTAGAAAAAGACTTAGCAATATTTCTAGACAAATAGGGGGAATTTGTTAGGACCAGTTCACCTGGTAAACTGGCCAGTCTCCAGTTGCATCTGGAGACCCAGTGAAACTGTCCAGTGAAACTGGAGACCCTGAAGATTTGTCCAGAAATATATTGAAGTCCAGTTGCATCGTACAGTTAACATAACTGAAGACTTCCTCCAGTTGAGAACTGACCAGTTGAAGAATCATTCCAGTTGAAGTCGAAGACAACAAGTGGAAGATAGAGAATGACAATGGCAGCGAAGCCCAGTTGGCATTCTAGTCAGTTACAAACTG
>CM067172.1:90995810-91068310 GCA_034093135.1 Erigeron breviscapus
TGTCTTCAGGTAGTGTCATCTATTGAGTTGGGACTTACAATATTCAACACTCCCCGGGATTTCAAGGAAACAGAGGGATAAATACCTGGAGAAGGGGATGCACAGTCCCCTGGTGCCCTTCAGCTTTTGAACAAGGCCCCTGAACAGGATACCAGCAAAATCCACTCTGAGTCCGTACCACAAGCAGTAGGCCATTTCTGCTTGTGTGGAGTTTATCTGGTCTAATCCACCAAAACTCCCACCCATGCTCTCCACCAGATGGATGAAGAAGTATTTCCTAGATGGAGAGAGGCCTTTCATGGTCATGGGTCCCTTTGTCTTCAACACCCCATTTTCCAAGCAATCCTTGTGTCCCATATCAAGGAGAACTTGTCTGAAATTTTGGTTAGGGGAGATGACAACTGGAGATTCTCCTTGTCTCCAGTAGTTGAGGTGTAAAGCATTCCTCAATGTTTCTGCCGTTATTGTACACGCGACTGTTCCATTTTTAAGAGTGAAGGAGATGGATGAACAGTCGTCGGAGAGTTGTGCAGTGTACCAAAACTCACACAAGTAATCATGATATAACTTGCGTGGGTTAAGAGAGAAAGACTCGCCGATTGGAGAATCACGAAGAAAGTGTTGGATTCGTCCAATGAGAGTATCAGTAGTTTGAACCCCTTGCAAACTAGCCATCGGATTATTTGGGTTCAATTTGATGAGCGTAGTATTGCCAGGAGCACCAGGTGCCTGTCTGACACCTGGTGGGGGAACATATGGGACAGTAAGGAGATTAATATCTCTTGATCTGGATGATTTAGGTGCCATTGAAAGTGAAATTGAGAATTTTGGAATTAGGGTTCTTGATTTATTGAGCAGAGAGAGAAAAAAAGCAATTTTGATGATTGGGAAGTAAATGAAGGAATGTGAAAGGAAGTAAATGATAACCGGAGTAAATGTGGGGGTATTTATAAGGGTACAAAATCCCAATATAAATAAGAAAATATTATTTTAATCCCCAAATTTTCTAAAACAAAAGATATTTTGATTTATGAAAAATTTGAATTTCAAAAATATTTAATACCATCAAGTCAGCATTAAATGCTACGACGGCTGGTATTCCCACGCGCCCACTAACCTTTTACAATCCCCATAAACAGTTCATCTTTTTACAAAAAAGTCTTTCACACGTCATACGATGGTTGCAAGTGGGAAAATACACTTGAGTACCATCACGTGTCACAAAAATTGACCAAGTATTTTTCCAACGTTATAAAATCTGGTTGACCACCAGTTTTAAGACAAGACTGAACATGTACACTGGAGGATTAGTCCAGTGCCAGTTTCCAACTGGAGAGTTCTCCAGTTGCCATTTTCAAACAAAAAGAATTTTAGTAAGAAAATTATTTTGAGTCTTTCCCCTAAAATGATGATCCAGAAATCGATTAGTGCCAGGATAGTATCACTAAGGCATTCGATAGCCTGGCGAGCAAAGATTATCTGGACCTCCTCAACTGGAGAACTTCATCAGTGTCACTGACGCGTTCATAACAAAATCTCCAGTTTTAAGGATTTAACATTCCCAATTCGCTGATGAGATGTTTAAAAGTTTTCTCATCAAGAGGTTTTGTAAAAACATCAGCGAGCTGTTTGTTAGTGGGGATGAAATGAATTTCAATGTCTCCTTTCATAACATGATCACGAATAAAATGATACCTGATGTCAATATGCTTTGTCTTAGAGTGCATCACTGGGTTGTGAGATATAGAAATTGCACTAGTGTTGCACAAAAGATTGGGGTCCTTGTATACTTCTGACCATAATCTAGTAACTGGTTCTTGATCCAGAGAATCTGGGCACAACAACTGGCTGCAGAAATGTACTCTGCCTCAGCAGTGGACATAGAGACTGACGTCTGCTTCTTGCTGGTCCAACTCACCAGTTTTCCTCCAAGGAAATGACAACCTCCAGTTGTTGACTTTCTATCTATCTTACAACCTGCATGATCTGAATCTGAATAACCCATTAGATCTAACCCAGAGCCTTTGGGATACCAAAGACCAAGGCTAGGACACCCTTTCAGGTATCTGAAGATGCGCTTAACAGCATGCAAATGTGATTCTTTTGGGTTTGCCTGAAATCTGGCACATAGACATGTTGCAAACATTATATCTGGTCGACTGGCAGTTAAATACATCAGTGAACCAACCATACCATGATATTCAGTGGTGTTCACTGGTTTGCCAGTTGGGTCAGAGTCCAAATTTAAAGGTGCTGCAATAGGTGTGTTTTTCGATGGGATTGAATAATATTTGTATTTTCTTAACAAATCTCTGACATATTTTTCTTGGTTTATAAAAATTCCATTTTTAGTTTGCTTAATCTGAAGACCCAAGAAAAATGTTAATTCACCCATTAAACTCATTCATACTCAGATGACATGATTTTAGAAAACTTTTTACACATTGCATCATCAGTTGAACCAAATATAATATCATCAACATAAATTTGTACCAGTAAGATATTACCTTTTTCTTTCAAGATAAATAAGGTATTATCTATTGCACCTCTTTGAAAGCCATTTTTGAGAAGATGTTTAGTTAAAGTGACATACCAGGCTCTTGGGGCTTGTCTTAGACCATACAAAGCTTTGTTCAGTCTATACACCCAGTGAGGATGCTTCTCATTAATGAAGCCTGGAGTCTGTTTAACATACACTACTTCTTCCAGTGTTCCATTCAGGAACGCACTTTTGACATCCATCTGGAAGACTTTAAACAGCAGATGGGCTGCATAAGCCAAGAAAATTCTTATGGCTTCAAGTCTTGCAACTGGAGCAAAAGTCTCATCAAAATCAACGCCCTCTGCTTGACAATAACCCTGGGCAACTAATCTGGCCTTGTTTCTTACAACATTTCCATCTTCATCCATCTTATTTCGGTAGACCCATCTTGTACCAATGGGTTCTTTCTTCAACCCAGGTAGACAAGGAACAAGTTCCCATACATTGTTCCTTTCGAACTGGATAAGCTCTTCTTGCATAGCTTCTACCCAGCTTGGATCTGCCATAGCCTCGTCAATCTTCTTCGGTTCAATCAGTGATAAGAAGGTGACGTTCAAGCATTGCTCACTTGTGGCTCTTCTAGTCTGAACCCCACTACTTGGATCTCCAACAATCTGTTCAATTGGATGTGCTCGAGTCCATTTAGTGTATTGACTAGGCTGGTGAACAACAATATCAGTGCAAGTCACCTGGTGATCCTCTTCAGGTGTTACAACTGGAGGAGGATCAGCCCAAACTACTTCTATATCCTCATCAGAGTCAATGAGGTCACGATTTGCATCATGAAATTCTTCAGTTGAAGGCATTTCTTGAAGAATTGGAGAAGTTGGAGTTTGAACTGGTGCTGATATTGGAGTGACACGTACATCTGATCCAATCACCAGTTTCTGTGGTAAGTTGAAACTGATGGAGGGATAAAATGATGTATCACTGGTGGTTTTCTTCTTTTGAGCTGGTTCCAGTTGAGTATCACTGGAAACATTATCTGGTGAAACAACTGACTGATGAACTAGGTCAGTTTCACCAAAATTTATTGGAACGACTGAAGAGATATCAAGGTTACGTTTCTTATTGATTGCATCATTTGATTCGTCGAATGTGACATGAATTGTCTCATGAACCTTTTGGAGTCTATAATTATAAACTCTAAAAGCCTTTCGAATATCTGAATAGCCTAGAAATACACCTTCATCAGCTTTTGCATCAAACTTTCCAAGCTGACTGGAATCATTTAAGATATAAACTGGACAACCAAATACATGGAAATATCCAATATTTGGTTTTCGATTCCTGAGCACTTCATAGGCGGTCTTCTTGTGTCTCTTGATGTAGACTGACCGGTTTTGGGTGTGACAAGCTGTTGCCACTGCTTCTGCCCAAAAACTGGTGGGAAGACCTGATTCAGATAGCATACTTCTGGCAGCTTCTATCAGTGTGCGATTCTTTCTTTCCACAACTCCATTTTGCTCTGGAGAATGTGCTGATGAGAAGTTTTGAGAGATGCCAGTGTCATTACAAAATGTTTCAAGTACTTTATTTTGAAATTCAGTACCATTATCACTTCGTAACTGACAAACTTTTCGAGTGTACTTGAGCTCAATTCTTTTGATGAGAGCGATGATTTCAGCAGGTGCATCACTTTTGGATCTGAGGAATACCACCCAGCAATATCTGGAGAATTCATCAACCACAACTAGAGTGTACTTCTTTCCAGCTCTAGTTTGAACATTCACTGGACCAAAGAGATCCATATGAAGCATGTGAAGAGGTTCAGTGATGCTAAAGTTTTGCCTTGTCTTGAAACTGGCCCTTTTCTACTTGCCCATCTCACACCATGGACATGGCTTTTCTTTATTGAAAGAAATCTGAGGTATCCCATCCACCAATTGTTTTCGAGACAATTTGTTAATATTTTTGAAATTAAGATGGGATAATCTTTTATGCCACAGCCAGTTGGTGTCCTCATCAGCCTTGGTATAGAAGCCTGCTCTTTTGGAGCTGGTTCCATATCCATGATGTACACATTTCCCTTCCTTGGTGCAATCATCACCACTTCCAATCCTTGTTAAATATGGTGCCATGAGCAATATCGAACAAAACAAAGTTGGCTTACACTGATCATGTTGTATTTCAAACCATTCACAAATGCAACTCTTTTGAATTTGACCTGTCCGTTATTGAGCACACCATAACCTTCAGTCTTTCCATTTTGATCATTACCAAACGTCACTGTTGGTCCATCTTGGACAGTGAACTCTTCCAGCAGGGGCTTACATCCGGTCATAGTCCGGCCAGCAGCGATGTCCAGATACCAGGTGTTCTTTTTACGATCGCCTTGCACACCCACAAAAATCATTAGTTATTTTTGTGAACCCATCTTTTCTTGATGGGTTCACTGGACTTCACTTCAGAAGTCTCAGTTGATTGCTGTGGTGTTGAACTGGATGCTGCATCTGGAGTTTTTTCACTAGCTCCAGGTGCAGGAGTAAAAACGACTGGTACTTGATATTTGTTTCCCTTTTTCTTTTCATTTTTAGCTCCAGATTGAGCAATTTTTTGTTTTTGTTTCAAAGGGGTTTTGACATTTTGTTTTTCAACTGGAGGAGATGAGGCTCCTTCCAGATTTTTAATTCTTGCAGTGCAACTCTGAACCTGCCTGGACAAAAGTTGGAGTTGACTTTCCAGTCTTGACAAAATATCATTTTCAGTAGGCTGCTGAACCTTGGACCTAGGTTCAGCTGGAGTTTTAGTTTTAGGATTCTTGGGCTCCTTGGACTTTTGAGGTAAAGGCTTATCACCAGCCTTTTTAACTGGAGCTTTAGCCTACTTAGCTCCAGGTTTAACCTCAGAGGGGGTGGTCTCAATGGGTTCAGTTTTGATATCTGTAGGCTGGTCATATGGGGTAACTGGCCTAAAAGCTGGAGGCATGGTATGGATATCTGGAATGATACTGGCTATGTGCACATCTCCAGATTTATAAGCATTTTTCTGTGCATCAATGGTGTTTGTAAAAGCATCATAATTTAATCCAGATGCCCTTATCCAGGATTTGACAATCTTCTGTTCTTTTTCAAGATCAGATTTTAACTTTTGATTTTCAAACTCCAATGCCTCATATTTCAAAACTGACTCCTTGAGGGCCAACTGGACACTTTGTAAATTTGAAATTTGAGGTTTTAAATTGTTTAATTCTGTTAGAACTGTTTCCAAATATCTTTCACTGTCAGTTCTAACAGTTTCCATAAAAATCAAATCACTGTTAAGTGATTCAGCAAGGTCCAGTTTCAGTTCAGGGTCAAGTTGAATGTCATACTCACAAACCTTTTTCAAAATGATGTCCACCCATCTACCAGAAATGACATCATCTTTCACCACATGTTGCTGATCTTCCAAAGCCATGAAACACATGTCCCTAATCTCTTCATCATCATCAGATGAGTCATCAGAGTATTCCCATTTTCCCTCAGTTTGTGCCATCATGCACTGGTTTTTCTCTTTTTCCATAGATAAAAGGGCAATCTGGGCTTTAAGCTTCTTGTATTTAGCTTTATAGCCATCATCAGCCCGATTGTTGTTAGGGACAGGGGGACCAGTTTGATTGTTCAACTGACTAGATCTGCATTCCTTCATGAAATGACCTTTCTTGCCACACTTATAGCATGTAAGATTGGTCTTGTCCAGAGAGTTGGAGTTGGAAGCATTGTTGGAACCATTAAATCTATTAGAGTTATGCTTAAACCTGATAAAGGTTCTAACAATCATGGCTACCAGATCATCATTGTCAGTTTCATCACAATCATCACTTATTTCAGTGGTCAGACCTGAGTTCAGAAAACTGTTCAACATCTCCTTCATAGAATGTGACTGGACATTCTCAGTAGATATTAAAGCAGCACAAGGTTTCTCAGTTATACTAGAAACCTTTGAACTCTGGGCATGATTTAAAGCATCCTGCTCAGCCACCAGTCTCTGTGCATTGTTATCTTCAGTGAATCTGAAGGCTCCATAAAGAGATGCAAGAGTGTGGTTGTGCAGGGTCTTACCTTGTCTTAGGACAAGAATCATGTTTTCCCATTTGGAAGGAAGAATATCACAAAACTTCTCAAGAAGAATATCCTTATCCTTCTCTACACCCAGCCCTCTCAGTTAATTAATCACACTGGTGAATCTGGTATAAGTACCAGTCAGGCTCTCATTGGGTAAAGCAAAGAAGGATTCATACTTATTGTTAAGGGCAACTTTACTGATGACAATGGTGTCATCACCTCCTTCAAACTGAAGGACCAATACATCCCACATTTCCTTGGCACTGGGGAACAACACAAGTGTTGGAATAAGGTCTTCAGGAACAGCCTCAAGGATCATGTTTTTCAGTCTGGTGTCCAAGTCCACCAGTCTGCGATCCTCATCAGACCAATGGTCTTCAGGCTTTTCTCTAGAGCCTCTTCTAGATCAGTAGGATCAAGAAAAGGACTCACCCCTTGAGACATGGGTACATGTGGCCCATCCTTAAGGATTCTCAACATGTATCTCTCTATCCCACCAAAAGGCAAGAGCATTCTGGCCTTCCATGTACCAAAAGTCTCACTGTTTCCATCGAATTTGGGAACAGGAGTATTGGAATAATGTACATGGACATGGTTAAGGGGAGTAGGAGGAGGAGGAGGATTAGTGTTAACATTTTGAACAGGTGGATTATTAACATTAGGATTTTCATCTTGACCAGAACCATCCCCACCTTCAGTAGTAGTCATCTAAGCAGATCTAGGCAAATATATTAGCCTTCTGCTCTGATACCACTTGTAGGTCCCAACTCAATAGATGGTACTACCTGAAGACACCTCTATGTCGATGGTGAGGTTACTTTGCAATATACATACTGATCTGGAGATGACCAGTTGCAGTATGTATATACCAGGTTTATGGTTAGAATACTTATTAAGGTGACAAAGTGTAATAAGTAAAGACAATGCAATAAATAAATACTTGTAAGTAAATCTGGTGAGATCGATATGTAATTTTTCAAGTGTAATTTATTTATTATCTTTAAATAAATTACAAGGTTGTTGCGGAACCAAGATAATACAAATATGTAAATATCCTAACAACCTATGAAGTACAATGATCTAATACTTGGAAATTCTCTTCAACAATCGAAACACTTAAAGTTGTGAAATGTTCCTTTTTGCAATTGAGAGAATATTGCACAAGTTCACCAAGAAATGCAAATGTCTGAATATGCAAAGTTGTTTCTTGGTTATGCAAAGACCTCTATTTATAGATAAAGTTGTCATTAGGATTCCAACTTTATCGTACAAATATGTTGAGAGCATTTAAGGAAGCAATACGACTTCCAATTAAATATTGTATAAAGTATGACATAAAGTCACTTTATTCAACCTGCTTTATGTACTTTTGTACTTTAAACATAGACAATTGTTATTGTCCGGTTAAAGGTACATAAAGCATAAAGGTCTTCCTCGTAATCAGTGTAAAGCTTTGTAAAGGCTTTAAACTGATATTCTCCAGTTTCTATCTGAATAGAATGTCAACTGGGCTTCGCTGCCATTGTCATTCTCTATCTTCCATTTGTTGTCTTCGACTTCAATTGGAATGTCTTCATATCTGGTCAGATCTCAACTGGAGGAAGTCTTCAGTTGCGTTAACTGTACGTTGCAACTGGACTTCATATATTTCTGGACAATTTCTTCAGGTCTCCAGATTCAACTGGAGACTGGCCAGTTTATCAGTAAACTGGTCCTAACAAAATTGCTTCAGTTAAGACAAGATATTAGGCCATTCATATGGTCTAAAGTGGGTGATGGCAAGCAGATTTCGATTTGGTTTGATCAATGGTCAGGTGGGTTGCCATTAAGTAATGTTATATCTCCGAGACAAATCATGCAAGCGGGGTTTGATTTAAACTCAAAAATTGCTGATATAAATCATAATGGTGAATGGCTATGGCCACGTGCTTGGTTAGATTTATTTCCGGTATTATTAAATATCCCAACAATTGTGTTGAATACAAATCAGTCGGATTCAATAGTATGGAGAGATTTGCAAGGAAATGACCAAGTGTATTCTTCAAGAACAGTTTGGGATTCGATTCGGACTAGGAATAATGAGGTCACTTGGGCAAATGCAATTTGGTTTTCTCATTTTATTCCAAGACATGCGTTTTTTGTTTGGCTTATTGTTCAGAAGAAATTGAAGACACAAGATATGATCATGCAATGGAAAGAGAGCTACAACCTATATTGTTGCTCGTTGTGTAGCAAAGGACCGGATTCTCATGCACATCTATTCTTTCAATGTTCTTTTTCATCGCAGGTTTGGAGTAGAATCAAAGTATTAGCTGGAGTTGCTTTCTTATCTGATGATTGGGAAGACATCGTCCATTGGATTACACTTAAAGCGAAGTCTAGATCTGCAAAAAATGTTATTGGAAGACTACTAGTAGCAGTTACGGCTTATTTCATCTGGCAGGAAAGAAACAATCGGTTATTCTCTAATCATGCCCGTCCTCCAGACACCATGGTGGAGCTTATTGTTACTACAATCAGATTCAAGTTGGTAACTTTGAAGTTTAAAAACACGACAAGTGTGGATCGCTTACTTGAAGCTTGGAAAGTACCACGTGATATTGTGGTCCATCTAAGATAACTGGCGCGGATGATATTATCGGTCTTATTTGTCACATTAGTTTTTTCATTGTAATTATTAGTGTGTAGGTTGCCCATTGTTAGCTAGTTTGCTTGTTAATTCTAGTAGCTTACATATTGTATGGCATGTCATGCATATGAACTAGTATGGTATTTAAGCCATACTACTTGATTTGTAATGTTTTTTGGTGATGGTATAAAATTTACAGGGGTATCCCATTAACCAAAAAAAAGATATTAAAGAAGCTTCAACGGCTAGAATTGGAATACAAACACGTTCAAAAAATTGTTCAGCTTATCAAGAAAAATCAAACGTGTTCTTTACTAGGTCATCCTTGGAAGTCGGAACTAAACGAAGGATTGACACGTCAAGAAGGACTCAACGTTCACTTAATTAGTCCAAGCACATTGAAGAATGCAACGCGGAAGATCCCAGATATTTCAGAATGTTCGTTATTAGTTTTACTTATAAATACAGTGCTTTTGATCGAATTAGGGATATACAATCTGCTCTCACTTGTACTTGCACACACACTTATTCATTGCTTTCTTATTTCTTTTGTGATAATCACTTAGTTCTTCGATCAAATCACTCCTTAATCCTTGTATTGTAATCTTAAACAAATAATAATAAAAGAACACAGGTAGGAACGATTGTTTCCTCCCGGGGTTTTTACCTAAGATTCCATAATAGGATCAAGGGTTTTTCCCCGTCAACAAAATTCTGGTGTCGTTATTCTTTTCGCATTTCATTTATTTATCCTTAATTCAAGATCACAGCGCTGATCTTGAGTCTTTATTATCTTTATCTTCAACGATTTTTATCTTTAATTTCTACAATTCTGTCTTAAAGACTTTTACAAAGTTTCTTTATTTAAAATCCTTTATTCGCATTATTTTTATTAGCAAATATCTTACTTTATTTTAAGATCCTAAACACCTGACCTCACTTACAAATCTTTGGTCAGAAAATTATCTTGAATCCTTTTACAAAATTATCTTAGGTAGTTTTTGTCCAAAACATTATTATTTAGAGGATCTTTAATATTGTCTTAATTTGAGGATCTTAACTATATTGTCATATTATTTTGGTTTAACAGGATCTTGAGATCATCAAGATCACACGAAAACTAACAAACGTATATCTAGTATATGAAGATATTAGAACGAATTGCATTTTTCGTCCCTGTGGTATCACACCATTTGCAAGTTTCATACAAACGTGTGCAAAGTGGTGTTCGTGGTCCCTGTGGTATCACACCAGTTGCATCTAGGGATGAGCATTTGGACCGAAACCTGTGACCCGACCCGGAACCGACCAGGTACCGGCCCGGACCGACCTGCCCGAAGTGCTAACGGGCCGGGTCACGGGTCACGCTTTTGTTGCATTTTCGGGTCACGGGTTGCGCGGGTCGGGCCGGGCCGGGTCAAGCCAAAAACCGAAAAAAGGTGAAGGAAACCCGTAACCCGCCCGCGACCCGCCCGAACCCGACCCGAACCATCACGGGCCGGGTCACGGTTCCGATTTTCATCCACTTACGGGTCGCGGGTCGGGCCGGGTTTTTGCGGGTCGGGCCGGGTCGGGTCATTTGCACATCCCTAGTTGCATCATTGGTCCAAAACTAACTGGCCATTAATTTTTCCCCGTTAGTGAGCCCATGTGCCACGCACATGATGGGCAATAGTGTCTTTTTATACAAACAAAGACCATTCTTGCAAACTAACTCAATTAATACTCAATTTTATAGCAATATAAAATTACACATAAACAAAAATAAAAATAAATTAACTAAAAATACTGCTTAATTGGATGTCACTGTGGTGTCTCGAACGCTAACTGCTAACTATTAACTACTAACTTGTTGTTCAAAAAAACAATTAACTAAAAATACATTAATTAATTTGTTAAAGCTCCTTTCCTTCCTGACGGATTGTATATGAATAATCAATCTCCTATTTCCCTATCAATCGATCACTTTGATTTCTTTCTTCGTTTTTAATTAACTACTATTATCGTTCTTAATAATCCATCCAAATCCAAATTATTATTAATCTTCAATCAATCTCCACCATCGTTAGTGATCTTTCAGATCCACCACTATCGTCACCATCGCCTGTCAAATCTGCAGCCGCTGGCACCGCCACCCTTCGGATCCACCACCGCTACCACCCTTCAAATCTATTGTCACCCTTCAGGTCCACAACGCCGCCACGTTCGGATCTTCCACAACCCATTCTTGATACCTAAAACCCTTTTTCAGACTATATATATATATAGGTTTTCAGATCTTGAATACCTCTGTGATCAAATCTTTTTATTGGGTTTGTAGCCGGATCTTGTTATTGGGGTTGTGGCCAGTCTTTTTGGCCGAATCTTCGTTACCGGATCTTCTTCATCGGAGCTTCTTCGCCGGATCTTCTTGCCGGATTTTGTTCTTGGACGGTTGGTGGTTATGACCGACTTCAGTGACATAGTAGGGTGATGTTAAGCATATTTTGTTTGTATGAAAAGACACTATTGCCCATCACGTGCGTGGCACATGGGCTAACTAACGGGCGGAAATTAACGGCCAGTTAGTTTTTGACCAAGGATGCAACTGGTGTGATACCACAGGGACCACGAACACCACCTTGCACACGTTTGTATGAAACTTGCAAATGATGTGATATCACAAGGACCAAAAATGCAATTCGTTCAAGATATTATATGCAGGATTAGTTTTCACGATAAAGGAATGACTCATAATATTTACAACGTGTGGAAACAAGTCATAACGGATAGTCTACCACTTCAACCACAAGAATCGGGATTGATATAAGTTTTACCATGTATGGAAAAGCTCTCAACGGTCATCTTCACCAATTCTTCAGAGTAAGGAGCAAGTCCAGGAAGATCCCAGATATTTTGCATAATCAGTTCAATGTCTAGCTCTATAAATACGAAGGCTTCTTCAGCAACACCACAAATACAACGATCATCACAACAACTTCACAACTCGCTCATTCTACAATCAATTATATTAATAGAATAGTTATTCGATCAATCACTTTTCTTTCATTCTTTGTATTGTAATCTTAAACAAATAATAATAAAAGAACACAGGTAGGAACGATTGTTTCCTCCCGGGGTTTTTTACCTAAGATTCCATAATAGGATCAAGGGTTTTTCCCCGTCAACAAAATTCTGGTGTCGTTATTCTTTTCGCACATCTTTTTATTCTTAATTCAAGATCACAGCATTGATCTTGAGTCTTTATTATCTTTATCTTCACTGATTTTTCTATTTAATTCTTAAAATTCTGTCTTAAAGACTTTTACAAAGTTTCTCTATTTAAAATCCTTTATTCGCATTATTTTTATTAGCAAATAACTTATTTTATTTTAAGATCCTAAACACCTGACCTCACTTACAAATCTTTGGTCAGAAAATTATCTTGAATCCTTTCATAAAATTATCCTAGGTAATTTTTGTCCAAAACAATTCTACATATATAAAAGCTTTTAAAGAAATCTCGAAGAATTAAAGGGACTTGAGACTCAAAACAAGGTTTTTTTTTTTAATACAGAGATTTAAAATTCTAATTAGGTTCAAAGATTTTGGGGCTGGATAATTCATGTGAGCCTCTTAGAGGAGAATGATTATGTTTATATAAATAAAAAAAATTTATACTCAATTGACGTTTAGAAAATAACCTTAAGTTCCCTCTAAAGACACAAAATTTTAACAGGTTAAAATCATTTACTGGTCTTAGAATAATCATTAGCCTTTCATTTATTGCATAGGATTATAAACATTTAAGACCTAAAATCCAAAAGTCGAATATGTTAGGGAATTGTCCATAAATCCTAGGTAAAGACAATGATTCTTTGGTAATTCTTTTTGTATTAATACTCAAAAGCAAAACAAGTATCTTACAAATAAATCCAAATAGGTAGACGTACCTCCGAATGAAAGATGTAAATTGTGAACGAAGTTTTTGTGGTGTACCTTGCTTGTTATGGACATAGAATCACCAAGATCTTCCATTGTAAGATCCCAAATTCCTGTAACAATGACATAGTCGAAATAGCTCGAAAAGATGTATCAATCTTTTAACTATTTGTTTTCGAAAAAGAAACCTGTGACAATCGGTTATTAAAGAATTCAAAAATCATGTTGATGACCAAATGCTAGGGTTGTCCCCAATATTGGTCATAACCTGTGAAAGGACATTCATGCACACATATATTTATCAACACTGAAAATGTATATGAAAATACGCATACACAAAACAACTAGCCATAATGATTTATCCAAGCTCATGACTAATGCAGACTTAAATGATGGGAATGTTATTGGACCTAGACATGAACAAACACTAAACACACATTGTTAACCGGTTGTAAATCACAATAGAGAGATTATCTCTATTCTTTTTGACGACAGCGTAACTGCCAAACCACAAGCGTTGATTGAAAAATCAACAACCCTTTGACCATTCTCCGATTGTGAGGGTCTACCCACAACCAGGAATATTTATGACGTGCGACCCGGGCGGAAATGAGGTGTTAGTGTTAACCTCTGCGTTCGAGAAGGTGAACCCTTCAACCCATGATTGAATTTTTAGTTCAATCCACTATAATCCATTTAAGGATAATTCTTAGGAGAAATATTTTCCTTTGAAGAAACTATCTTGAATATAGCTTTGTGATCTTCCTCCTTATGTTGAGATATCCTAGACGTCAATATCCTGTAGAGGATCACACAAAAAAAAACGAAAGAGTGACGTTAGCTCTTTTGGCTAACACCACTCCGACGCTCAAGTCAGTATCATCATATTGCATAGATTTATTAATATTAGAAATACTATCGAATTAATAGATAGATCTTATTGATCATTTTTAGATGAATACCAATTACGATTAGGAAGTATTTCGTCTAATAAGCCTTTGTCTATTAATCGCCAAATTTCAAAGTTAAATGCTACAGATTAATCAGTGATGTGACCAAAAACACTATAAAATGCACACAATTTAGTTTTACAAAGATTTTTCGACCAACCCTTTCTGGCCATCTTGCTATCCCCCAGATTTCTCATAAAAGCAAGAAATCTAGACATATCTGTTGTAAAATGATAATCAAAAAATCGTAAATACTTTTGTATATTAGATTTGTTACCTCGAGAGCTTATACCTTGATCCTTTCGAATCTTATTCCCTTGACATTCGATGTTTTTTCTGGTAAAGATCCTTCATATCTAATACTTCCTTAAAGCATACTTCGTGGCTGAAATCTTTCTCCCCATTATGGTGACAAGTTACTTCGTTTGATGATAAGATATTTTGCTTCAGTTCCAATATCTTCAGTAGTGTTAATCCTGTTGAATTCAATATAGGAAACAGAGTAGATGTTTGGCTAAAGTTGTATTTCGCGTCAATTTTTGACATAGTTTTATTGAACTATTTAGAATGTTTAAGTTGTAAAAATTTCAAAGATATAAAACTTTGAAATGTTTTCAAGAATATGATTTTTTATTTTTATTTTTATTATTATTTTTATTATTATTTTTATTTTTATTTTTATTTTTATTTTTATTTTTACTTTTTATTTTTATTTTTATTTTTATTTTTATTTTTATTTTTATTTTTATTATTAATATTAGAAATACTATCGAATTAATAGATAGATCTTATTGATCATTTTTAGATGAATACCAATTACGATTAGGAAGTATTTCGTCTAATAAGCCTTTGTCTATTAATCGCCAAATTTCAAAGTTAAATGCTACAGATTAATCAGTGATGTGACCAAAAACACTATAAAATGCACACAATTTAGTTTTACAAGATTATCCTGGATCTTCAAAATTCCTTATTCTATAGATTCATGTGCTGATGGTAGGCTTTCAGTTGGATAGCATTCCAGGATCTTAGAAGTATTTCTCTATCCGTGTGTTGACAACCAATATGCACCCTTTCCGTCTTGGACCCTCTCTAATATGATCTCCACAATCTCTTTCCTGCATATCTTAAAAAACTTCTTTTCCTCAAGATCATCTAAGTATATGATATATAGACCTACAAGAAATTCTAAATTCTGTCCAATATCTTGAACTGTCCCCAATATCCTGTACTTCGTTAAATTGGTGGTATCTTAAGGATAAATTCAAAATATGTTAACACATTAATCTTATCTTCTGTTCTATGTTAAAAGTTCAAAATTCCTTATAGGTTTCAGCTTAATATCTAGAGATAGAGTTAATTTTTTACTTCTAATAACACGATATCACTTAAAGAAAAATGAGATTCAACATATATTTGAAGATATATGATTTCTCAACTAATTGTAACCACACTAGCAAGCTTCATGCTATATTAAAATAGTATACCTTAGTGTGATAATTCTAGTCTCATTCATAATCTCATTTATTTTTCATTAAAGGCATCATTAGCATATGTATCCTATCTTGGCTACGTTTAGTTGAAATATTTCTAAATCTATTTTATGTTAAAGATCATAGTACATAACTGAAATTAAGAATAAGTGTACTAATGCATGGGATTTTTCCACTATATAAGAGCAAAGCCACCTAAATTAAATTTTAGTTATTCTATTCGTCCTTTTTTAATTTTCTTAGCATGAATTTTATAAGATAGTTGTTCTTAACATGCGTTTCTAAGTAGTGTTAAAACAATATTAAAGACAATAAAACCTGGGGTCTAGGATGGAGATCCCAGACTTGCGTCAAGATCCTGATTTGTGTCAAGATCATAGATCCAGTTAAGATCCTGATCTATCGTGATCTTGAAAGGTTGATTTGGATCATGTATTCTGGAACACGACTGCATTCTGGAGCGTGGCTGCATGGTAAGAAAGTCTCCTCGAGGGCTGCTGGAAGACCCTCCACGTTAAAATCCAAGATCCTTTGATGAAAAAAGACGATCATTGCTCCAAACCGCTTTTTATATCATGATCTTGGCATTTCTATCACCATTTGCTGATGCTCAACCTGTTCTTCAACATAAAAAATCAAGAAAAAAGATCTTGGTTAGATATAATATCAGGATCCAATATAGTCTCCCAGGATCTTGATGCGGATGTCGATATCTTGGCTAGATCACTCTTCTTCTGAGATGATTCTCTTCTTCATACTTCAGTCTTTGACTTCAGAATGAATGCTTCAGATTTGTCTTGATCTGAACTGAAGTGAAGCTTCAGTGAAGGAATTCTGAGACATCTCAGAATTCTGTGCAAACGTCTTCACTAAACTTCAAGCTATTTCTGAACAAATTATACTTGGTCGATTTTCGACCTAACAAATTCCCCCTATTTGTTCTGAAATAGTGCATGTATCTCAGACTTCTATCTATACATATTTGTAAGTCTGAAATGCAAGTTTTTGTTTAAGTTGTAAAATTTTTCTAAGTACATCTTATAGATCATTGATGTCTCAGAATTTTACTTGTGGTTTTCTAACTTAAACTCACCATCTACTTATTGGTTACAATTTGCAACATATATATACAAACTGAAATGTTTGTTACAAATGTAAATATATTACAAGTACATGATAAACTGAAAAGAAACTACTTCTTGGCAGGCCTTGAACCAGAAGGTGCCTCGGTAGGTTTTCTCTTCAGTGGAGAATGATCCTTCTTTCCAAACAACCTGCCTTCAATCTCTACCTTGGCCTGCATCTTTTGTTGTATTCTGGATAACCATGCACCAATCAAGGCAGATTTCGGCTTCCCCTTCAGAATCTGGATCATCTCCCTATGCTCAGAAATCCCAAACTCGTGCACTGAAACCTGATGGTATTCTTCAGCTGCCCTTCCTTCTCTTTTAACAACCAAGTCAAAAAACTTCAATCCATCAGCTTTTGTTACTTCCATATCAACTATTTTGGCTGAATGAGATCGATGCTTCATATAATGCTCATATTGATCCCTTTCATGTTTTCTTTCAATTTCAATAGCATCATCAGACATTGGTTTGAAGGTAGAAAGATCAGCATCTCGAACATTCTTTCTTGATGATCTTGGTCCAGTCACTTTGGGCTTAATGGTTGGTCTGAGCAACTCTTTCTCAACCTTCAGAACTTCGGCCAGAATTTCCTTCCTTTTGATCGCCATTTCTTTTTCTCTATTTTTCTTTAAGTCTTTAATGGACAACTTAAAGGTCAGACTTTCTAACTTTTGTTCCAGAGGAGAGTAGTTCATCCCACACTCATACTCAAGCATATCAACAATAGCCTTTTGCACTCTTGGATCATTTTTGATTTTCAAGTATCTTTCCAATGATAAACCAAGAGCTGCAGCATCTATATGATCATTGATGTCTCAGAATTTTACTTGTGGTTTTCTAACTTAAACTCACCATCTACTTATTGGTTACAATTTGCAACATATATATACAAACTGAAATGTTTGTTACAAATGTAAATATATTACAAGTACATGATAAACTGAAAAGAAACTACTTCTTGGCAGGCCTTGAACCAGAAGGTGCCTCTGTAGGTTTTCTCTTCAGTGGAGAATGATCCTTCTTTCCAAACAACCTGCCTTCAATCTCTACCTTGGCCTGCATCTTTTGTTGTATTCTGGATAACCATGTCATCCACATTTTCACCAACAATGATTCCAGAACCCTTAGAACTTTTCTTTGGTTCTTCTACTTCTTGAGCCTTGCCTTTGCCCTTGTCTTTCTTCTGAACTTGTTCCCCCTGAACTGAGGCACTACCAGATGGTACCTCAGTTTGCTTCTTGGTTGCTTCAATCATTTCTTGAGTACTAGCCAGCAAACCAATAGGCACACTTCCCCCTTTGGGAATCTCTGAAGGCATTTTGGCATAAATGTCAATTGAAGTTTTAATTGCCTTCAGTGGTTCCCAACTTTGTTGTTCTAGGCAATCACATATACCCTTTGCCATTGTAGCAAACTGAGCCCTTAATCTGAATGAAGAATTAAGGTTCAGTGCTTCTTGATCTTTTACATCCTTCAACATCTTTCTATCTTCTTCAGTGAAAGAAGCAGGGGGAGGAGGAGCAATAACAGTTTCTTTCTTCAGAAGAGTTAGAATTTCATCTAACTGTTTGGACTGATTCTGAACTGAACCTTCAAGCTTGGACACTGAATCTTTTACTTCATTTACAGCCTTGTCCACTTTGTCATTTGTGTCTTTGGTCAGTTCAGCAATCATCATTCTAACCTCCGCACCAACCTTCTCAGAAATGGATTCTGAAATCTAAGTAACTAGATTCTGAGTTAGCTCAGACTTCAGATTATCAAAAATACCAACACTTATAGAAGCCCCAAGTTCTTTTTCATTTATACTTGGCTTCTGAACCAACTCATGCACTTCTCTTCCAACAGCCAAAAAATCTTGCTTCAACAGCTGAACACAAGATGTCAAGTTTGCAACCACCGAAGCTTGCACATCTCTCTTTGTTAACCTGAAGGCTTCTCTGATTGCAGAGCTCACCTTGTTGCAAGTCATCACCAGCTCATTCAGCTTCCCAACTTCTTACTATCAGCCTCAAGATCGTGCAAGGGATAACCATGCTCATCCACATTTTCACCAACAATGATTCCAGAACCCTTAGAACTTTTCTTTGGTTCTTCTACTTCTTGAGCCTTGCCTTTGCCCTTGTCTTTCTTCTGAACTTGTTCCCCCTGAACTGAGGCACTACCAGATGGTACCTCAGTTTGCTTCTTGGTTGCTTCAATCATTTCTTGAGTACTAGCCAGCAAACCAATAGGCACACTTCCCCCTTTGGGAATCTCTGAAGGCATTTTGGCATAAATGTCAATTGAAGTTTTAATTGCCTTCAGTGGTTCCCAACTTTGTTGTTCTAGGCAATCACATATACCCTTTGCCATTGTAGCAAACTGAGCCCTTAATCTGAATGAAGAATTAAGGTTCAGTGCTTCTTGATCTTTTACATCCTTCAACATCTTTCTATCTTCTTCAGTGAAAGAAGCAGGGGGAGGAGGAGCAATAACAGTTTCTTTCTTCAGAAGAGTTAGAATTTCATCTAACTGTTTGGACTGATTCTGAACTGAACCTTCAAGCTTGGACACTGAATCTTTTACTTCATTTACAGCCTTGTCCACTTTGTCATTTGTGTCTTTGGTCAGTTCAGCAATCATCATTCTAACCTCCGCACCAACCTTCTCAGAAATGGATTCTGAAATCTGAGCAACTAGATTCTGAGTTAGCTCAGACTTCAGATTATCAAAAATACCAACACTTATAGAAGCCCCAAGTTCTTTTTCATTTATACTTGGCTTCTGAACCAACTCATGCACTTCTCTTCCAACAGCCAAAAAATCTTGCTTCAACAGCTGAACACAAGATGTCAAGTTTGCAACCACCGAAGCTTGCACATCTCTCTTTGTTAACCTGAAGGCTTCTCTGATTGCAGAGCTCACCTTGTTGCAAGTCATCACCAGCTCATTCAGCTTCCCAACTACTAGTCCTTCGTTTCCAGCAACCTTGGTTAACTCAGTTCCAAGAAACATCTGAGCACCTTTCATATCAGCCACAGAACTAGTATTGGCAGTTAGAGACTTGGTTAAATCCTCCACCCTAAGAATAAGGCTTTGGACTTCGGTTTGAGTCTTCTCTAACTGTGCTTCTACATTTAAAGGAGGTGGGGGCTGTGCAGAAGCAGGAGCAACAAATGGTAGATTACCAAGCCCTTTAAGTACATTATTCATTTGTAAATCAGTTGGACTCTCAGATTCTGTCTCAGAATCCAAGTCCTTCTCTATTGGGGCATCATAATTGATAGGCGGTGGGATGTTGTGAATTTGGGGGTGAAGAAATTGAAGTGATGGAGTGAAAGTTGGATCGGTGACATAGGCAGGAGTAGTGCCTGGTGGAAAAATTGGATGTTGATGAGATGGAGGTGGTGGAACATAAGGATTAATATCTTGTTGGTCAGGTTGAATTTGGATTTCTGGGGGAGGAGGAGGGGCGTTTGCGAGGATGGCGACTGGCTCAGAATCAGATTGATTCGCCTCCAATAATCCCTCGTCAAACTCAAAATCAGCAAGGGAATCGAGATTCCCCTGAGGTAGCTCATCGTCATCCCAGAAAGTATTCACTTTTACAATCTGGTCAGATATGCTCTGGTTTGGGTCACTAGTACCCGCACCAGTTTCTGGTTCAACATCTGCAGAAGCAGGTGCATCGTTACCAGATTTAATGATTTGCTCAACCTTATCTTTAGGTCGACTAACGGGTCCCACATTCTTTTGTGGCCCACTTAGTGACCTTTCTGAACCAGCTAGTATGGCTGAAACAGTTTTATTAAATACCTGAAGCATAGCAGAGGAGAGTTCAGGCTCATCTTCAGCAGTGGATGCCTTTGAGAAATCTCTGCTGTATTCTGGTACTGAAGCTTCAGGTCCAGCTTGTTTATAAGCATCACCAAGAATATCCATGAAACATAAGCTCAGAAATCTTGGAAAGGCAATATGCAGACTTCTCTTTCCTTTTAATTTTGTAATAAGCTGAGAAAAGAGAATCTCAGCAAAGTCTGCTTGTATCCCATTCCAAATATAATACCCCATCTCAACTTGGGGTAATGAAAGTTGGTCCAACCCTCCATGGTTGCCACCAAGACTTTCCACAATTTGGGTCCAGAAGAACCTCCAGCAATTGCCAAATCCAGACATAAATATGTGTCCGGGGGTCTTCAGATTACCATCAGCATCCTCCATATCGCCATGACCGGTGGCGACTAGAACCTCCCTGAAATTGACTCCTTTGAGTCGTTTAGCATATACCTGGGAAGGTTTGAGGTAGTTCAGATGAAGGGAATTTCTGAACCCCTCAAGAGTGATAACACATTGCTTGGTGCCCTCATTGAGAGTGAAGGAGATGGATTGTTCATCTTTGCTCACCACAGCAGTATACCAGAATTCAAGCAAGTATCGATGATACAATGCCTGAGGATTAGCGGTCAGAGCATAATGGAAAGGGATTGCTCCCAAAAATTATTAATTCTTCCCATTAGGGTTTTGGATTTCACATTTAATTGAGCCAAGAAATTGCTCATGTTAAATCGAATTTGTGAAGGAGTGAAATTCTTCCCATTAGGGTTTTGGATTTCACATTTAATTGAGCCAAGAAATTGCTCATGTTAAATCGAATTTGTGAAGGAGTGAAATTCTTTGGCCATGTGGCAGATGTTTTCACATCATTTGATGGAGTATATTTAAAATTTATGAGTGATTTGTGTTGCGAAGAAGATGATGATTTAGACATTTTTAAGAGTCGAAAGTGAAAGTGAAAAGAATATGAAGAGTTAAGGAATTTTGAGAGTAAATATGAGAGAGATTGATGATTGGAAAGTAAATGAAAAACGAAGTAAATGAAAGAATGAAAAGGAATTTGAATTTAAGATGGAATACAAAGTGATTTTCCAATTAAAAACAATTTCTGGGGTCAAGTCCGCATTAAATGCAGAGACGTTTGAGTGACCCCACCCTGTAACACTTTTTCAGAAAAAGTACTCATTTCTTTCTCTTTTACGGCGCAACTTGTGTGACACATAAGCATGACCAACGTAAGTTAAAACATAGTATGCAGTGGGTCACGTGTACACACAATTGACCAAGTATCAATTAAATATCTTGAAAAGATTGTTGTATTTCAGTGATGACTAAACAAATTCTGAGCATGGTCAGTTCCAAAGAGATCTGAACCATCTCAGTTAATAAAATTCAACTGAAATAATTTTGATTTTCTGAAGTGCTTCAGTTAAATACATTTTTCTGAGTAAAAAGTTCCCCTTCAAAAATGAAGGTTTATTTTAAAGTTAGAAAAATATTTAACATTCCCCCTGAAGTGATGATCCATGAATTAATAAGTGCCAAGATAGTATCACAAAGGCGTTCGATAGCTAGGCGAGCAAAAATTACATGGATCGCTCAGACTGGTGAACCAGATCAGTGTCACTGAGGCGTTCATAACAAGATTACCAGTCTAAGGATTTAACATACCCAACTCACTGACTAGATGTTTAAAGGTTTTGACATCTAAAGGTTTTGTAAAAACGTCAGCGAGTTGCTTATCAGTGGGAATAAAGTGCAATTCAATATCTCCTTTCAGAATATGATCACGAATGAAATGATACCTGAGATCAATGTGCTTGGTTTTCGAGTGCATCACAGGATTGTGAGATATGGCAATGGCACTAGTGTTATCACAAAAGATTGGAGTCTTTGTGTAAGTAACACCATAATCAGTCAGCTGGTTTTTCATCCATAGAATCTGAGCACAACAACTTGCTGCAGAAATATACTCAGCTTCTGCAGTGGATAGTGATACTGCAGTCTGCTTCTTACTGGTCCAGCTTACTAATTTGCCACCAAGGAAATGACACCCACCTGTGGTACTTTTCCTGTCTATCTTACAACCTGCATGATCAGAATCTGAATAACCCATTAGATCTAGACTAGAGCCTTTGGGATACCAAAGACCCAGTCTGGGGACACCTTTAAGGTATCTGAAGATCCTTTTAACAGCATTTGCATGTGCTTCTCTGGGATCAGACTGAAATCTAGCACAAAGGCATGTTGCAAACATTATGTCTGGTCTACTTGCAGTTAAATACATCAGTGAGCCAACCATACCACGATATTTTGTATGGTCCACTGGTTTTCCATGTGGATCAGAATCCAAAGTTAATGGAGCAGAAATAGGAGTATCTTTTGATGAGACTGAATCAAATTGATATTTCTTTAATAAATCTCTGACATATTTTTCTTGGTTTATGAAAATACCATCTTCAGTTTGTTTTACTTGAAGTCCCAGAAAATATGTCAGTTCACCCATCATACTCATTTCATACTCAGAAGACATGATTTTAGAAAAATTTTCACACATCTTCTCATTTGTAGAACCAAACACAATATCATCAACATAAATTTGTACTAAAAGGATATCACTTTTATCATGCAATATGAACAAAGTGTTATCAATCGCACCACGTTTAAAACCATTTTTAAGAAGATGTTTAGTAAGAGTATCATACCAGGCTCTGGGTGCTTGTCTCAGACCATATAAGGCTTTCTATTTCTGAGTACTTCATAGGAGGTCTTCTTGTGTCTTTTGACATAAACAGATCTGTTCTGAGTGTAGCAGGCAGTTGCAACAGCTTCAGCCCAGAAATTCTTGGGAAGACCAGATTCATTCAACATACTTCTAGCAGCTTCAATCAGCGTGCGATTCTTTCTTTCTACAACACCATTCTGCTCTGGTGTGTGGGCTGAGGAGAAGTTCTGAGATATGCCAGTTTCAGTGCAGAAGGACTCCAGAGTGGCATTTCTGAATTCAGTGCCATTGTCACTTCTGAGCTGACAAACTTTTCGCTTGTGCTTGAGCTCAATTTGTTTGATGAGAGCAATGATTTCAGCAGCAGCTTCACTTTTGGACCTGAGGAAAATCACCCAGCAGTATCTTGACATATTTTTCTGGTTTATGAAAATACCATCTTCAGTTTGTTTTACTTGAAGTCCCAGAAAATATGTCAGTTCACCCATCATACTCATTTCATACTCAGAAGACATGATTTTAGAAAAATTTTCACACATCTTCTCATTTGTAGAACCAAACACAATATCATCAACATAAATTTGTACTAAAAGGATATCACTTTTATCATGCAATATGAACAAAGTGTTATCAATCGCACCACGTTTAAAACCATTTTTAAGAAGATGTTTAGTAAGAGTATCATACCAGGCTCTGGGTGCTTGTCTCAGACCATATAAGGCTTTGTTCAGTCTGTACACCCAATGTGGTTTTTCTTCATTGATGAACCCTGGTGGTTGATACACATAAACGACTTCTTCTAGTTCTCCATTCAGGAATGCACTTTTGACATCCATTTGATAGACTTTAAACTGATGATGAGCTGCAAAAGCTAAGAATATTCTGATAGCTTCAAGTCTAGCAACTGGTGCAAAAGTTTCATCAAAATCTATTCCCTCTTCTTGTGCATATCCTTTTGCAACAAGTCTTGCTTTGTTTCTGATGATATGACCATCTTCATCCATCTTGTTTCTGAAGACCCATCTTGTCCCAATTGGTTCCTTCTTCAGGTTACTGGGACAAGGAACGAGTTCCCATACATCGTTTCTTTTAAACTGGTTGAGCTCATCTTGCATGGCTTCAACCCAGCTTGGGTCTTGCATAGCCTCGTCAATCTTCTTGGGTTCAATTAGAGATAAGAAGCTGACGTTTAAGCATTGATCGCTTGTGGCTCTTCTGGTCTGAACCCCTTTACTGGACTCTCCAATAATTTGCTCGATTGGATGTGCTTTTGTCCATTTAGAGTATTGACCAGGATGAACAATGATATCAGTGCAAGAACTTCTCTGAGTAACTTCAGGAGGAGCTTCAGAAAATACATCTTCAGCTTCTTCTTCTTCCTGCAGATCATGACTTGCATCATGAAATTCTTCAGATTGAGGTTGCTCAGTGGAGCCTGATATCAGAGGAGAAGCAGCATGTACATCTGATCCAATAGTCAGTTCAGAAGGTAGTTTGAAACTGACTGGAGGATAAAATGGAATGTTGCTAGGCTTGTTTATTACTGGTTCTGAACGGAGATGTTCAGAAGCATGTTCAGGTGACTGATCAGTTTCAGCAATAGGATCAGAATCACCAAAACTTATTGGACTTTCTGAGGGTGGTATAGGAATGGAATTTTTAAAGATTGCAGAATTGGATTCATCAAAGGTAACATGAATTGACTCATCAACCTTTTCAAGTCTCTTGTTAAAGACTCTAAAGGCCTTGCGATTTGATGAATATCCTAGGAAGTACCCTTCATCAGCTTTTGCATCAAATTTTCCAAGCTGATTAGAATTATTCAGAATGTATACTGGACATCCAAATACATGGAAGTATCCAATATTAGGCTTTCTATTTCTGAGTACTTCATAGGAGGTCTTCTTGTGTCTTTTGACATAAACAGATCTGTTCTGAGTGTAGCAGGCAGTTGCAACAGCTTCAGCCCAGAAATTCTTGGGAAGACCAGATTCATTCAACATACTTCTAGCAGCTTCAATCAGCGTGCGATTCTTTCTTTCTACAACACCATTCTGCTCTGGTGTGTGGGCTGAGGAGAAGTTCTGAGATATGCCAGTTTCAGTGCAGAAGGACTCCAGAGTGGCATTTCTGAATTCAGTGCCATTGTCACTTCTGAGCTGACAAACTTTTCGCTTGTGCTTGAGCTCAATTTGTTTGATGAGAGCAATGATTTCAGCAGCAGCTTCACTTTTGGACCTGAGGAAAATCACCCAGCAGTATCTTGAATATTCATCAACGATAACAAGGGTGTACTTCTTTCCTGCTCTGGTCTGAACATTCACTGGTCCAAAAAGGTCCATGTGAAGCATGTGAAGAGGTTCAGTTATACTAAAGCTTTGCTTTGTCTTGAATGAAGCTCTTTTCTGCTTACCCATTTCACAACCTGGACATGGCTTGTCTTTATTGAAAGACATAGAGGGTATCCCATCAACAAGTTGTTTTCTAGACAACTTATTGATGTTCTTGAAGTTCAGATGGGATAATCTCTTGTGCCACAGCCAGTTTGTGTCTTCATCTGCCTTTGAATAGAAACATTGTTCAGAGGTAGAAGGATTCATATCAATGACATAAATGTTTCCCTTCCTTGGTGCAATCAGTACCACCTTTCCATCTCTGTTGAATATGGTGCCTTGTGAAATATCAAATAAAACCTTGAAGCCATCATCACACAGTTGACTGACACTGATCAGGTTATATTTCAAACCGTTCACATATGCAACACGTGTGAATTTGACTTGACCATTATTCACCACACCATATCCCTCAGTTTTTCCATTACCATCATTTCCAAAAACTATTGAGGGCCCCTCTTGCACCCTATATTCCTCTAGCAGGGTCTGATAACCAGTCATGGTTCGGCCAGCAGCACTGTCCAGAAACCATATATTCTTCTTTCGGTCTCCCTGCACACAAACAAAGATTAGTTCTTTTTGGGAACCCATCTTTGGATGGGTTCACTAGACTCTCCCTTAGCAGTCTCAGATTTCTTTGGTTCATAAGGAACAGAAGGATCAAAGGGGATTTCAGTCATTATTTCAGATGACAAAAAAATAGTTGGTTTGATGGGGTTTTCAACCTTTTTCTTTTCAGATTTCTGCCTGATTTGCTTAGAAAAGGGTTTTGTATTTTGTTTTGGTTGAAGAGGAGGAGTTTCAACATTTTTTAAACGTGCATTACAACTCTGCACTTGTCTAGCCAATAGTTGAAATTGACTTTCTAACCTTAACAGAATTGATTCTTCATTAGACACCTGAGCCTTACCTGAATCTGAGGTAGATGGCTCAGTGGGGGAGAAATTTTTCTTCTTCTTTAGGTCTTTAGGAACCTTAGATGAAGTCTGAGGGGATGGCTTTTTGGTTTTAGCCTTCCTTTCTGAAACAGTTGTCTGAGCTGTTTCAGATTTACCCTCAGATTGTTCCTGGGCTATATTAGTTACAGTTTTCTGCTTGCCAACTTTAGGAAAAATGATTTCAGGCTTTATTTCCTTTGGAAGTGCATCTAAATCAGTGATTATGGATGCCAAATGAAGATCACCAGACTCATATGCTGCTCTTTGTGATGCAAAAGTATTTTTAATTGCAGCATCTGGCCTTGGTGCTTTCATCCAAGATTTAATAATTGCTTGTTCTTTTTCAAGGATGGATTTTAATTCTTCCTTTTCCAATTCTAAAGTTGCAACCATAGACTGATAACTTTTTAGAGCCAAATGAACATCTTTCAGTTCTTTCAATCTGGCATGACTGGCGTTCAGTTCAGAAGCATTATTTTCAAACATTTTTAGGCTTTCTGAACGCACTGTCTCAACAAATGAGATGTCAGCCTCTAAAAGAACCAAAAGGTCCAGTTTGTGTTCCTCATTCTTTTCAAAGCCAAAATTACTGACCTTTTTCATTACAATATCCACCCAGCGACCAGATTCAACATCGGATTTGACCAAATGACCTTGATCTTCTTGTGCCATGAAACACATGTCCCTAACTTCTTCTTCATCATCAGATGATTCATCAGATTCTTCCCATTTTTCAGTTTTGGCAATCATACAACTGTTGCTTGAGTTGTCTTGTGCCAGAAGAGCCATATGTGCCTTTAACTTCTTGTATTTGGCCTTATAGCTGTCATCAGATTTCTGAAAAATAGAATGGTTAGGAGCAGATTGTGATGATGATGGTTGACTAGATCTGCATTCCTTCATGAAATGTCCTTTCTTGCCACATTTAAAGCATTCAAGATTAGATTTGTCAAGAGAAGCGCTGGAAGCAAAAGGTTTGCCAGATCGATTTGATTTGGCCTTAAAACGATTGAACGTTTTAGCCAGCATGGCAACCAGATCATCATTGTCATCCTCATCACAATCATGAGTAACTTTACCAGAGACACCAGTTTTTAACATTTCAGAAACCATCTTCTTCATCGAGTCAGAAATGTCACTCTCAGAAGATAGTAGAGCATTATTATGTGGTTCAGAATACTGAACCATACCAGAACTGGTAGAAACATGATTTTTGGCAATCATACAACTGTTGCTTGAGTTGTCTTGTGCCAGAAGAGCCATATGTGCCTTTAACTTCTTGTATTTGGCCTTATAGCTGTCATCAGATTTCTGAAAAATAGAATGGTTAGGAGCAGATTGTGATGATGATGGTTGACTAGATCTGCATTCCTTCATGAAATGTCCTTTCTTGCCACATTTAAAGCATTCAAGATTAGATTTGTCAAGAGAAGCGCTGGAAGCAAAAGGTTTGCCAGATCGATTTGATTTGGCCTTAAAACGATTGAACGTTTTAGCCAGCATGGCAACCAGATCATCATTGTCATCCTCATCACAATCATGAGTAACTTTACCAGAGACACCAGTTTTTAACATTTCAGAAACCATCTTCTTCATCGAGTCAGAAATGTCACTCTCAGAAGATAGTAGAGCATTATTATGTGGTTCAGAATACTGAACCATACCAGAACTGGTAGAAACATGATTTTTGGCATCTTGCTCAGCCAAAGCTCTCTCAGCTTTGTTCTCTTCAGTATATCTGAAGGCTCCATAAAGGGAAGCAAGAGTGTGACTGTGCAAAGTTTTGCCTTGTCTCAAGACCAAGATTAAATTTTCCCATTTAGAAGGTAAAATATCACAAAATTTTTCCAACAAAATTTCTTTATCTTTGGTTACACCCAGGGCTTTCAGTTGATTTACCAGATTTGTAAATCTGATGTAAGTTTGAGTTAAAGATTCCCCAGGGACAGCAAAGAAAGACTCATATCTTTTGTTTAAAGCAACTTTTCTTGTGACAATTGTCTCATTTGTGCCTTCAAACTGTGTCATTAGTTCCTCCCACATTAATTTGGAATTTTCAAGTAAAACAAGAGTGGGCATTAGGGTTTCAGGAACTGCATATAAAATCATATTTTGTAACTTAGTGTCAAGGTCTACAAGTCTATGATCTTCCTCAGACCAATGATCCTTCTCCTTAGGTGACTGCCTAGGAGTCCCATCGGTATTTCTGACAACACTAGAAGCATTCATGGGGACAAAGGGTCCTTCTTTTAAGATATCGGGCAAATGTCTCTCAACACCAGCAATATACTTTAGCATGCATGCTTTCCATGTTTGAAAGTTTTCACTGTTCCCATCAAACTTGGGAACAGGATTATTTGGAAAGTGTACGTGTACATTATGTGATGGTATATTGTTGTTGATGATAGGGGGTGGAGTAGTGTTATTAGGGTCAGGTCGTTCTTGTTCAAAGTCAGCCATCTATGCAGATCAAAGGTTAAAGAATTGAAATAATTCAACCTTGCTGCTCTGATACCAATTGTGAGTCCCAAATATAGATGGTTAATTAAACCCGACTGGCAAGTACAACTGATCTTGATGGACAAGTTCAGTTTACGATCCAGATATGGATAACAAGAAACAATTGACTTAACGTAAATAACAAGAACTAAATTGGCAGAAACTATATAAAGATATATAATTCAACCTTGCTGCTCTGATACCAATTGTGAGTCCCAAATATAGATGGTTAATTAAACCCGACTGGCAAGTACAACTGGTCTTGATGGACAAGTTCAGTTTACGATCCAGATATGGATAACAAGAAACAATTGACTTAACGTAAATAACAAGAACTAAATTGGCAGAAACTATATAAAGATATATATAAGTATAATCAAGTATGTAGCATTGAGACACGTTGTTTCCTTTCTAATGTATTTGATTTATTGATATATAAACAAATACAAGGATTGTTGCGGAACAAAGATAAACACCCAAGTGTAAGTATCTAAACAATCCTGAAAAAACAAGTGATCTAAATAACTTGGAAATACTCGTAAGTTTACTTAGAGTATATCTCACAAGTTGCAATGCTAAAGTTTCAAGCATTTTGCAAGTTGTGAGAAGACTTTGTATTTATAGACCAAGTCCAAGATGATGTGGACAAGATCGTACAAATGCGGTTGTGAGCATTTAAGGAATTAAACCTAATTCCTTACATGCTCATACTAGGAAGAGTATATAAGTCAGTTGATGTGACTTATAGTACTATGTTCCATACCTATACTTTTACCTTGTACCTTTTATTAATAGATAAATCTATTAACTGGGTAAAGGTATGTAAAGTAAAAAGTCTTCCTCGTAATCAGTGTAAAGTGTTGTAAATACTTTACACTGAGATGCTTCAGTCTTCGATCTGGTAGAATCACTCTTTGCTCGCTTCTGAGATGATTCTCTTCTTCATACTTCAGTCTTTGACTTCAGAATGAATGCTTCAGATTTGTCTTGATCTGAACTGAAGTGAAGCTTCAGTGAAGGAATTCTGAGACATCTCAGAATTCTGTACAAACGTCTTCACTAAACTTCAAGCTATTTCTGAACAAATTATACTTGGTCGATTTCCGACCTAACAATTAAACTCTGTGCTCAAGGATAAAAACGGTTTAGATTGAAAATTCATTCTCGCAAAACGTTTTGTAAAAGAATGTAATTAAAAATTTTAGGAAAAATTTGAGAAAAGCACCACTTTGCCCCACGGTGAAAACACTTATACACGTTCCTATATTGCTTAGTCAAAATAAATAACTGTTAGTAATATCAGAGCTCAAGATCCTGGACATATTCCGGATCTTGGCCCATATCTTAGGATCCTGACCATATGTTAACTACTTGAACATATATTAGGATCTTAAGCATGTTTTAGGATCTTTCTCATATTTCATATTTATGATCCTGAAGTACAAAGTTTAGCCATGAACAGTAGTTAAGATCTTGATACCCTAAGATCTTGGATGTGAAAATATCAGCCCGAACATTATCCTTAAACGGATTACAGTGGATTGGACTAAAAATTCAATCCTGGGTTGAAGGGATCACCTTCTCGAACGCAGAGGTTAACACTAAGACCTCATTTCCGCCCGGGTCCCAAGTCATAAATATTCCTGGTTGTAGGTAGACCCTCACAATCAGAGAATGGACAAAGGGTTGTTGATTTTTCAATCAACGCTTGTGGTTTGGCAGTCACGCTGTCGTCAAAAAGAATAGGGATAATCTCTCTATTGTGGTGTTTTACAACCGATTAACAAATGAGTCTTTTTTAATGTCTTTTGTAAACAGGAAACCAAAATAGGGAATGCTTAGGATAATCTTCGCAGAGGTACGCCTACTAAGATCCTAGATCTCGTTTGGAATTCGCAGGATTTGATTCTCTTCACATACAACCAGGGTATGTAAATCTATAAACCATAGCCAACATATAGTTATCAAAGTTTTGATTAATGATTTCTAAAAACAAACATGAAATGTACTACATGAAAGCATAATCTTGAAAAGCTAGTACCTAGAACGATTATTTCAGATCTATTATTGCCCAAAGGATTAGACTGAATCACTCCCATTATTAGTCCCAACTTCAGGATGCTTTATTTTGAACCTAAAAGCGACTGCTTTCAATATAAGCACATCGCCCTTAATCTTATGAAGTTCTTCTAGAACGGCATCCAAATCTTCATAGGCCTTGATCAATTCTTCCTTTAGGCATGACAGATCTTTTCCCCATTTACCAATGGTCTCAAGGGTTAGTCCTTGATGATCGCTGCTGATTTCAGTCGAGAGTGTTAAACATTTTCCAAGGTTTTCGAAAAGCTCTTCTTGTTTTTTAAGCTGATCTTCAAATAAGGAAATAATTTTCTCAGAAGGCTGCAGAAATAAAACAAAAATTTTTAACATAGATAAAAATCAAATCAGGACTATAAATGTTTTTACCTTGTTTAGAAGATTCGTCATGACTTCTTGATAAAAAAGAAAAGAGAGAAAATTCTTGAGTAAGATTTTAAAAGATGCTTTGATATCAAATGTTGGTGGAAAATAAATAGGGGAAAAGGAAGGGCTTAACGAATTAATAGTGGGGTAGTTAGAAGTCAAGTCAAGATAATTATGTTTTTTGACAGCGAAAATGAAAAGATGGTTTTTATTAAATGAACAATGTGAACTTTGTTTCGAGAAAAGTGCATGTTAGTTACTATAGGGAATTCGAAAAGCAAGAGTAATAATCAAGGATCTTAAAAATAAAGGAATGCTTCAATGGCATGGAATTCTTGCAAGTTGATAATACTTTGTAAATGTTGTGTTATTAATCTATAGTATTTTAGCCATACACTTCCTCAAATATACAATTAATACTTTGTACCCTAAAAATTTGGTAAAACGACATGGAATTATAGCAACAATACTAAAGAAAAGGTCTCCTGACCTCTCAAAAGAATTTTTAACCAAATTAAAAATTTTAAAGGTCGAAGCTAAAGAATTTAAAAACCTAAAAATATGATAATAGCAACAAACACATCCGTAAAATATGCAGGAATTACAAAAGTTACCTGGGACATCATTACTATAATACATAAAATAACATATGAAGCAGTCTATGATAAACACACAATCAAACAAATAACCAAAGCTATGTCAAATCAGTATGTAGTGTCCTCACTACTACTCGACCAGAATTCTATTTTCACCACTCTTTGAGGATTCACTTCCTTCTCCTGACTTTCTTTTGCGCCTTTTTCCAACTGACTTTTCAGGTTGAGTTGAGAGAATGTCATTGCTTACTTCTTTAACTATGAGGTTTGTCAAAGTCTTTTCCCATGCTTCAATATCCCAAACTGCTGGCTGACAACTCATTTGCTTCGCAGTTTTGGCCATCTCTATTCGAGTCTGAAGAACTGTTTTGGAAGCACTTAGAATAGATTCTTCTTTCTGAATTTTAAGTTCCTTTTTATCCTTTTTCTTGGCTTCTCTAAGTTCGTAAGCAATTTTGGCGTTTTTGGTATTCAAACCTTCAATCTCAGCCAACATATCATCCTTCTTGCCTCTTTCTATAGCGACTACTTCTTTTTGAACATTAACTTCCAATTCTAACTCGTTCAACTCTCTTCCAAAACTTAGAATTAAATGCTCAATGTTCTGGATATATTAAATACATCAATAACGATCGTAATAGTATGTGCTTGTGAAACAAAATTAATAAATAGTACCGTAGAAATATCCTTGATTGCGCTACAAAAGGTGATGTGCGGAGGTAGTCGGGAAACTAATTCAGTAAAGGGGGCCTCGTGACGTGAGTGCGTCATTTTTTATTCTTCTCTTTGTTCTTATTTTTGCCAATGTCTATACAGAACAATCAAAGAATGGCTTAATCCAATAAAAAATTGTCAAATACATAGAAAGTATGAAAAGATGTTTTACCTCCCATAATTTATTAGGAAATTGCTTAAACTGCAAAAATGGAATAGCAAGCGATTAAGGTACAACAAGGGTTATTTCCCGTGAGACAGGACAGAATTAAAAATTTTATCTATTACTCCTTAAATAGCATATTGTTCGGAAATGCTTCAAAACTGAAAATCTATAGAAACATCCCTAAAACTTCAGAAAAAGAATTCTCAGAAAGACAAATCTCAGATCTCATTCAGATCTGACACTAAACAAAATTCTTCAACTTAATTAGCAACATATGAATAAAATTTTTTATCCTAAACTATAATTAAAATTCAATGAAATCACAAAAATAAGAAAACTTGAAAAAAGAAAAACTAACCTTTAAGCTTTTGAGATAACTCTGGGTAAGCGATGTAGATCAATGTGAGAACACGTAGTTGTTTAATGATATATTTGGGAGAAAATTGTTAGTTGCGGATACCCTATTTCTACCCTTCATTTTGCTTTGATGCGAGTACCGTAAATAAATAAAACTTATCTTTATTTACAATGAAATATAAGTTTTGGGGACAATTGTTTGGGGTGGAATTTTCACACTAGGATCCTGATAGACTATTTACACTAGGTTGTATGACTTTTATTTATTGTTTCGTAATTATTTAAAGGATCTTAATTATTGTCATAATTTGAGGATCTTGACTGTGCTATCATATTATTTTGACAAGACATGATCTTGAGATAATCAAGATCAATGTGAGAACTAACAAACGTAGATCTAGTATATCAAGATATTGTATGCAGGATAAACTTCTACGTCAAAAGAACGAGTCAGAATGTCTTACAACATGTGGAAATAATTCATAACGGATAGTATACCACTTCAACCATAAGAGTCGGGATTGATGCGAGTTTTACCATGTGTGGAAAAGGTCTCAACGGTCATCTTCACCAATTTTTCAGCGTAAAGAGCAAGTCCAGGAAGATCCCAGATATTTCGCACAATCGGTTCAACGTCTAGCTCTATAAATACAAAGGCTTCTTCAACAGCAAAAGAGAGGCGAAGAACAACACACAGAAACAACACAATTCATTCCTCAATTCTGCTATTATCATTTATCATTTATAGAATAGCTATTCGATAAAACACCTTTCATTCATTGTATTGTAATCGTTGAAACAATAATAATAAGAGAACATAGGTAGGAACGATTGTTTCCTCCCGGGGTTTTTTACCTAAGATTCCATAATAGGATCAAGGGTTTTTCCCCGTCAACAAAATTCTTGTGTCGTTTACTTTCTCGCATTCTAATTATTTCGTCTTAATTCAAGATCACAGTCTTGATCTTGATTCTTCATCATCTTTATCTTCATCAATTTTACTTCTTTTTCTTTTGAATTCTGTCTTTAAGATCTTTGCAAAACTTTTCTATACAACATCCTTTATTCAAGTTATTTTTATTAGCATGCATATATCTTATTTTATTTTAAGATCACAAACACCTGACCTCGCTTACAAATCATTGGTCAGAAAATGATCTTGAATCTTTGTATAAAATTATCTTAGGTAATTTTTGTCCAAAACAATTAGGATATAAAAGGATAAATGGGCGGGAACCCTCTGGTCCCATGTACCGAATAGGTACCCTGAGTCACTACCGCATAGACTACAGCCCGGTGACTCCCCAGAAAAATAGGTGGGAGGGAATCTGCTTAGCAAGGATTCGAACCCGAGAAATTTGCTACTAGAAAAAAGAAAAACCAGAGAGTTTACATGTCCAAATAAGGAGCCAAAATTTGTCCACGCGCGATATTCATGATTGTTGAAAATTGTTATCAGCTTTCAAACAATATGATAATTACACGGAATTAATTATCACGGGGTTAATTGAAATATTACAAATAATATAATTCACTATAATAAAGATATGGATTAATGTATATTACCACCTGTAATAGTTGATCACAAACTTTGATCTGCACGGATATAACTCCTGTCCTTAAAGGAAATTACGCGCTCTAACGGCTGTAAGCTTCAGCGTAAAACCCCAGGATTTAATGCAGAATACTGTTTATTTCTACAGCTTAGAAATAAGCAATAAACGCAAAGTTGATTACTTGGAAACAATAACTACACGAACTGTAAAAGTTGCAGAATATAGTAAGAATGAGGAGATGAAGTTATTGTGTGTATATAGCCCTTTCCTCATGAGTCCTATTTATAGGACCAGGCTAATCAAGTCTTGCCAATTCAATGAAGTGGAGCTGAGTCATTCTGCACTACACCAACTCTCTCTAATCAGTCAAAAAGAAAGGCCTCATGCATGAGTCATAATTCACCAAGTGATAATGACTCCAATAATGAAGTTAGTCACCCCATATGTAAGCCTTCTAGAACTGATCCAGGGTGCTGCAGTTGACCATTGACTTGTTGACCCGAGCCAAAATTCCCGAGCCTGACCAAAACATAAATGCGGCTCAACCGCGGCGCAGCGCCAAGTGCGCCTAAATCGCGAACCTCGCATCTCGACGTCCACGGCTAGGCGTGCGGGTATGGCCCAAGTCTAGGCCCAACCAACTCTTTTGGTAGTCCATGTAAGTCAAGTCCTTATAAACTAGCAAAACTTTCATTCCCCTTCCAATGTGGGACAAAGGTTACATGTCAACTTGCAAATTTACCTTCCTACACATTAAATTTCCAACAATGATTTCATGTAATACTATACCCTCATAAGGGTTAATGATCCTATTAACCAAATTGAGTTGTGTTCTACGACTCCTGTTGCTGATCCATGATGGTGCAATACGCTGAACCTTTAAGAGGTCGATCGCATCTTAGGCCTCATTTGTTTTTTATAAGAGATTATCATATGAATTGGAATACCACTTCTGAATGTTAAGAGGTGGTTTAAATGTCTGGAATCTGAATGGTTATAGCCTTTGTTTATAAATAAAAAAAAGTCTGAATATGTAATCCTTTTAATAATCATTTGTAATGTTAGAATTGCAATTATTGTAAGATTAGACTTGTCTTTGACATAAAGTATTTAAAAAGGATAAGAAAAACAACTAAAATATACTTTTATAAATGTAAATAAAATATATACTTATTACAATTTAATAGTTTTCTATATAAAAAAAGAAGATATTTCGTTTTTCATACATCCCAGGAACCAAAGTCAATAAACCCTTTCACAACAACCCACCCATCATCAATCAATATCCTTCAATAATATGGATTCACAGCATTCAAACATCACAGATTGTAGGTAAACAACGATCGGAAATAACCACCGGTGGCGGCAGTGGTTGGTGGCGGTACAACTGCGGCCGTCGGAAGCAGCTAGTCGGCGACGGCGATATTGTGACACCGGAGGTAATGATTGGTGAGTTTGTAAACAAGGGTGAGTGGAGTTTGTAAAGCTCTTAGCGAAAATAGAGGCTTATAAACCTCTTAGCGATTATGATGAGTTTCAGAGATTTGAGAATCTGGATCTGAATAAAAAACAAACACCCAATATTTTTAAGGGATTAATCACTGGATGATCAATGTACTTTTCTTTTTGTACCTGGTTGCCCAATAAACTGGAATATTGATGTGTATCCAACAAACTTGTAAATTTTGTACATGGTTGACCAAAACTACCTGCTATAGCCGGTTACCCTCTATTGAGCTGACGTAACAACTTAGTTGGTCATGACGTGGCAGCTTACATGTTAAATGTACTTTTTCTTCTGAAATCGCTCGTAGGATTCATTCCAAAGTCTGATGTGGTTACTTAAAGCAGGAATCATTCTGCTTGTATTACTAACATATTGAGGTTAATTAAATATCACCGAAAATGGAGGAGGTGGTTATCGCCGGAGTGGGTATGGCCTGAAATAGTATTATTGGTGGAAGATTGTGGTGGGATTAACAGGGGTGAAGGTGAAGGCCAAAGTGATGAAGATGTTATTGGTGGAAGATTGTTTGTCGGACATAGCCGGCCATAACCCATCTCCCGCGACCCTTTTTCCGGCCATCCAATTGTTGACCTTATGATATCTATTTTCATTTCGATTTTTTTCTTTGTTCTCTCTGCTGCTCTCTCGTTGATGTTGTGACGTTGATGATGAGATGACATGTAATAAATTCTTTGTTTTTTTAAATGCAAAATGAAGAAAAAGAAGCAAAGTGACCGGTAACTTGTTCCTGAACCCCATAAAGACGTTTTAGCCGGTTTTGTTTCCCACGATAGAGAATTTTTTTGTTTGAACCTCAGAAAAGGTATTTCTGACAAGTTGAGGGACTTTCCAATCAAATAGCCCTTATGTATAATACGTGAAATATTCATTTGAAAACTAAAATTTTTGTGAAAACTAGAAAACTGGCCAAAACACACTGTGATCTGAATATAACACAATGTGTTTTAATTGTGTTTTCTAAAAACACAGTGTGTTTTTATTGTGTAATCTAAAACCCATTGTGTTAAGTTTTAACTCGCATTATGTTTTTGATAGCGCGTGAAAATCAGAAAATTGTTCAAACACACTGTGATATGAACTTAACACAATGTGTTTTCAAAAAAAAAATTAAAAACACATTGTGTTAAATTCAGATCATAGTGTGTTTTGGCCAGTTTTCTAGTTTTCACGAAAATTTTAGTTTTCAAATGATCACAACCCCTGTATAATACACACCTAATATCCATATTATTAATTTAACGGTCACATATGCTTTTGGTCAACCATGTTTAAAATTTACAAGTTTGTGGGTGATACATATCAATAAAAAGGTAAATTGGGCAACCATGTACAAAAAAAAATACATTTAACATGTAAGCTGCCACGTTATGACCAGCTAAGTTGCCACGTCTATAGCAGGTGGTTTTGGTTAAAAATGTACAAAATTTACAAGTTTGTTGGTGATACACATCAATATTCCAGTTTATTGGGCAACCATGTACAAAAGGAAAAGTACATTGATCATCCAGTGATTAATCCCTATTTTTAAAACCTCTGGAATCTTCTTTTTCGGTCAGATATAAGAGGTTTCTCAGACTTCTTTTAAAAAAAACAAACGCGGCCTTAGTCTTTTAGTGTTTTAATTCTTTTTCGTGGAGAGTGCAGAACTGCATTTCGTACGTTGATTCCATAACTCCCAAAACGTTAAATAGACGACTCCATGGAAAGTCTTTTTGCACCAACTCAAACTTTTACGCCAGCAAACCCAAATATTCGGACACTGTTGATGTTGTAGGCAACTAAAATGGTAGCATATATATCTATATACTATATTATAAAGTAAATAGGTTTTTTATTTAAAATTTTAAGTTTCAGCATTTCATCAAACCAAATTACATCAATAACCTACATTACTCGCCACTGCCGTCACCACCAATCACCGCCGCCACCACCACCAATTCCCGTCGCCACCGCCTCCGCCACAGCTACCACTGCGCGCCACGACCACCTATCACGCCACCACCAAAACCATTACATCGCTACCACCACCGCCGCCGACGCTATCGCCGCACGCCGCCACCACCACCATCACCGCCGCCACCACCACCAATTCCCGTCGCCACCGCCTCCGCCACAGCTACCACTGCGCGCCACGACCACCTATCACGCCACCACCAAAACCATTACATCGCTACCACCACCGCCGCCGACGCTATCGCCGCACGCCGCCACCACCACCACCACCACCGTCATTACACCGCCGCATCGCGCGAGTGCCGTTCTAGTATTGACTAATGTGGCCAAATTCTAAAACTAATTACAAAAACTAGTAACAATTAACTTTCGTCGTTCAAAAGAAAATACTTGTAAAACCACGTTGACATGGAAGTTCAAGTAATTGGCAATTAATAATTCGGAAATGTCCCATCTAATAGGAAGAACACGAGGGGAAGATCGAGTAGTTAAAAGATTAAAACCCCGACCTTCTCTTTATGTAATTGTTTTTTTTTTTTAGGTTGATTCTTATCAACCCGAATTTGATAACATCTACTGCTAAAAAAATTTAAAATGGGAAATGTCTCTTGTCAATATTATAATGCCCGTGAAGATCAGAACGTATTATAATCATGTTAATCGATGACATGCATGTTCAACTTAAAAGAAATTATATGTATGAATTTTAACAATTTTGTATAAGAAAAAAAAAGGGTTAGACCATGTTATATATTAATCTGTAGCTCCAAGGTCCGAAAAGTGTTATATATATTGATTTGAGTCCTACCTAGCTATTTATTCATACTTTTCATAATGATCTATTATTTGATCTATTTCTTGTCTTATTTACAACGTTATTGCTAATGGACACTACGTGCCTAACAATCACTTATTTAATGTGCACATGGGATCATAACTTGCTTCAGATAAAATAATCATATATCTGAGAAGCACTCGTCGCTTTTCAAATTTCCTGTAATCTGTTACGTTCTTCGGGATAAGAAGCTAAGTGTGATTGTAAAGAGGTTACATATATTTTTTAAGATGTAAATGGTTGTGAATGACGGAAGGTCTAACATACATTGTTTAATCGAGTCCGTGTTATAGAGCCTCTTGATGAACGGAGCTACTAAATAAAACTCTCAAAAAGGAAAACATCCTTGAGAAATTTGAATTCAAAAAATTGAGGCGCGTTTAATTGTGTTAACGGACCCGCTACTTAACGGACGTTTTGGTCGTGGACCAAATATGTTAACGGAGTTCCATACTAAGGGATGAAAGACGTAATTTCGTATACTCAGGGATGATCCTTGAAAGTGGGGCAAACCACAGGGACGAAAAATGTAATTAACTCTAAATTTTTTAAAAACTGAAGGAGTAGAGGGAAAGTTAATAAAATTTAAGGTTTTTAAAATTTTAAAAATTAAAATTGAAAAATAAAACACATCAATAACCTACATTACTCGCCACGCCGCACCACCACCGCCACCACCACCACCACCGTCATTACACCGCCGCATCGCGCGAGTGCCGTTCTAGTATTGACTAATGTGGCCAAATTCTAAAACTAATTACAAAAACTAGTAACAATTAACTTTCGTCGTTCAAAAGAAAATACTTGTAAAACCACGTTGACATGGAAGTTCAAGTAATTGGCAATTAATAATTCGGAAATGTCCCATCTAATAGGAAGAACACGAGGGGAAGATCGAGTAGTTAAAAGATTAAAACCCCGACCTTCTCTTTATGTAATTGTTTTTTTTTTTTAGGTTGATTCTTATCAACCCGAATTTGATAACATCTACTGCTAAAAAAATTTAAAATGGGAAATGTCTCTTGTCAATATTATAATGCCCGTGAAGATCAGAACGTATTATAATCATGTTAATCGATGACATGCATGTTCAACTTAAAAGAAATTATATGTATGAATTTTAACAATTTTGTATAAGAAAAAAAAAGGGTTAGACCATGTTATATATTAATCTGTAGCTCCAAGGTCCGAAAAGTGTTATATATATTGATTTGAGTCCTACCTAGCTATTTATTCATACTTTTCATAATGATCTATTATTTGATCTATTTCTTGTCTTATTTACAACGTTATTGCTAATGGACACTACGTGCCTAACAATCACTTATTTAATGTGCACATGGGATCATAACTTGCTTCAGATAAAATAATCATATATCTGAGAAGCACTCGTCGCTTTTCAAATTTCCTGTAATCTGTTACGTTCTTCGGGATAAGAAGCTAAGTGTGATTGTAAAGAGGTTACATATATTTTTTAAGATGTAAATGGTTGTGAATGACGGAAGGTCTAACATACATTGTTTAATCGAGTCCGTGTTATAGAGCCTCTTGATGAACGGAGCTACTAAATAAAACTCTCAAAAAGGAAAACATCCTTGAGAAATTTGAATTCAAAAAATTGAGGCGCGTTTAATTGTGTTAACGGACCCGCTACTTAACGGACGTTTTGGTCGTGGACCAAATATGTTAACGGAGTTCCATACTAAGGGATGAAAGACGTAATTTCGTATACTCAGGGATGATCCTTGAAAGTGGGGCAAACCACAGGGACGAAAAATGTAATTAACTCTAAATTTTTTAAAAAAAACAAACGCGGCCTTAGTCTTTTAGTGTTTTAATTCTTTTTCGTGGAGAGTGCAGAACTGCATTTCGTACGTTGATTCCATAACTCCCAAAACGTTAAATAGACGACTCCATGGAAAGTCTTTTTGCACCAACTCAAACTTTTACGCCAGCAAACCCAAATATTCGGACACTGTTGATGTTGTAGGCAACTAAAATGGTAGCATATATATCTATATACTATATTATAAAGTAAATAGGTTTTTTATTTAAAATTTTAAGTTTCAGCATTTCATCAAACCAAATTACATCAATAACCTACATTACTCGCCACTGCCGTCACCACCAATCACCGCCGCCACCACCACCAATTCCCGTCGCCACCGCCTCCGCCACAGCTACCACTGCGCGCCACGACCACCTATCACGCCACCACCAAAACCATTACATCGCTACCACCACCGCCGCCGACGCTATCGCCGCACGCCGCCACCACCACCAATTCCCGTCGCCACCGCCTCCGCCACAGCTACCACTGCGCGCCACGACCACCTATCACGCCACCACCAAAACCATTACATCGCTACCACCACCGCCGCCGACGCTATCGCCGCACGCCGCCACCACCACCAATTCCCGTCGCCACCGCCTCCGCCACAGCTACCACTGCGCGCCACGACCACCTATCACGCCACCACCAAAACCATTACATCGCTACCACCACCGCCGCCGACGCTATCGCCGCACGCCGCCACCACCACCAATTCCCGTCGCCACCGCCTCCGCCACAGCTACCACTGCGCGCCACGACCACCTATCACGCCACCACCAAAACCATTACATCGCTACCACCACCGCCGCCGACGCTATCGCCGCACGCCGCCACCACCACCACCACCGTCATTACACCGCCGCATCGCGCGAGTGCCGTTCTAGTATTGACTAATGTGGCCAAATTCTAAAACTAATTACAAAAACTAGTAACAATTAACTTTCGTCGTTCAAAAGAAAATACTTGTAAAACCACGTTGACATGGAAGTTCAAGTAATTGGCAATTAATAATTCGGAAATGTCCCATCTAATAGGAAGAACACGAGGGGAAGATCGAGTAGTTAAAAGATTAAAACCCCGACCTTCTCTTTATGTAATTGTTTTTTTTTTTTAGGTTGATTCTTATCAACCCGAATTTGATAACATCTACTGCTAAAAAAATTTAAAATGGGAAATGTCTCTTGTCAATATTATAATGCCCGTGAAGATCAGAACGTATTATAATCATGTTAATCGATGACATGCATGTTCAACTTAAAAGAAATTATATGTATGAATTTTAACAATTTTGTATAAGAAAAAAAAAGGGTTAGACCATGTTATATATTAATCTGTAGCTCCAAGGTCCGAAAAGTGTTATATATATTGATTTGAGTCCTACCTAGCTATTTATTCATACTTTTCATAATGATCTATTATTTGATCTATTTCTTGTCTTATTTACAACGTTATTGCTAATGGACACTACGTGCCTAACAATCACTTATTTAATGTGCACATGGGATCATAACTTGCTTCAGATAAAATAATCATATATCTGAGAAGCACTCGTCGCTTTTCAAATTTCCTGTAATCTGTTACGTTCTTCGGGATAAGAAGCTAAGTGTGATTGTAAAGAGGTTACATATATTTTTTAAGATGTAAATGGTTGTGAATGACGGAAGGTCTAACATACATTGTTTAATCGAGTCCGTGTTATAGAGCCTCTTGATGAACGGAGCTACTAAATAAAACTCTCAAAAAGGAAAACATCCTTGAGAAATTTGAATTCAAAAAATTGAGGCGCGTTTAATTGTGTTAACGGACCCGCTACTTAACGGACGTTTTGGTCGTGGACCAAATATGTTAACGGAGTTCCATACTAAGGGATGAAAGACGTAATTTCGTATACTCAGGGATGATCCTTGAAAGTGGGGCAAACCACAGGGACGAAAAATGTAATTAACTCTAAATTTTTTAAAAACTGAAGGAGTAGAGGGAAAGTTAATAAAATTTAAGGTTTTTAAAATTTTAAAAATTAAAATTGAAAAATAAAACACAATAAAAAAGTGTTTTTTAATTTAACATAGAAAAGTGAAAAATAGTGTTTTCTAATTTTTTTTAGAAAACTTTTGTGAAAAACTATTATTTAACCGCATTTTCTGTTTTCTATGTTTTATTGGAAAACAAAAATGTAAATAAAAAGTGTTTTCATTTAAATGCTTATTTTTGTTTTCAGGTAAAAGTTTTTTATGTCACATGCGTCTTAAGACACCAGTATCCAATCCACGAAGTAAGTTGATTTAAAGTTTTAAGGAGGCTTTTCATTAAACTTTAAATCTGTATTCACGTTTATGGCTTGGTAGCTACAGATTTCAAAGTTTGGGGCATGACAATGCCATATTCAAAAGCTACATTGATTGATTTTATTATGTAGCAAATTTGGATCTGATTAATAATAAGTCCACTCGATTCAGTTCAATGCTTTAATAATAATAATAGTAACAGTTAAGCAAAGCTATATATATAATCACAATAATAGTAGCTAGACAAGTACAACATATAAATTATCCGTATGCTAATAATATTAATAATAATAATAGTAACAGTTAAGCAAAGCTATATATATAATCACAATAATAGTAGCTAGACAAGTACAACATATAAATTATCCGTATGCTAATAATATTAATAATAATAATCAGACATAAGTAATTTTATTTTTTATAATCAATATTCATTTTGTCTTTCTAAATGGGTGTAGAGACCACATATGGGGTGAACATGCTCTGACCAAAATCGAACGTTAAAAAAAATATATATATGATTTGGAGCTCAAGGTTAGTCTATTTATCAAATGTTGGGTTTTTTATATCGATACTTGCGATAACATATATAATTGTTGCGTACTAATCATATATCTGAGAAGCACTCGTCGCTTTTCAAATTTCCTGTAATCTGTTACGTTCTTCGGGATAAGAAGCTAAGTGTGATTGTAAAGAGGTTACATATATTTTTTAAGATGTAAATGGTTGTGAATGACGGAAGGTCTAACATACATTGTTTAATCGAGTCCGTGTTATAGAGCCTCTTGATGAACGGAGCTACTAAATAAAACTCTCAAAAAGGAAAACATCCTTGAGAAATTTGAATTCAAAAAATTGAGGCGCGTTTAATTGTGTTAACGGACCCGCTACTTAACGGACGTTTTGGTCGTGGACCAAATATGTTAACGGAGTTCCATACTAAGGGATGAAAGACGTAATTTCGTATACTCAGGGATGATCCTTGAAAGTGGGGCAAACCACAGGGACGAAAAATGTAATTAACTCTAAATTTTTTAAAAACTGAAGGAGTAGAGGGAAAGTTAATAAAATTTAAGGTTTTTAAAATTTTAAAAATTAAAATTGAAAAATAAAACACAATAAAAAAGTGTTTTTTAATTTAACATAGAAAAGTGAAAAATAGTGTTTTCTAATTTTTTTTAGAAAACTTTTGTGAAAAACTATTATTTAACCGCATTTTCTGTTTTCTATGTTTTATTGGAAAACAAAAATGTAAATAAAAAGTGTTTTCATTTAAATGCTTATTTTTGTTTTCAGGTAAAAGTTTTTTATGTCACATGCGTCTTAAGACACCAGTATCCAATCCACGAAGTAAGTTGATTTAAAGTTTTAAGGAGGCTTTTCATTAAACTTTAAATCTGTATTCACGTTTATGGCTTGGTAGCTACAGATTTCAAAGTTTGGGGCATGACAATGCCATATTCAAAAGCTACATTGATTGATTTTATTATGTAGCAAATTTGGATCTGATTAATAATAAGTCCACTCGATTCAGTTCAATGCTTTAATAATAATAATAGTAACAGTTAAGCAAAGCTATATATATAATCACAATAATAGTAGCTAGACAAGTACAACATATAAATTATCCGTATGCTAATAATATTAATAATAATAATCAGACATAAGTAATTTTATTTTTTATAATCAATATTCATTTTGTCTTTCTAAATGGGTGTAGAGACCACATATGGGGTGAACATGCTCTGACCAAAATCGAACGTTAAAAAAAATATATATATGATTTGGAGCTCAAGGTTAGTCTATTTATCAAATGTTGGGTTTTTTATATCGATACTTGCGATAACATATATAATTGTTGCGTACTAATCATATATAACTTGTGTTAGTGTTTTTATTATTTCTTCAAGGATATATATATATATCGGAAAAAACAAATTTGTTTTCTTAACTATGTAATATTGTTTATTCCAAATACTTTTATACAATTGAATGGGAAATGAATAGAAGATTCTTTTTTAAAGTTATACTAATTTGGTAATTATTTTAATATTATACTAATTTGATAAATAAGTTTCTCCATTATACTAATTTGGAAAAAAATATCATGATGTTTTTTATTTTATTTTATCCTTGTCAAGATCTAGTCCATTTTATTTTTGATTTACAGATTTGGATGTGCATATGTATTAATTTATTTTTAAGATCACAAACACCTGACTTCGCTTACAAATCATTGGTCAGAAAATGATCTTGAATCTTTGTATAAAATTATCTTAGGTAATTTTTGTCCAAAACAATTAGGATATAAAAGGATAAATGGGCGGGAACCCTCTGGTCCCATGTACCGAATAGGTACCCTGAGTCACTACCGCATAGACTACAGCCCGGTGACTCCCCAGAAAAATAGGTGGGAGGGAATCTGCTTAGCAAGGATTCGAACCCGAGAAATTTGCTACTAGAAAAAAGAAAAACCAGAGAGTTTACATGTCCAAATAAGGAGCCAAAATTTGTCCACGCGCGATATTCATGATTGTTGAAAATTGTTATCAGCTTTCAAACAATATGATAATTACACGGAATTAATTATCACGGGGTTAATTGAAATATTACAAATAATATAATTCACTATAATAAAGATATGGATTAATGTATATTACCACCTGTAATAGTTGATCACAAACTTTGATCTGCACGGATATAACTCCTGTCCTTAAAGGAAATTACGCGCTCTAACGGCTGTAAGCTTCAGCGTAAAACCCCAGGATTTAATGCAGAATACTGTTTATTTCTACAGCTTAGAAATAAGCAATAAACGCAAAGTTGATTACTTGGAAACAATAACTACACGAACTGTAAAAGTTGCAGAATATAGTAAGAATGAGGAGATGAAGTTATTGTGTGTATATAGCCCTTTCCTCATGAGTCCTATTTATAGGACCAGGCTAATCAAGTCTTGCCAATTCAATGAAGTGGAGCTGAGTCATTCTGCACTACACCAACTCTCTCTAATCAGTCAAAAAGAAAGGCCTCATGCATGAGTCATAATTCACCAAGTGATAATGACTCCAATAATGAAGTTAGTCACCCCATATGTAAGCCTTCTAGAACTGATCCAGGGTGCTGCAGTTGACCATTGACTTGTTGACCCGAGCCAAAATTCCCGAGCCTGACCAAAACATAAATGCGGCTCAACCGCGGCGCAGCGCCAAGTGCGCCTAAATCGCGAACCTCGCATCTCGACGTCCACGGCTAGGCGTGCGGGTATGGCCCAAGTCTAGCAAAACTTTCATTCCCCTTCCAATGTGGGACAAAGGTTACATGTCAACTTGCAAATTTACCTTCCTACACATTAAATTTCCAACAATGATTTCATGTAATACTATACCCTCATAAGGGTTAATGATCCTATTAACCAAATTGAGTTGTGTTCTACGACTCCTGTTGCTGATCCATGATGGTGCAATACGCTGAACCTTTAAGAGGTCGATCGCATCTTAGGCCTCATTTGTTTTTTATAAGAGATTATCATATGAATTGGAATACCACTTCTGAATGTTAAGAGGTGGTTTAAATGTCTGGAATCTGAATGGTTATAGCCTTTGTTTATAAATAAAAAAAAGTCTGAATATGTAATCCTTTTAATAATCATTTGTAATGTTAGAATTGCAATTATTGTAAGATTAGACTTGTCTTTGACATAAAGTATTTAAAAAGGATAAGAAAAACAACTAAAATATACTTTTATAAATGTAAATAAAATATATACTTATTACAATTTAATAGTTTTCTATATAAAAAAAGAAGATATTTCGTTTTTCATACATCCCAGGAACCAAAGTCAATAAACCCTTTCACAACAACCCACCCATCATCAATCAATATCCTTCAATAATAATAATAAATAATCAACTTTCAGTCCATTACAAATCCTTCAATAATATGGATTCACAGCATTCAAACATAAAAAAAAGTCTGAATATGTAATCCTTTTAATAATCATTTGTAATGTTAGAATTGCAATTATTGTAAGATTAGACTTGTCTTTGACATAAAGTATTTAAAAAGGATAAGAAAAACAACTAAAATATACTTTTATAAATGTAAATAAAATATATACTTATTACAATTTAATAGTTTTCTATATAAAAAAAGAAGATATTTCGTTTTTCATACATCCCAGGAACCAAAGTCAATAAACCCTTTCACAACAACCCACCCATCATCAATCAATATCCTTCAATAATAATAATAAATAATCAACTTTCAGTCCATTACAAATCCTTCAATAATATGGATTCACAGCATTCAAACATCACAGATTGTAGGTAAACAACGATCGGAAATAACCACCGGTGGCGGCAGTGGTTGGTGGCGGTACAACTGCGGCCGTCGGAAGCAGCTAGTCGGCGACGGCGATATTGTGACACCGGAGGTAATGATTGGTGAGTTTGTAAAGCTCTTAGCGAAAATAGAGGCTTATAAACCTCTTAGCGATTATGATGAGTTTCAGAGATTTGAGAATCTGGATCTGAATAAAAAACAAACACCCAATATTTTTAAGGATTAATCACTGGATGATCAATGTACTTTTTCTTCTGAAATCGCTCGTAGGATTCATTCCAAAGTCTGATGTGGTTACTTAAAGCAGGAATCATTCTGCTTGTATTACTAACATATTGAGGTTAATTAAATATCACCGAAAATGGAGGAGGTGGTTATCGCCGGAGTGGGTATGGCCTGAAATAGTATTATTGGTGGAAGATTGTTTGTCGGACATAGCCGGCCATAACCCATCTCCCGCGACCCTTTTTCCGGCCATCCAATTGTTGACCTTATGATATCTATTTTCATTTCGATTTTTTTCTTTGTTCTCTCTGCTGCTCTCTCGTTGATGTTGTGACGTTGATGATGAGATGACATGTAATAAATTCTTTGTTTTTTTAAATGCAAAATGAAGAAAAAGAAGCAAAGTGACCGGTAACTTGTTCCTGAACCCCATAAAGACGTTTTAGCCGGTTTTGTTTCCCACGATAGAGAATTTTTTTGTTTGAACCTCAGAAAAGGTATTTCTGACAAGTTGAGGGACTTTCCAATCAAATAGCCCTTATGTATAATACGTGAAATATTCATTTGAAAACTAAAATTTTTGTGAAAACTAGAAAACTGGCCAAAACACACTGTGATCTGAATATAACACAATGTGTTTTAATTGTGTTTTCTAAAAACACAGTGTGTTTTTATTGTGTAATCTAAAACCCATTGTGTTAAGTTTTAACTCGCATTATGTTTTTGATAGCGCGTGAAAATCAGAAAATTGTTCAAACACACTGTGATATGAACTTAACACAATGTGTTTTCAAAAAAAAAATTAAAAACACATTGTGTTAAATTCAGATCATAGTGTGTTTTGGCCAGTTTTCTAGTTTTCACGAAAATTTTAGTTTTCAAATGATCACAACCCCTGTATAATACACACCTAATATCCATATTATTAATTTAACGGTCACATATGCTTTTGGTCAACCATGTTTAAAATTTACAAGTTTGTGGGTGATACATATCAATAAAAAGGTAAATTGGGCAACCATGTACAAAAAAAAATACATTTAACATGTAAGCTGCCACGTTATGACCAGCTAAGTTGCCACGTCTATAGCAGGTGGTTTTGGTTAAAAATGTACAAAATTTACAAGTTTGTTGGTGATACACATCAATATTCCAGTTTATTGGGCAACCATGTACAAAAGGAAAAGTACATTGATCATCCAGTGATTAATCCCTATTTTTAAAACCTCTGGAATCTTCTTTTTCGGTCAGATATAAGAGGTTTCTCAGACTTCTTTTAAAAAAAACAAACGCGGCCTTAGTCTTTTAGTGTTTTAATTCTTTTTCGTGGAGAGTGCAGAACTGCATTTCGTACGTTGATTCCATAACTCCCAAAACGTTAAATAGACGACTCCATGGAAAGTCTTTTTGCACCAACTCAAACTTTTACGCCAGCAAACCCAAATATTCGGACACTGTTGATGTTGTAGGCAACTAAAATGGTAGCATATATATCTATATACTATATTATAAAGTAAATAGGTTTTTTATTTAAAATTTTAAGTTTCAGCATTTCATCAAACCAAATTACATCAATAACCTACATTACTCGCCACTGCCGTCACCACCAATCACCGCCGCCACCACCACCAATTCCCGTCGCCACCGCCTCCGCCACAGCTACCACTGCGCGCCACGACCACCTATCACGCCACCACCAAAACCATTACATCGCTACCACCACCGCCGCCGACGCTATCGCCGCACGCCACCACCACCACCACCACCACCGTCATTACACCGCCGCATCGCGCGAGTGCCGTTCTAGTATTGACTAATGTGGCCAAATTCTAAAACTAATTACAAAAACTAGTAACAATTAACTTTCGTCGTTCAAAAGAAAATACTTGTAAAACCACGTTGACATGGAAGTTCAAGTAATTGGCAATTAATAATTCGGAAATGTCCCATCTAATAGGAAGAACACGAGGGGAAGATCGAGTAGTTAAAAGATTAAAACCCCGACCTTCTCTTTATGTAATTGTTTTTTTTTTTTAGGTTGATTCTTATCAACCCGAATTTGATAACATCTACTGCTAAAAAAATTTAAAATGGGAAATGTCTCTTGTCAATATTATAATGCCCGTGAAGATCAGAACGTATTATAATCATGTTAATCGATGACATGCATGTTCAACTTAAAAGAAATTATATGTATGAATTTTAACAATTTTGTATAAGAAAAAAAAAGGGTTAGACCATGTTATATATTAATCTGTAGCTCCAAGGTCCGAAAAGTGTTATATATATTGATTTGAGTCCTACCTAGCTATTTATTCATACTTTTCATAATGATCTATTATTTGATCTATTTCTTGTCTTATTTACAACGTTATTGCTAATGGACACTACGTGCCTAACAATCACTTATTTAATGTGCACATGGGATCATAACTTGCTTCAGATAAAATAATCATATATCTGAGAAGCACTCGTCGCTTTTCAAATTTCCTGTAATCTGTTACGTTCTTCGGGATAAGAAGCTAAGTGTGATTGTAAAGAGGTTACATATATTTTTTAAGATGTAAATGGTTGTGAATGACGGAAGGTCTAACATACATTGTTTAATCGAGTCCGTGTTATAGAGCCTCTTGATGAACGGAGCTACTAAATAAAACTCTCAAAAAGGAAAACATCCTTGAGAAATTTGAATTCAAAAAATTGAGGCGCGTTTAATTGTGTTAACGGACCCGCTACTTAACGGACGTTTTGGTCGTGGACCAAATATGTTAACGGAGTTCCATACTAAGGGATGAAAGACGTAATTTCGTATACTCAGGGATGATCCTTGAAAGTGGGGCAAACCACAGGGACGAAAAATGTAATTAACTCTAAATTTTTTAAAAACTGAAGGAGTAGAGGGAAAGTTAATAAAATTTAAGGTTTTTAAAATTTTAAAAATTAAAATTGAAAAATAAAACACAATAAAAAAGTGTTTTTTAATTTAACATAGAAAAGTGAAAAATAGTGTTTTCTAATTTTTTTTAGAAAACTTTTGTGAAAAACTATTATTTAACCGCATTTTCTGTTTTCTATGTTTTATTGGAAAACAAAAATGTAAATAAAAAGTGTTTTCATTTAAATGCTTATTTTTGTTTTCAGGTAAAAGTTTTTTATGTCACATGCGTCTTAAGACACCAGTATCCAATCCACGAAGTAAGTTGATTTAAAGTTTTAAGGAGGCTTTTCATTAAACTTTAAATCTGTATTCACGTTTATGGCTTGGTAGCTACAGATTTCAAAGTTTGGGGCATGACAATGCCATATTCAAAAGCTACATTGATTGATTTTATTATGTAGCAAATTTGGATCTGATTAATAATAAGTCCACTCGATTCAGTTCAATGCTTTAATAATAATAATAGTAACAGTTAAGCAAAGCTATATATATAATCACAATAATAGTAGCTAGACAAGTACAACATATAAATTATCCGTATGCTAATAATATTAATAATAATAATCAGACATAAGTAATTTTATTTTTTATAATCAATATTCATTTTGTCTTTCTAAATGGGTGTAGAGACCACATATGGGGTGAACATGCTCTGACCAAAATCGAACGTTAAAAAAAATATATATATGATTTGGAGCTCAAGGTTAGTCTATTTATCAAATGTTGGGTTTTTTATATCGATACTTGCGATAACATATATAATTGTTGCGTACTAATCATATATAACTTGTGTTAGTGTTTTTATTATTTCTTCAAGGATATATATATATATCGGAAAAAACAAATTTGTTTTCTTAACTATGTAATATTGTTTATTCCAAATACTTTTATACAATTGAATGGGAAATGAATAGAAGATTCTTTTTTAAAGTTATACTAATTTGGTAATTATTTTAATATTATACTAATTTGATAAATAAGTTTCTCCATTATACTAATTTGGAAAAAAATATCATGATGTTTTTTATTTTATTTTATCCTTGTCAAGATCTAGTCCATTTTATTTTTGATTTACAGATTTGGATGTGCATATGTATTAATTTATTTTTAAGATACATATTTACTCCTATATAATAGAGGAACCCATTTTTCTAAATCTCAAATTACAACTTTGAACTACCTAAATTACCCCTCTTCTTTATTCACTAATTTAAACATCTCTACCTAATATATCTATAATACCCTTAAATCTCAACCACTCATTTTCTTCTCTCTCCTCAAATCTCAACCACTCATTTTTTTTCTCTCCTCCATAAACCATTTTATTCCTCTAATTCATTCAAAATCTTTTATCTCAAAAACCGTATATCGATAAATTATAAAAATTATATGGAGGTTTTTAAAATTTCATGCTCTTTCATTAGAGATGTCATTCGATATATTTTCGACGAATTTTAAATCCGAGGGGGAGCCCGTACGGCTAAGGCATTTGGCTATCACACTCTATGACTTATCACCTCCTATGACCTATCACCCCACCATCTTACTGCCGTAACGCGCGGGTACTTTCTCTCGTATAGATATACGAGAGAGGAAGAGTTGAAAGAAGATTGAAGGAGAAGAGAAGTGTTATAGATAAAAGGACTAAAGTGATAATTTAGTTACCATATGGCATGTGATATTATAATGATAAGAAAATACAGGTATCAAACTTGATAATATGATAAACTTTTTGGGGATGTAATGAAATTAAGTATACTAATTTGATAAATATTTTTAAAAGTATACTAGTTTGATAAATGTCCATTACACTGTTATGGGGAAAAAACTCAAGTTTTAAGCATGGTTTTGTTGCAACCAATGTGTGGAATGAAGTGCAAGATTAATTAACATTTAGAGAACTGTGAAAGATGGTGCACGTGTGGCCACCCCTGGGCGGTCACCAAGAAATAAGAGATCATGCACGTGGCTTGTAGTCAAGAGTCAAAAACTAGCCTTTAGTGTATTGTTAAATCGTCCATAATTCTTTTAATTAAACAAAGATTAGAGAAATAAAACAATTTAAGATAGGTGAGCAAGACTCCAAAACACTAACAAGACAAAAAGAAATTAAGGGAACCCCTCAAATCTAGGGTACGAATTTCTGGTAAAATTTTATTCATCAGAAATACCTTTTAAGTCTTTAAATAAAAGAAAATGATTAATCCTCTTAAAAATTAGCTTAAAAATCCTCCTAAAACTATAAGAAGGTGACATGTGATATCCACTAATTCTCTTTTCTAATCTTGCTCCCTGATTTTTTCACATGTCATCATCTAATAGTTAGCATGATTTTTAGGTTATTAATTTAAGAGGATTAATCATTTCCCTTAAATAAAAGTCTTCCACAAGTCCTTTCGGTTGTAAATGTGATTTGAGTTCTTTTTAAAATAATTATATGGGTTGTAATAGAACAAAAACCATATAAATGTTAAAAAATAGTTATATAACTATAATATTTATCCATCTATAACTACAAAGCTAATGTCAAATCCCTATCCCAAAGGTATATAGATAGGATTTATTTATAGACCCGTTTGAAAGAGAAGATGAATGAAGAATGGGAGATAGCTGAAACCAAAGACGTACAATGATGGGCTATTGTTTAGAGTTTTTGCAACGAAAAGGGGGTAAAATATCCAAATATCTAAGCAAAACTCTCTATTACTCGAGAGATAAACCAAGATCTGACTGTAGATGATAGTGTGCTTAATGCATAGTATGTTCGAGTAAAAATAAAGATAATAGTGTTTTCTGATTCGATTGAGATTATTCAACAGATGATCTTCTATATATAGCAGTTGTGGAAACTTTTGTCGAAATATTAGAGCAATGAAGCTAGTTACTTGTTGTTAAGTATTTGAAGACTAAACCTATTTATATTCCAAATATGTAGAGATGATAATCAGGCGATTTTTCTGGATCAGTTGCGAGATTAAGATTGTGAGTCCCAAATATATAGATGAATAACAAACCCGACTGGCAAGTACAACTAATCTTGATGGACAAGTTTAGTTTACGATCCAGATATGGATAACAAGAAACAATTGACAATATGAATAATGCAAGAACAAATGGCAGAAACTATATAAAGATATATATAAATATAATCAAGTATGTAGCATTGAGACACGTTGTTTTCTAATGTATTTGATTTATTGATGTATAAACAAATACAAGGATTGTTGCGGAGCAAAGATAAACACCAAAGTGTAAGTATCTAAACAATCCCGAAATACAAGTGATCTAATTGACTTGGAAATACTCGTAAGTTTACTTAGAGTATATCTCACAAGTTGCAATGCAAAGTTTCAAGCATTTTGCAAGTTGTGAGAAGACTTTGTATTTATAGACCAAGTCCATGATGACATGGACAAGATCGTACAAATGTGGTTGTGAGCATTTAAGGAATTAAACCATAATTCCTTACATGCTGCACTTGGAAGAGTATATAAGTCACTTGATGTGACTTATAGTACTAGGTTCCAAGCCTATACTTTGTACCTTTTGTTAATAGATAAATCTATTAACCGGATAAAGGTGTAAAGTAAAAGTCTTCCTCGTAATCAGTGTAAAGTGTTGTAAGTACTTTACACTGAGATGCTTCAGTCTTCGATCTGGTAGAATCACTCTGATGCTCGCTTCTGAGGTGATTCTCTTCTTCATACTTCAGTCTTTGACTTCAGAATGATGCTTCAGATTTGTCTTGATCTGAACTGAAGTGAAGCTTCAGTGAAGGAATTCTGAGACATCTCAGAATTCTGATAAAACGTTTTCACTAAACTTCAAGCTATTTCTGAACAAATTATACTTGGTCGATTTTCGACCTAACAAATTCCCCTTATTTGTTCTGAAATAGTGCATGCATCTCAGACTTCTATCTATACATGTTTGTAAGTCTGAAATGCAAGTTTTTGTTTAAGTTGTAAAAATTTTCTAAGTACATCTTATAGATCATTGATGTCTCAGAATTTTACTTGTGGTTTTCTAACTTAAACTTATCATCTACTTATTGGTTACAAGTTGCAACATATATATACAAACTGAAATGAATGTTACAAATGTAAATATATTACAAGTAAATGATAAATCTGAAGAAGAAAACTACTTCTTGGCAGGCCTTGAACCAGAAGGTGCCTCAGTAGGTTTTCTCTTCAGTGGAGAGTGATCCTTTTTGCCAAACAGTCTGCTTTCAATTTCTACCTTGGCTTGCATCTTTTGTTGAATTCTTGCTAACCATGCACCAGTCAAGGCAGACTTTGGCTTTCCTTTCAGAATCTGGATCATCTCCCTATGCTCTGAAATCCCAAATTCATGCACTGAAACCTGACTATATTCTTCAGTAGCCCTTCCTTCTCTTTTCACAACCAAATCAAACAGCTTCAATCCATCAGCCTTTGCAACTACCATATCAATGATTTTGGCTGGATGCGATCGATGGTTCATATAGTGATCATACTGAACCTTTTCATGGTTTCTTTGGAGTTCAGCAGCATCATCAGAAATTGGTTTGATTGAAGTATGGACAACATCACGAGAATCTTTCTTTGCAGTCCTTGTTCCAGTTCTGGGCTTCGTTGGTGGTCTGAACAACTCTTTCTCAACCTGCAGAACTCCAGCCAGAACCTCTTTCTTCTTTTTGGCCATTTCCATTTCTCTATTCTTCACTAAGTCATCAATGGACATCTTGAAGGTGAGATGGTCCAGCTTTTGTTCCAAAGGCGAGTAGTTCACCCCATATTCATAATCGAGCATTTCTTTAACTGCCTTCTGCACTCTTGGATCATGTTTGATTTTCTGAAATCTTTCTAGTGAGAGACCAAGAGATGCAACATCAATGTGATCAAGGGTTCCCATACTCTGGTGTTGAACCCTTTCCCTTTCTTTATTCTCATTCCACATGATAAATTGGTTAGAGACTTGCTTCTGCAGAGTCTCTAACTTCTTGCTATCGGCATTTTGATCATGGAGTGGATAGCCTTGTTCATCAACATCTTCTCCAATAGTCAGACCAGAACCCTTGACACTTGTCTTTGGTTCTTCTCCTACTTTGGCCTTGCCTTTTCCCTTGTCCTTCTGAAGTTGTTCCCCCTGAACTGAGGCACTACCAGAAGGTACCTCAGCTTGCTTCTTGGTTGCTTGAATTAATTCTTGAGTACTTGCGAGCAAACCAATAGGCACACCACTACTTCCCCCTTTGGGAATCTCTGAAGGCAGCCTAGCATAGAGATCAATCGTAGATTTAAGTGCCTTCAGTGGTTCCCAACTTTGTTGTTCGAGGCACTCACAAATGCCTTTTGCCATTGTAGCAAACTGAGCCTTTAGTCTGAATGATGAACTAAGGTTCAGTGCTGTTTGATCCTTTAAGTCTTTTAACATCTTTCTGTCTTCTTCAGTGAAAGAAGCAGGGGGAGGAGGAGCAACAACATTATCCTTCTTCAGAATCATTAGAATTTCATCTAATTGCTTTGACTGATTCTGAACTGCACCTTCAAGCTTGGAAACTGAATTTTTAACTTCATGTACAGCCTTTTCCACCTTGTCATTAGTATCTCTGGTCAGTTCAGCAATCATCTTTCTAACCTCTTCTTCAACTTTCTGAGAGACAGACTCTGAAATCTGAGCAGCCAAATTCTGAGATAGCTCAGACTTCAGATCTTCCACAATTCCAGTACTGATAGAAGCCCCAAGTTCTTTCTCATTAACACTTGGCTTCTGAACCAGCTCACGAACTTCATTTCCAACTACCATAACCTCTTGCTTCAACAGCTCAACACCAGATGTCAAGTTCGCAACCACTGAAGCTTGCACATCTCTCTTTGTCAATCTGAAGGCTTCTCTGATTGCAGAGCTCACCTTATTGCACGTCATAACCAACTCATTCAATTTTCCAACCACTAGTCCTTCATTCCCAGCAACTTTGGTCAACTCAGTTCCAAGGAACATCTGAGCACCTTTCATATCAGCCAAGGAACTAGTGTTGGCAGTTAGAGATTTGGTTAAGTCCTCCACCCTAAGAATAAGGCCTTGGACTTCGGTTTGGGTTCTCTCTAACTGTGCTTCCACGTTGAAAGGAGGTGGGGGTTGTGCAGAAGCAGGAGCCACAAAAGGTAAACTACCAAGCCCTTTTAATACTTTATTCATTTGAACATCTGTTGGACTCTCAGATTCAGTCTCAGAATCTAAGTCCTTTTCTGATGGGGCATCATAGTTAATCGGTGGTGGTATGTTGTGAATTTGTGGGTGTAGAAATCGAAGTGAAGGAGTGAAAGAGGGATCGGTTACATATGCGGGAGTGGTGCCTGGTGGAAAGATAGGATTTTGGTGAGATGGTGGTGGTGGAACATAAGGCGCATTATCTTGGATTTCTGGGGGAGGAGGGGCGTTTGCGAGGATGGGGGCTGGCTCAGAATCAGATTGATTCGCCTCCAATAAGCCCTCGTCAAACTCAAAATCAGCAAGAGAATCGAGATTCTCCTGAGGTAGCTCATCGTCATCCCAGAAAGCATTCACTTTTGCGATCTGGTCAGATATGCCCTGGTTTGGGTCACTAGTACCCTCACCAGATTCTGGTTCAACAGCTGCAGAAGCAGTTGCATCGTCACCAGATTCAATTATTTCAACCGTAGGTACACTAACGGGTCCCACATTCTTTTGTGGCCCACTTAGTAACCTTTCTGAACCAGCTAGTGTGGCTGAGACAGTTTTAGTAAATACCTGAATCATAGCAGAGGAGAGTTCAGGCTCATTTTCAGTAATTGTTGCCTTTGAGAAGTCTCTACTATATTCTGGTACCGAAGCTTCAGGTCCAGCTTGATCATAAGCTTCTCCAAGTATATCTTTGAAACACAAGCTCAGAAATCTTGGGAAGGCAACATGTAGACTTCTCTTCCCTTTCAACTTTGTAATCAACTGAGAGAAGAGAATCTCAGCAAAGTCCACTTGCATCCCATTCCAGATATAATACCCCATCTCCACTTGGGGTATTGAAAGTTGGTCCAACCCTCCATGGGTGCCACCAAGACTTTCCACTATTTGAGTCCAGAAGAACCTCCAACAAATACCAAAACCAGACATGAAGATGTGTCCAGAGGTCTTCAAGTTTCCATCAGCATCCTCCATATCACCATGACCAGTGGCGACTAGAACCTCCCTAAAATTGACTCCTTTGAGTCTTTTCACAAACACCTGGGGAGGTTCGAGGTAGTTCAGATGAAGGGAAGTTCTGAACCCCTCAAGAGAGATGACACATTTCTTGGTGCCTTCATTGAGAGTAAAGGAGATGGATTGTTCATCCATATTCACCACTGCTGTGTACCAGAATTCAAGCAAGTATCGATGATACATTGCCTGCGGATTAGCGGTCAGCGCATAATGGAAAGGGGATTGCTCCCAAAAACTGTTTAACCTTCCCATTAAGGTTTCAGATTTTACATTCAATTGAGCCAAAAAGTTGCTCATATTGAATCGGATTTGTGATGGAGTGAAGTTCTTTGGCCATTGAGCAGATGTTTTCACATCATTGGAAGGAGTGTATTCAAAGTTTATAAGCGACTTATGAGACATTTTTAGATTTTGAATTGAGAGTGAAAATGAAAAGGAATATGAGGAGTTAATGAATTTGAAAGAGAGAGAGATTGATGATTGATCTTACACTGCCCACCCCTCCGTACCCTGCAAATGAAGTAAATGAAAGAATGAATAAGGATTTGTATTTAGGATGGAACAAAAAGGATTTTTCCAATTAAAAACAATTTCTGGGGTCACGTCCGCATTTAATGCAGAGACGTTTGAGGGACCCCACCCTGTACACTTTTTCAGTAAAAGTACTCATTTTCTTCTTTTTTTACGGCGCCACTTGTGTGACACATAAGCATGACCAATCCCAAGTTCAAAACCTAGTATGCAGTATGCCACGTGTACACACAATTGACCAAGTATCAAAGATATTTTGAAAAGATTTTTGTATTTCAGAGATGACTCAACAGATTCTGAGCATGGTCAGTTCCAAGGAGATCTGAACCATCTCAGTCATTAAAATTCAACTGAAATATTTTGATATTCTGAAGTGCTTCAGTTAAATACATTTTTCTGAGCAAAAGGTTCCCCCTCAAAAAAAATGAAGGTTTATTTTATAATTTGAAAAATGTTTAACATTCCCCCTGAAGTGATGATCCATGAATTAATAAGTGCCAAGATAGTATCACTAAGGCGTTCGATAGCTAGGCGAGCAAAAATTGCATGGATCGCTCAGACTGGTGAACCAGATCAGTGTCACTGAGGCGTTCATAACAAGATTACCAGTCTAAGGATTTAACATACCCAACTCACTGACTAGATGTTTAAAAGTTTTGACATCTAAAGGTGTTAGGACCAGTTCACCTGGAACTGGCCAGTCACCAGTTCACACTGACCAGTTCACCAGTTGCACCTGGTGACCAGTAAACTGGTGACTAAGAAGATTTGTCGAGAAATATATTGAAGTCCAGTTGCACCGTACAGTTAACGCAACTGAAGACTTCCTCCAGTTGAGAACTGACCAAGTTGAAGAAACATTCCAGTTGAAGTCGAAGACAACAAATGGAAGAAAGAGAATGACAATGGCAGCGAAGCCCAGTTGACATTCTAGTCAGTTACAAACTGGAGACCATCAGTGGAAAGCCCTTACAAAGCTTTACACTGATTACGAGGAATTGACTTGTATACTTTATGTACCTTTACCCGGATAATAAGCCTTATCTTATTATTAAAGTATTAAAAGGTACATAAAGGTGGTTATGTAAAGTCACTTTATCATGCGACTTTACAACGCTTTTTAAGGAATTAAATGCTATTCCTTAAATGCTTCCAACCACATTTGTACGGCTAAAGTTAACATCCCAAAGTTAACTTTGCCTATAAATACAAGTCATTGCACAACCAAGAATTCAAGTTACTTCACACACAAACGAATAACTTCATACTTTGCAAACCTGCAATATTCTTGGTGAACTTGTGCAATATTCTCTCAATCGCTAAAAGGAACATTTCACTACTTTAAGTGTTTCGATTGTTGAAGAGAAATTCCGAGTATAGATCAATTGTATTTCATAGGTTGTTAGGATATTTACATTCGTGTATTATCTTGGTTCTGCATCAACCTTGTAATTTGTTTAATATCAATAAATAAATTACACTTTGAAAACTACATATTGTCTCATCAAGATTGTTTACAAGTTATTTGTATTATTGCATGTTCTTTACTTATTGTCTTTTATATAAGTAATCTATCTAGAACTTGGTATATACTTATCTAACTGGTCGTCTCCAGTTTAGCAAGTATATTGCAAAGTAACTCCACCATCGACATAGAGGTGTCTTTCAGTAGTACCATCTAACAAGTTGGGACTTACAAAAGGTTTTGTAAAAACATCAGCGAGTTGCTTATCAGTGGGAATAAAGTGCAATTCAATATCTCCTTTCAGAATATGATCACGAATGAAATGATACCTGAGATCGATGTGCTTGGTTTTCGAGTGCATCACAGGATTGTGCGATATGGCAATGGCACTAGTGTTATCACAAAAGATTGGAGTCTTTGTGTAAGTAACACCATAATCAGTCAGCTGGTTCTTCATCCATAGAATCTGAGCACAACAACTTGCTGCAGAAATGTACTCAGCTTCTTCAGTGGATAGTGATACTGCAGTCTGTTTCTTACTAGTCCAGCTTACTAATTTGCCACCAAGGAAATGACACCCACCAGTGGTACTTTTCCTGTCTATCTTGCAACCTGCATGATCAGAATCTGAATAACCCATTAGATCTAGACTGGAGCCTTTGGGATACCAAAGACCCAATCTGGGACACCCTTAAGGTATCTGAAGATCCTTTTAACAGCATTTGCATGTGCTTCTCTGGGATCAGATTGAAATCTAGCACAAAGGCATGTTGCAAACATTATGTCTGGTCTACTTGCAGTTAAATACATCAGTGAACCAACCATACCACGATATTTTGTATGGTCCACTGGTTTTCCATGTGGATCAGAATCCAAAGTTAATGGAGTAGAAATAGGAGTATCTTTTGATGAGACTGAATCAAATTGATATTTCTTTAATAAATCTCTAACATATTTTTCTTGGTTAATGAAAATACCATCTTCATTTTGTTTTACTTGAAGTCCCAGAAAATATGTCAGTTCTCCCATCATACTCATTTCATACTCAGAAGACATGATTTTTGAAAATTTTCACACATCTTCTCATTAGTAGAACCAAACACAATGTCATCAACATAAACTTGTACTAAAAGGATATCACTTTTATCATGCAATATGAATAAAGTTTTATCAATTGCACCACGTTTAAAACCATTTTAAGAAGATGTTTAGTGAGAGTATCATACCAGGCTCTGGGTGCTTGTCTCAGACCATATAAGGCTTTGTTCAGTCTGTACACCCAATGTGGTTTTTCTTCATTTATGAACCCTGGTGGTTGATGCACATACACTACTTCTTCTAGTTCGCCATTCAAAAAGGCACTTTTGACATCCATTTGATAGACTTTAAATTGATGATGAGCTGCAAAAGCTAAGAATATTCTGATAGCTTCAAGTCTAGCAACTGGTGCAAAAGTTTCATCAAAATCTATTCCCTCTTCTTGTGCATATCCCTTTGCAACAAGTCTTGCTTTGTTTCTTATGATGTGACCATCTTCATCCATCTTGTTTCTGAAGACCCATCTTATCCCAATTGGTTCCTTCTTTAGGTTACTGGGACAAGGAACGAGTTCCCATACATCGTTTCTTTTAAACTGGTTGAGCTCATCTTGCATGGCTTCAACCCAGCTTGGGTCTTGCATAGCCTCGTCAATCTTCTGGGTTCAATTAGAGATAAGAAGCTGACGTATAAGCATTGATCGCTTGTGGCTCTTCTGGTCTGAACCCCTCTACTGGACTCTCCAATAATTTGCTCGATTGGATGTGCCTTTGTCCATTTAGAGTATTGACCAGGATGAGAAATGATATCAGTGCAAGAACTTCTCTGAGTAACTTCAGGAGGAGCTTCAGAAAATACATTTTCAGCTTCTTCTTCTTCCTGCAGATCATGACTTGCATCATGAAATTTTTCAGATTGAGGTTGCTCAGTGGAGTCTGATATCATTGGAGAAGCAGCATATACATCTGATCCAATAGTTAGTTCAGAGGGTAGTTTGAAACTAACTGGAGGATAAAATGGAATGTTGCTTGGCTTATTTATTTCTGGTTCTGAACGGAGATGTTCAGAAGCATGTTCAGGTGACTGATCAGTTTCAGCAATGGGATCAGAATCACCAAAACTAATTGGACTTTCTGAGGGTGGTACAGGGATGGAATTTTTAAAGATTGCAGAGTTTGATTCATCAAAGGTAACATGAATTGACTCATCAACCTTTTCAAGTCTCTTATTAAAGACTCTAAAGGCCTTGCGATTTGATGAATATCCTAAGAAGTACCCTTCATCAGCTTTTGCATCAAATTTTCCAAGCTGATTAGAGTTATTCAGAATGTATACTGGACACCCAAATACATGGAAGTATCCAATATTAGGCTTTCTATTTCTGAGTACTTCATAGGAGGTCTTCTTATGTCTTTTGACATAAATAGATCTGTTCTGAGTGTAGCAAGCAGTTGCAACAGCTTCAGCCCAGAAATTCTTGGGAAGACCAGATTCATTCAACATACTTCTAGCAGCTTCAATCAGCGTTCGATTCTTTCGTTCTACAACACCATTCTGCTCTGGTGTGTGTGCTGAGGAGAAGTTCTGAGATATGCCAGTTTCAGTGCAGAAGGACTCCAGAGTGGCATTTCTGAATTCAGTGCCGTTGTCACTTCTGAGCTGACAAACTTTTCGCTTGTACTTGAGTTCAATTTGTTTGATGAGAGCAATGATTTCAGCAGCAGCTTCACTTTTAGACTTGAGGAAAATCACCCAGCAATATCTTGAATATTCATCTACGATAACAAGGGTGTATTTCTTTCCTGCTCTGGTCTGAACATTCACTGGTCCAAAAAGGTCCATGTGAAGCATGTGAAGAGGTTCAGTTATACTAAAGCTTTGCTTAGTTTTGAATGAAGCTCTTTTCTGCTTACCCATTTCACAACCTGGACATGGCTTGTCTTTATTGAAAGACATAGAGGGTATCCCATCAACAAGTTGTTTTCTTGACAACTTATTAATGTTCTTGAAGTTCAGATGGGATAGTCTCTTATGCCACAACCAATTTGTGTCTTCATCAGCCTTTGTGTAGAAACATTGTTCAGAGATAGATGGATTCATATCAATGACATAAATGTTTCCCTTCCTTGGTGCAACCAGTACCACCTTTCCATCTCTATTGAATATGGTGCCTTGCGAAATATCAAATAAAACCTTGAAGCCATCATCACATAGTTGACTGACACTGATCAGGTTATATTTCAAACCGTTCACATATGCAACTCGTGTGAATTTGACTTGACCATTATTCACAACACCATATCCCTCAGTTTTTCCATTACCATCATTTCCAAAGACAATTGAGGGCCCCTCTTGCACCCTATATTCCTCTAGCAGGGTCTGATAACCAGTCATGGTTCGGCCAGCAGCACTGTCCAGAAACCATATGTTCTTCTTTCGGTCTCCCTGCACATAAACAAAAGTTAGTTCTTTTTGGGAACCCATCTATGGATGGGTTCACTTGACTCTCCCTTAGCAGTCTCAGATTTCTTTGGTTTATGGGGAATTGATGGGTCAAAGGGGATTTCAGTCATAATTTCGGATGACAAAAAAATTGTTGGTTTGATGGGGTGCTCAACCTTTTTCTGCTCAGATTTCTGCTTGAATTGCTTAGAAAAAGGTTTTGCATTTTGTTTTGGTTGAAGAGGAGTGGATTCAACATTTTTTAAACGTGCATTACAACTCTGCACTTGTCTAGCCAATAGTTGAAATTGACTTTCTAACCTTAACAAAATAGATTCTTCATTAGACACCTGAGCCTTACCAGAATCTGAGGTAGAAGGCTCAGTGGGGGAGATGGTTTTCTTCTTCTTTTGTCCTTTTGGAACCTTAGAAGAAGTCTGGGGGGATGGCTTTTTGGATTTAGCCTTCTTTTCTGAAACAGTTGTCTGAGCTGTTTCAGATTTTCCCTCAGAATGTTCCTTGACCTTATTAGTCACAATTTTTTGTTTGCCAACTTTAGGAAAAATAATTTCCGGTTTCATTTCTTTTGGAAGTGCATCTAAATCAGTGATTATAGATGTCATGTGAAGATCACCAGATTCATATGCTGTTTTTTGATTAGCAAAAGTGTTTTTGATTGCAGCATCTGGTTTTGGAGCACTCATCCAAGATTTGATTATTTTTTGTTCCTTTTCAAGGATGGTTTTTAGCTCTTCTTTTTCCAACTCTAAAGTGGCAACCATAGATTGATAACTTTTTAGGGCCAGATGAACATCTTTCAGTTCCTTTAGTCTGGTCTGACTGGCGTTCAGTTCAGAAGTATTGTTTTCAAACATTTTTAGGCTTTCTGAACGCACTGTCTCAACAAATGAGATGTCAGCCTCTAAAAGAACCAAAAGGTCCAGTTTGTGTTCCTCATCTTCTTCATAGACAATATTACTGACCTTTTTCATCACTATATCCACCCAGCGACCAGATTCGACATCGGTTTTGACCAAATGACCTTGGTCTTCTTGTGCCATGAAACACATGTCCCTAACTTCTTCCTCATCATCAGATGATTCATCAGAATCTTCCCACTTTTCAGTTTTGGCAATCATACAACTGTTGCTTGAGTTGTCTTGTGCCAAAAGAGCCATATGTGCCTTCAACTTCTTGTATTTGGCCTTATAGCTGTCATCGGACTTCTGAAAGATAGAATGGTTAGGAGCAGATTGTGATGATGAAGGTTGACTAGATCTGCATTCCTTCATGAAATGTCCTTTCTTGCCGCATTTAAAGCATTCAAGATTGGACTTGTCAATAGAAGCACTGGAAGCAAAAGGTTTGCCAGATCGATTTGATTTGACCTTAAAACGATTGAACGTTTTAGCCAGCATGGCAACCAGATCATCATTGTCATTCTCATCACAATCATGAGTGACATTAGCAGAGACACCAGTTTTTAACATTTGAGAAACCATCTTCTTCATTGAGTCATAAATATCACTCTCAGAAGATAGTAGAGCAGTGCTATGTGGTTCAGAATACTGAACCGTACCAGAACTGGTAGACACATGGTTCTTGGCATCCTGCTCAGCCAAAGCTCTTTCAGCTTTGTTCTCTTCAGTATACCTAAATGCCCCATAAAGGGAAGCAAGAGTATGACTGTGCAATGTTTTGCCTTGTCTCAAGACCAAGATAAGGTTTTCCCATTTTGAAGGTAAAATGTCACAAAATTTTTCTAACAAAATTTCTTTGTCTTTGGTTACACCCAGGGCTTTCAGTTGGTTGACCAGATTTGTAAATCTGATGTAAGTTTGCGTTAAAGACTCCCCAGGGATAGCAAAGAAAGACTCATATCTTTTGTTTAAAGCAACTTTTCTTGTGACAATTGTCTCATTAGTGCCTTCAAACTGTGTCATTAGTTCCTCCCACATTAATTTAGAATTATCAAGTAAAACAAGAGTGGGCATTAGGGTTTCTGGAACTGCGTATAAAATCATATTTTGTAACTTGGTATCCAGGTCTACAAGTCTATGATCTTCCTCAGACCAATGATCCTTCTCCTTAGGTGACTGCCTAGGAGTCCCATCGGCATTTCTGACAACAGTAGAAGCATTCATAGGGACAAAGGGTCCTTCTCTTAGGATATCTGGTAAATGCCTCTCAACACCAGCAATATACTTAAGCATGCACGCTTTCCATGTTTGAAAGTTTTCACTGTTCCCATCAAACTTGGGAACAGGATTATTTGGAAAGTGTACGTGAACATTGTGTGAGGGTATATTGTTGTTGATGATAGGCGGTGGGGTGGCATTATTAGGGTCAGGTCGTTCTTGTTCAAAGTCAGCCATCTATGCAGATCAAAGGTTAATGAATTGATATGAAATTCAACCTTGCTGCTCTGATACCAATTGTGAGTCCCAAATATATAGATGAATAACAAACCCGACTGGCAAGTACAACTAATCTTGATGGACAAGTTTAGTTTACGATCCAGATATGGATAACAAGAAACAATTGACAATATGAATAATGCAAGAACAAATGGCAGAAACTATATAAAGATATATATATAAATATAATCAAGTATGTAGCATTGAGACACGTTGTTTTCTAATGTATTTGATTTATTGATGTATAAACAAATACAAGGATTGTTGCGGAGCAAAGATAAACACCAAAGTGTAAGTATCTAAACAATCCCGAAATACAAGTGATCTAATTGACTTGGAAATACTCGTAAGTTTACTTAGAGTATATCTCACAAGTTGCAATGCAAAGTTTCAAGCATTTTGCAAGTTGTGAGAAGACTTTGTATTTATAGACCAAGTCCATGATGACATGGACAAGATCGTACAAATGTGGTTGTGAGCATTTAAGGAATTAAACCATAATTCCTTACATGCTGCACTTGGAAGAGTATATAAGTCACTTGATGTGACTTATAGTACTAGGTTCCAAGCCTATACTTTGTACCTTTTGTTAATAGATAAATCTATTAACCGGATAAAGGTGTAAAGTAAAAGTCTTCCTCGTAATCAGTGTAAAGTGTTGTAAGTACTTTACACTGAGATGCTTCAGTCTTCGATCTGGTAGAATCACTCTGATGCTCGCTTCTGAGGTGATTCTCTTCTTCATACTTCAGTCTTTGACTTCAGAATGAATGCTTCAGATTTGTCTTGATCTGAACTGAAGTGAAGCTTCAGTGAAGGAATTCTGAGACATCTCAGAATTCTGATAAAACGTCTTCACTAAACTTCAAGCTATTTCTGAACAAATTATACTTGGTCGATTTTCGACCTAATAAAGATCTTTATGTAGTTTGGCGGTGTATATAACTGAAGGGGATATCTGATAGGAAAGACTTCGGGTGATTGGTGGAGTTGTGAAGATACAAGACAAAGTCAGACACTGCTGTTTGGGACAGGATTTATGATACTACATTTTGTGATTTGGACTTACAGAGTTTCTTATCTTTGTGGGAGCTGATTGATTTGATTCTGATTGTTGGAAATTCAACTTCTTTATTATATGCCGGTTAAGCAAGACGTGATTAATTTCTCGGATAATGATCTAAGGGTGGAAAATTGGAATGCTTAATTCGGAGGTAGTTACTGTTGAGGGGAAGAACTACGATGAGATGTCTTGGGTTAGTTGGTTGTCATAAAGATACAGGGATTTTGCAGTTTGAAGATCAGAGTGCAGTGCCAGCAGATCGAGTCTCAACATAGAAGAACCGATATCATTACTTAAGGGGGAGTCTATTGATGCAGGTTTTCTATAACTAATGATTATCGGTGTTTATCAAAATTGATTGCACCGGAAAAGGGGGAGTTTGTTGGTGCAGTTTCTGTGCACCTATTATTGTCCGTTGCCATTCAATTCAGGACAAGAGGCTGCTTTACTATATTGTCTATTTGTGTATGAGACATTGTGTATTAGACGTTGTGTATGAGACATTATCTATACTACATTGTGTATGAGATGATGTCTATACTACATTAATCTCTATGTGATGATATTCTAGTGTACGTGACGTCCTTGAAACCCAAGCCCAACCCATATTATGTGTCTGTATATATATGTTTTATAGGTCTAGGGTTTCAGTTTAATGGTTTTAGTTTAGACAGAAAGCTATCCACGGATCGGGGTAAAGATCTATGCCCCGTGTCCACCATGTAATTCATTATCAAGAGTTGTCTCAATTGATTGTAATCCGGAATCATTGAGATGTATTTTAAACGGATTTATTCGTGTAATCATTCGACTAATGATAAAGGAATTTTTATTGTTTATCTCCTATTCTTATCATATTTATGTGTGATTATATTAAAAGCCTCAAGAACGGATTCAGGTGGATTCCGTACATTTGGATTCGTACAGATCTCGATGTTCAAGGGTCAACGGGACCTTACATATATCACCAGGCTCCATGAATTCCTTCAAAAACTCATCAATCGTCAAGTCACCAAGATCAGACGGTGAAAAAGTATCACCTGACTCCATGAACTCCTTCAAAAATTCCTCCATATTTGAATTTACCTGTAAAAGTACAAGCAAGAAACCCCGTGAAAAGCAAATGTGTAAAACAAAATAAACTAAATAAAAAATAAAGAAAGAAAGTAACCCGAAATTATGCTACACTAATAAAACAAATAACTTTCTCATAAATGAATACAAGAAAGGATCGAATAACCGAAATCTCAAACTAAATTCCTAAACAAAATAGTCCCCGGTAGTGGCGCCAAAAACTTAATGTGCAAAATCGAGTCTTAAATTTATAAACAATATATACCAATTAATTAACTAAAGCACACTCTCAGGCAGTGGACCCATTCGTGTATAGTATAGAAAAATGATAAGTCAGGATCGAACACAGAGACTATTTATTCTAGAAAAATGTGAGTTTAATGTAATTCTAAAAGATGTCGGGGGTGGGGGAGTTGTGACCGAGTTGTCACGATGCTTAAAATAATAATAATAAAAGACAATGAAATCCGGTATGACCGGGGCAAGGATCATCCGAAAACGATAGTGAAAATTGATTTAAAACAATAATAAATATGTCATCTACTTTGAATCCATGACACTATAAATTCAGGTTGCACTTAATTGAAGCCCCAATTCAAATATGTTGATTAATAATCGAGAACTAAACAAAGACTCACCCTGTACCAGTCAAGTTCGTTACTTTATTCAATCCTCTTAATTAACTAGTTCCATTACTAAGGCCGGTACCTCGAGACGCCTTTAATAACTTTCCTAATCAATTAATTTTTTTCTATTGATTGTACCCAACAATTATTTCTTTAACTCTTATTATCGATCAATTGCTTTCTACCGTACCCGTCATAGAACCAATCACTTATACCTAATCAATTAAAATCATTCATACACAACTCTAGCCTCTAGCTACAACTATAATTATGCATAAACAACCAACAATTGAAAGATAAACAATAAAGAGTTAATCAATTAAGATCACGACACAATGTTAAATTAAATCGACTTGAATTATAAAATTAGTGCAACCATTATTATCTAGCGTATCACTTCATCTTAGTAGATGATAAAAATACTTAACTACGCATAACAACACTAATAAATATGAAAATAATTATTAAGATAAAAGAATTCATATTGTTATTGTAACTAATTGAATGCAAAATAAAAGTAAAAGAGAAGGTAGACTTGTGGTGGTGATCGAACAGTAACAGAAGCCGCAAAATCTTTCTTGGTTCCCCTCACTTCGACAAAACTCCTCACAAAGTGAGGTTCTAAATTGGCGGCTGCGAATTCCCTCCTAAACCAATCTCACGCACACACCCCTCCTAGGCCGCAGCTTCACGCCCCTCACGTACTACCCTCTAATTATGATATGATATCATATTTATACTTCTTGTCAGGCATGACAATAGATTGGATATTGATCCAAATACGATTCGATCCAATCCATTTATAGGATCAAAAATAATATCCATTAATTTATTTAACAATCCAATGGATTGCTCCATTTATCCATTTAATTTTTTGGATCGATCCATGATCCATCCGGATTGATATATCACCAAAATTGACTGGGGTCACGGGAGACACGGAAAACTAAAGGCACGGTGACAGGGGACACGTGTGACTGGGGCGAGGGGTCACCGGGGGCACAGAGTGAACAGGGACACGGGTGACCGTTCCCCAGTCACCCCGTGCCCCCGGTTATCTCGTCTTAGTCACTCTTGCCCCCAGTCACCCCAGTCCGTCCCCCGGTGCCACTGGTCACTGGTGACCGGGCCACCACCATTGACCGGGTGACCGGGGACACGGGTCACCGGGGGCACCATTGACATGATATGATATCATATTTACACTTTTTGACACGCCCCTCACGTACCACCCTCTAATTATGATATGATATCATATTTATACTTCTTGACTTCTTGTTGACTTGTTGGTGAACCGACTTCCAACCTTCTCTCTCGGGCTCTCGGCCACTCTATATTTATGGGCTTATTTCTTCTTGTATTGTCTAGCCAAACCCAATACACCTCTTAGACTTGTAGCCATATAACTAATAAATTGGACTTAGCCCACGTTTATTTCCCTTAACTTTGGGTAGCCGACTTCTACAACCAAAACAATCCAATAGCTGCTCTCTTTCATCTAACAAATCACATGTAGCATTCTTGTTCCAAGGCTTCTATTCAATTTTTATGTAACGCATAAATCAATATATGTCACATTGTTAATCTTTTTAGCTTCAATCTTGTCATATTTCATTTCATAGACCTATCATACACTAAAAACAAATATTAAGTATTAAAGTCTATAAAAATGACATAATTCAAACATAAAAGAAATGATATCGCGTAAAATAAATATGTGTAAAATAGGCGATATCAGTTACTTCATATGATATATAATCACACTCCAGTCGGCCTTTACTTTGAAAAACTGAAAGCTTGTAACTCATCTTTAAATTATTTTGCATATATCTTTATGAAAAAGTTTAGAATTGTATGCTACAATGCATTTATAATCGAATAAATACGAGAATCACAAAAGTAATAACAAAAATTACAGAATGCCACTGTCTGATGCGGTAAGTTTCCTATGAGGGGTTATACATGCCATAATGGATGGCTTTTGCTTCTTTGATTTAACCCCGAAAATGAAAGAGCGCAAGGGAACATGTACACGGTGTGGTGACCGTGGTTGTTTCTGATCATGGTTATGATCAGATAGACCAAATTCCTCCTCTAATCTTTTCAGAGTTTTCTCTGTCTTGACTTGTAATGCGGCAATATGGTCTAACCCTGCTTCAAGTTCTTGGTTAACTTTGCTATTTTCTTGTTGCATGTTTAATACCTCACCTTGAAATTTTGCAGCCTGATTTGTACTAAACGTGATTTTTTCCTTTTCAACGCCATCCCTTAAAGCTGTCGTTATTTCCTCCTGGATGTTGGATAATGATGAGCATCGTCTTTGTAGTTCGTTCTTCAGTAGTGCACTTTGTTCTAACCATATCATGAGTTCATTTTGTATTTCTTTAATGTGTTTGTATATTGCATTGATTTCTGATTGCATGCTTGATTTCCCCTCACTTCCTTTAGCTTTGACTTTGATAATCTCTTGAAGTAGATCTTCTACCTCAGTCTTGAATTTCTGTACTTGATGAAATTTAGAGCTAAATCGCAACCAGAAATTAAGATTTTCATCAAGTAGTGCATCGATATTAGTTCTTAGTTTCTCTTCTATTTCTGAAAATGGTTCAGATCTGTCGATAAGGATGGACTTTATGTCATCCTCATCATTCAGTATTTCTTGTTTATCGTCTAACACCTCATCTCTACTTCCATCTTTCTGAAGAAGTGTGAGTTTTCGTTTCATTTGTTGAATTTGAGTGTCCCTTTTGGCTAAAAGTGTTTTCAGGTCTTGCACTTGTAGTTTCATTTCATCCACAGCTCCTTGGTTTTTCTGCTCTTCTTCTGCAAGTTCCTTTTTCGCAGTTTTGTACTTCCTTAAGATATTAGTGTACTCTTGTAAAAGAATCTTTTCCTTGTCATCTAAACCACCCAACAAAAGTTGTTGCCAATTTATGTCCTCATTGGCTTCTTCCTCCAGGTTTTTAGATTTAAGATCACCATCGACTATAACTTCACCAATGTTTCCAATGTTGTTGCTGTCTTCTTTTTTCTCCCCGACCACAACCTTTGTTGTTTCCTTGGTGACCTTTTCGTTTAGAGCATTATCATTCATGCAAGGGATAAATTTATCTTCCACTTGCTCTTTAGACGTTGAGTCACCGATGTCGTATGCTGGATATCCTGAAATTTTGAAGCGTATTATTATGTAAGGAAAATGGAAGTTCAACAAATGTTCATGAGAGTGCATGTCCTCAAATTTTTTGATGATTATATGTTGTGTTCTTAAATTGAATATATATATATATATATATATAATATATATATATATATATATTGATTGGATTTTCATTAGTATAACTTTCATAATTATAATGTTACACAAGCAAAAGGTATATCAAGTCAAAGTTGGAAAAGAATAACTTAAACAAAGTTAAACAGGACATGTATACTCATCAAAAAAATCGTTATATAACAGTGCGTACCTTGATCGGGAGTTCTGGTTCTGTCATTAGTTGAGGTTTCACATTCTGCGGAGGAACTTCTTAGCATCATCTCTTCACCATTCATGAGATGTTTTTTTAGGTTGACTTCTTCATCGGACTTCACATTATGAACATTCTCGGACAGATGCTTAACATTGTAATGGGCTTCAGTGAACTGCATTGCGAGGCTGTTAATTTGGTTGTCAATGCTCATGCCTAACTCTTCTACTCCATTCAGATTTTTATCCATTTCAATGAAACCTTTTGTCAAATTATTCTTTCCGTCAGTCAGATTAGCTTT
>CM067172.1:91073310-91086493 GCA_034093135.1 Erigeron breviscapus
GGCACAAACGTTTAGCACACACGAATTTTAAAAACATTGAAAAAATGGAATCAAAAGGTTTGCTAAAATTAGAAAATAAAGATTTTGATAAATGTGAAACCTGTGTAAAATCAAAGTTTACTAAGAAACCTTTTCCAAAGGTTAAACGTAATACTACTCTGCTAGAACTAATTCATTCAGATATTTGTGAACTGAATGGAATCCTTACCCGCCGTGGTAAGAGATATTTTATCACTTTCTGCGATGACTCAAGCCGTTATTTATATGTTTATTTATTGCGAACAAAAGACGAAGCTTTTGATGCATTTAAACTATATAAGGCTGAGGTTGAAAATCAACATGAGAAACGCATAAAGATTCTACGCACTGATAGAGGCGGAGAATACTTTAGTCGAAAGTTTGATACATTTTGTGAAGAAAATGGTATCATACATGAAAGGACTGCACCATGGTCTCCCCAGCAGAATGGTTTGGCTGAGAGAAAGAACCGAACCTTGGTAGAGATGGTCAACTGTATGTTGAATCAATCAGGTTTACCAAATAATATGTGGGGGGAAGCTATATTAACTGCTTGTCATGTACATAATAGAATCACTAGTCGTGTGATTCCTACAAGTCCATATGAGCTATGGAAAGGTAGAAAACCAAATCTACACTATCTCAGAGTATGGGGATGTGTAGCCTACTATCGAACACCTGATCCTAAGAGATCCAAACTGGGAGACCGAGCTATGAAAGGCATATTCATTGGATATGCTCCACATAGTAAGGCCTATAGAATTTTGGATGTTGAATCAGGTGAAGTAGTAGAATCCAGAGATGGAGATGTGGAATTCTTTGAGGATAAGTTTTCTAGAGATGATGAAAACTCAACCTCACCAACAGCTCCAAATACTTCTCATGATAGGACTCAATCTTCAAAAGTTGTTGAAGAACCAAGGAGAAGTACAAGGGCTAGAAAAGAAAAGAATCTAGGAGATGATTTCGTTTCTTATCTGGTTGAAGGAACACAAAAGCATGTGACGAGTCAGGTCATATTCGCCATTAATTTGGATGATGATCCTAAAACCTACAGTGAAGCCATGTCATCAAGGGATGCTCCTTTGTGGAAGGAAGCTATCAATGATGAAATGGATTCAATTATGGGAAATGGAACTTGGGAGTTAGCTGATCTACCCAAGGGAAAGAAACCCATAGGATCCAAATGGATTTTCAAGAGAAAGTATCATCCAGATGGATCCATTTCTGCCTATAAAGCAAGATTAGTTGCTAAGGGATTCAGGCAGAGAGAAGGAATCGACTATTTTGATACCTATGCACCAGTTGCTAGGATTAGTTCTATTAGAACTCTCATAGCAATTTCTGCATTGAAAGGATTGTACATTCATCAAATGGATGTGAAGACAGCCTTTCTTAATGGGTATCTAAAAGAGGAGATTTACTTGGAGCAACCTGAAGGGTTTGTTGTACCCGGACAAGAGAGTAAAGTGTGTAGACTTATTAAATCTCTCTATGGTTTGAAACAAGCTCCTAAACAGTGGCATGAGAGATTTGACACCACTGTAACTGCTTTCGGGTTTCAGCATAGTAGTGCTGACAGATGCATTTATACAAAATGCAAAGCAGAATATACCATAGTAATCTGTCTCTATGTTGATGATATGTTGATCATTAGCAATCACTTAGATGGTATTTCTGAGACGAAGAAATATCTATCTTCGAACTTTAAGATGAAAGATCTCGGAGAGGTAGATACCATACTTGGTATTAAAGTGAAAAGAGACGGAAGTCAAATTTCTTTATGTCAATCTCATTACATAGAGAAAGTATTGACTAAGTTTCAACACTTGAATTTTAAAGAGTATAACACTCCTTTTGATCCAAGTGTAAAACTAAAAGTGAACTCTGGAAGAGCAGTGGCTCAACTAGAGTATGCAAGTGCTATTGGTAGCATGATGTATGCTACACATTGTACTCGCCCTGACATTGCTTTCGCTGTAAGCAAACTCAGTCAATATACTGTCAATCCAAATATTGAACATTGGAAGGCAGTTGGAAGGGTACTTGGTTATTTGAAGAGAACAAACACCCTAGAATTAACATACACGTCTTCTCCTAGAATACTAGAAGGGTATTCTGATGCTAGCTGGATTGATCACACTAGTGACTCTAAATCTACAAGTGGGTGGATTTATACTCTAGCTGGAGGAGCTATTTCTTGGATGAGCAAGAAACAGACATGTATAGCTCACTCGACGATGGAGGCCGAGTTTATTGCTTTAGCTGCTGCAAGCAAGGAGGCAGAATGGATTAGAGATCTACTTCTGGATATCCAGTTGTGGGATATCCCGATATCGTCAGTTCCCATATATTGTGACAGTGAGGCCACACTGTCCAAAGTATACAACGCAGTGTATAATGGGAAATCAAGACATATCGGACTTCGACATAATTTTGTGAGACAACAAATTGAAAGTGGTACCATCAAAGTTGTCTATGTCAAGACAAGTAGGAACTTGGCAGATCCTCTTACCAAACCTCTGACGAGAGATTTGGTAGTAACTACCACGAGAGACATGGGTCTGAAACCACAATAGAATCATTAATGATGGAAACCCAACTTGGTTTTAGTGCTCCTAATTCACAAGTTTAAAGGGTAACAACGAAGTCATTATATGATAGAAGGTACTATCAATTTTGATAGTTCCATGTGAGGTATATGATAGTACGTCATTGCCGAGAAAAAGGTTGAGCTAAGACTCTTAACAAAGTTTATGGAGGCATCTAAGCAATGAAGATGTTGTGAAACTTTGCCTATCTGATCTAGAGGTGGTGCCGCCTCAAATGAAGATAAGTGGTTTATCTTCTAGAGGGTCATGAAAAGGATTTATAGCGCATGGCCATATTCGCGCTCAGTGAGAACGCAAAGATGACAGGTGATGTGTGGGGGTAAACCGAAGGGGTCAACAGGTTCTTGGTTTAAATCCAAAGGATACCATTGAATCGATCTTTTCTTGTTTATCAACATTAAACGGGTTTAATTTTCGTGACACCTAAGTAACATTAACTGTCTGAATGAAAGGAAACATTACAACTTGGTGGGGGATTGTTGGAAATTTGATGTGTAGGAAGAAAATTATGCAAGTTGGCATGTTTACCTTTGTCCCACATAAGAGGAGAATAAATATGTGTGTATGTTTACTGAGATATATCTCTATTGTGATGAGAATAAGATATCGAGTCTCAAATAAACATTAAGATATACGGATATATATATATCCGGATATATATATATATATAATAAATACATATATATTATATAAATATATATATACAGCCGCATAATATATATATATATATATATATATATGTATAGATATAGACGTTGATGATGATATATATATATATATATATATATATATATATATATATATATATATATATATATATATATATATATATATATATATATATATATATATATATATATATATATATATATATATATATATATATATATATATATATATATATATATATATATATATATATATATATATATATATATATATATATATATATATATATATATATATATATATATATATATATATATATATATATATATATATATATATATATATATATATATATATATATATATATATATATATATATATATATATATATATATATATATATATATATATATATATATATATATATATATATATATATATATATATATATATATATATATATATATATATATATATATATATATATATATATATATATATATATATATATATATATATATATATATATATATATATATATATATATATATATATATATATATATATATATATATATATATATATATATATATATATATATATATATATATATATATATATATATATATATATATATATATATATATATATATATATATATATATATATATATATATATATATATATATATATATATATATATATATATATATATATATATATATATATATATATATATATATATATATATATATATATATATATATATATATATATATATATATATATATATATATATATATATATATATATATATATATATATATATATATATATATATATATATATATATATATATATATATATATATATATATATATATATATATATATATATATATATATATATATATATATATATATATATATATATATATATATATATATATATATATATATATATATATATATATATATATATATATATATATATATATATATATATATATATATATATATATATATATATATATATATATATATATATATATATATATATATATATATATATATATATATATATATATATATATATATATATATATATATATATATATATATATATATATATATATATATATATATATATATATATATATATATATATATATATATATATATATATATATATATATATATATATATATATATATATATATATATATATATATATATATATATATATATATATATATATATATATATATATATATATATATATATATATATATATATATATATATATATATATATATATATATATATATATATATATATATATATATATATATATATATATATATATATATATATATATATATATATATATATATATATATATATATATATATATATATATATATATATATATATATATATATATATATATATATATATATATATATATATATATATATATATATATATATATATATATATATATATATATATATATATATATATATATATATATGTATATATATATATATATATATATATATATATATATATATATATATATACAGGTGGTAATATATATTAATCCATATCTTTATTATAGTGAAGTATATTATTTGTAATATTTCAATTAACCCCGTGATAATTAATTCCGTGTAATTATCATATTGTTTGAAAGCTGATAACAATTTTCAACAACCATTTCATAGCAAGACCGCCGTTTGCCATCACCACGGTCAAATCTCCACTGCCAAGAATCCATACATACATACAAATAAGTCACCTTCTTCTCCACATATTCAAACAACACATACCATGAATACAATTTACCAGAAATACAAAAATGAAGCATAATGATTTTGGAACATAAAATATTATCAATTTATCGAAAAGAAAGGAAACCGTGGTGAACGAAAAAGAAGAAGAGCCAATAGAAAAGCATTCCTTTCCTTTCTTTTCTTCCTCCAAATTTAATTCATGTTGTCGGCGGAGACGGACCGGAGGAAGAAAACGACGGCAACGATGGTGATTATCAAGATTGTAATTGTTTTGTAAAGAAGTTGAGATACCCATGTGCAAAGAATAATTGATTTTAATGGGAGTAATCTATTTTGTAATGATTTGAGGCTTACCAGAAAAGACAGCGGTGGTGCGACCACCACCGGAAAACAGTTGTACGTTAGTGTATGTTTCCGACAGGGTGGTTTCAGAGGAGGTGCTGGTGGACGGTAAGGCGTGTTTGGCTTTGTAAGGTCGTCAGCAATATCTAATGGAAGGTGAAGATCTATTATTATTCAAATTAATCATATTAATATATGGGGGAAGATGATGGAAGCTAATTGAAATACATATGGTAACTCGGTAACTCAATTGATTTGCGGGTGTTGATTCAAAAGCTAATTGAAATACCATTCACATGTATGTGTATATACAGAATTAGAAACGGTAGAGATGGACTTATTGAAAAGCAGATCTGGTTTGAAAAGTAAAATTTCCATGAAAACTAGAAAACTGGCCAAAACATATTGTAATCTGAATTTAACACAATGTGTTTTAATTGTGTTTTTTAAAAACACAATAAAACACATTGTGTTTTTATTGTGTAATCTAAAAACACATTGTGTTAAGTTTTAAATCACAACGTGTTTTTGATAGCACGTGAAAATCAGAAAATTGTTCAAACACACTCTGATATGAACTAAACACAATATGTTTTCTAAAAAAAAAAATTTAAAAACACATTGTGTTAAATTCAGATCACAGTGTGTTTTGGCCAGTTTTCTAGTTTTCACGAAAATTTTAGTTTTCAAATGATTACAACCCATTGCATAATATATTAATCTGAAGCATAACATGTAACGGAATCCGTAATTTTTAATCATGAGCGAGATGATATATGGTTGGATAATTATATCCTTTCAAGTTGTTCATATTGCAGATATCGGGTTAAGAAGACATCTATCATGTTTACATGTAAGTGGCATCCTTCTCATATACGTACAAGTTGTAGAGGATGGTCCATGTTTTCCGTGTGTATATATATACGAGTTCCAAATCGAAGAGAGGGAATTGTATCACCATATACTCATTACAATCAACATATCCTGAAAAGTTGGTCCATAGCACGAAAGGGTATATATAAATTATTGGATTCACTAGATTAATTTCACTAGCTAGTTTGTTATAGTTCTTCATATCAAGCATATACTAACAAGAAGTCTATAAGCTTGTAACCAGTATCCAGACAATTACAATAACTATAATTCTGTGCGTTATTTGGTAACGAACTTTACAAGCCTTAAAACACGGGTTTAAACGATTCTCTGTGTGACTAGGACCTGGCCAACTCTATAGTCTAGTCTGACACGAGCGTGGTCTAATAAGACCCAAGGAGGGAATGAAATTCCAAATCTTAAAATTAACAAAATATAAGAATTATCTAAAATAGAAATCAACTTTCAGTATATATCGATTATAGAAATCAAACTTTGCATCTTTCTCAAAATCCAGAAATTATGTATAAAAATGATAGAAAATAGAAAACCACCCAGGTATTGACACATGTGAATAGTTTATACAATTGATAAAAATCAAAAGCTACTTTTCTATTTTAGATAACTTTTATACTTGTATTTCTAGATTTTGAATTTATGCAACTTTAATTTCATTACAATTTTATGCAAATAACCCTTCCATAAACCATTGTTATTAACTTCGATCACTTGGAATACAGGTTGTGTGACATTACGAAAACTCAAGATGTGTAATAACATTATAAATGACGAAAACAAAAGAGAATGAATATTGGAAAAAACTTACGTACCTTGAAGGCTTTGCTCAAGCCATTTCGACTGTTTGGTACGAATATGGCTAGCCCACCACCATGAATATGCATTACTTGCAGCCCTTTGTAACATCTTTCAATTCCGTCCTTCTATAATTAGTTCGTCTTCTATTTTCCTTCCTTCAGAAAATTTGCTAGTTTGTTTGATTTCAATTGTGTTCTATCAACTTGATTCTAAAGAGAATGATCAGTTTAAAGTACATGGACAAGAAGGGAATTGAAAGAGTTATAGTATAAAGAATATGAAAAGTGGTAGTGGGGATGAAAGTGATCCAAAGGCATGTTGTGTAACAGAAAATCAAAGGAATGATATCTTAGTATGAGATTTGGCAGCCTCAATAAGTGCATTAATTAACTTTGGCACTAAGTTTTGGGTCAACACAACCAATTAATCGACAGAAAAAATGATGATGATTTAATAAAATTGCTATCGTATATATAAATGTGTTAAGCAACATTTTATCTTCATTGTTAATAAAAAGTTTCGCATTAGGTAAAAAAATATATACTGCTAATTAATAATTAATAATCTAAAATACTTTAGTGACCCTTTTGGTATCTTTGTTTTTGCTTTAATATGGTATCATAACAATAGTTCTTTTTCCAACTTGTCGTTATTAACTAGTATTTAGCTCCGTTCGTTGTACGGGTAATATCGAAATATATATATTAAAAGTAAATATCAAAATAATATTTAACAAAAATATCAAAAAATAAAAAACCTTTAAAAGTTAAAAAAAATAAAAAATAAAATTCAAAAAAAATAAAAACTTAAAATTAAAAAAAATAAAAAACAAAATTAAAAAAAATAAAAAACTAAAATTAAAAAAAATAAAAAACTAAAATTAAAAAAAATAAAAAACTAAAATTAAAAAAAATAAAAAACTAAAATTAAAAAAAATAAAAAACTAAAATTAAAAAAAATAAAAAACTAAAATTAAAAAAAATAAAAAACTTAAAATTAAAAAAAATAAAAAACTAAAATTAAAAAAAATAAAAAACTTAAAATTAAAAAAAATAAAAAACTAAAATTAAAAAAAATAAAAAACTTAAAATTAAAAAAAATAAAAAACTAAAATTAAAAAAAATAAAAAACTTAAAATTAAAAAAAATAAAAAACTAAAATTAAAAAAAATAAAAAACTTAAAATTAAAAAAAATAAAAAACTAAAATTAAATAAAAATAAAAACTTAAAATTCAAATAAAAATAAAAATAAAATTAAAAAAAATAAAAAACAAAATCAAAAAAAATAAAAATTAAAATTAAAAAAAATAAAAAACAAAATTCAAAAAAAATGAAAAACTTAAAATTAAAAAAAATAAAAAACAAAATCAAAAAAAATAAAAACTTAAAATTAAAAAAAATAAAAAACAAAATTCAAAAAAAATAAAAATTAAAATTAAAAAAAATAAAAAACAAAATCAAAAAAAATAAAAACTTAAAATTAAAAAAAATAAAAAACAAAATTCAAAAAAAATAAAAATTAAAATTAAAAAAAATAAAAAACAAAATCAAAAAAAATAAAAACTTAAAATTAAAAAAAATAAAAAACAAAATCAAAAAAAATAAAAACTTAAAATTAAAAAAAATAAAAAACAAAATTCAAAAAAAATAAAAATTAAAATTAAAAAAAATAAAAAACAAAATCAAAAAAAATAAAAACTTAAAATTAAAAAAAATAAAAAACTAAAATAAAAAAAATAAAAACTTAAAATTCAAATAAAAATAAAAATTAAAATTAAAAAAAATAAAAAACTAAAATAAAAAAAATAAAAATTAAAATTCAAATAAAAATAAAAATTAAAATTAAAAAAAATAAAAAACTAAAATTAAAAAAAATAAAAAACTAAAATTAAAAAAAATAAAAAACTAAAATTAAAAAAAATAAAAAACAAAATTAAAAAAAATAAAAAACTAAAATTAAAAAAAATAAAAAACTAAAATTAAAAAAAATAAAAAACTTAAAATTAAAAAAAATAAAAAACTAAAATTAAATAAAAATAAAAATTAAAATAAAATAAAATAAAATTTGTGCGAAATCAAGATAATACAAATAAGTATGTATCCTAACAACCTATGAATTACAAATGATCTATATTTGTCAAATAACTCTTTTGGATCGAGATACTTAGAGTTGTGAAGTATCCTAGTTTAAGATCGAGAGTATTTAGACAAATTCACTTTAATGCAAAATGTATGCTTAAAAGTATTTATCTCAAGGAATGACTTTGTATTTATAGGCAACAAAATTCACTAGTGAATTTTGTGCCGTACAAATATGGTTGCATGCATTTAATGATCCGACAAGAACATTAAATGCATTGGATAAGGAATAAGGATAAAGTCACATCAAATGACTTTGTATTTATAGGCAACAAAATTCACTAGTGAATTTTGTGCCGTACAAATATGGTTGCATGCATTTAATGATCCGACAAGAACATTAAATGCATTGGATAAGGAATAAGGATAAAGTCACATCAAATGACTTTGTATCCTTTTATCCAACCACCTTAACACACGTATACTTTGTTAAAGAACAAGTGGATTGTTCTTTGGAAAGTGTGTAAAGGAAAAGGTCAATCCTCGATATCAGTGTTCAGACTTGTAGGGTCTAGAACACTGACAATCCTCCAGTGTGCAGATCTGGTAAGACTTCCAGTGGACTCCGCCATTTGTAAGTCTTCTTTATTCTGACTTCAGTCTTTGACTTCAGTGAGAATGTCTTCAGTAGAGTTGATCTGGACTGGGGTGAAGTCCAGTGAGCTAATCTGGAGAATACTCCAGATTTCCTATACAAGTATTTGCTCACTGGTCTTCCATTATTTCTGGACAAATCTTCAGAGGGACTCCAGATTCCAAGTCTGGAGTAGGTCCAGTAGAACACGTTTCTGGACAGATCTTCAGTAAGGCTCCAGTAGTCGAGTCTGGAGCGAGTCCAGTAAATCTGGACCTAACAAATTCCCCCTATTTGTTTAGAAATAATGCAAGTGTTTTCAAGCTTATATCTATACAATTTTGTATGCTTGAAAACACAAGTTTTGATTTGTCTAAAAAATCTAAGTTACTGGAAAACACTTTATAGATCATGAGTGTTTTCAGTTTCATCTTTTAAGTTCTAACTTAGACTAAATCTGATCATTTACTTATATGAATAAAAAAAAATTGCAACTATTATTACATACATCAACTGGTAAATAGTTTACAATTTTCATAAAACAATAATTTACAATAAGTAAACGATACAAGAGTCAGGCCCTTCTTTTTGATGTCTGGCCTGGAGCATCTTCAGTAGCCTTTCTCTTTGGTGATGGAGAAGATGGTATTGATTCTGGCGTTTTCATGCCCATAGTAACTTCCATCTGGTGCTTTCTTCTCCACACCTTTTCAACTCTTTTCAGAAATGCTTTAACATCAGTCGACAAGTCTGTCTTCCCCCTGAACGTTAAAGCGATTTCTTTCAGTTCACTCCATCCAAATGCTTGGACTGAAGTACTTCTCCTTTCATCAGTAAAGTTACCCTCCCTGGTCAACTTTACTTCAAACCTTGACATGCCTTCATTATTTTCAGCCAATTTGATCTCAGCACCAATGATCTTTCTGGCATCAGCCCTGAAATTTAACATCTCATAGTACTTGTCTTTCACTTTGGCTTGCTGGATCAATGTTTCAGTTTCCTTGGACACTTTCCTTTGCTCTACAGCAGATTGGAGTTCTTCACGATTGATTTTTCGAGAAGTGTCCAGGGGAATGAAATTACTTACATCAGCATCTTTGATCGCTTTGATTTATCTGGCAGTCAGTTTTGGTAAGCCAATCAGTCTTTTTCTGTACTCTATCTCCAGAGCACCAGCATTCTTTCTGATTTTCTTCTGTAGGCTTACAAGTTCCTCTTTCCTTTGCCTGATGAGTTCTGGTACACTCACTCCATAAATTATAGAGTCATAGACTTGTTCTTCTTCAGCGTAGAATGAGCGTACATGAACATCATCCAATAAGTTCAAACATTGAAGAACTCTGGGGTCATCTTTCATCTTTTTATAAACTTCAATGTTTATGCCTGACCTTCCAGCATTGTAAGAGTCCAGAGTCCCCATTGATGCCATCTCCCTTTGATGGGCCAGCAGTTGATCCTTTTGATTTCTTTTGAAAATCTCAATCATGATGCATTCTTGTTCTAACTTCTTGGCAGATTCATCATCAGCATCTTCAGTTCTTTCTTCCTCTTCACCAGATACAACTTTTTGTTTTCCCTTAACTACCTTCAGAGTTGTTGGTATATCTGGGAAGGACTCAAATTGGGGCTCACTGGCTTCAGTACCAGTAGCTTCTTCAGTTAGCCTGGCTTCAGTGCCATATGCTCTTTGTGCTAAGTCTTTTATTGTTATTTGGTCACCAGACGACCTTTCCCCCTTGGAAGGATCACCAGTCCTTGACTTGAGATCATTCCATATCTGTTCAAGCATTAGTCTGTCCAGTGCACCAAATGTTGTTCCTGCCACTGGAGTTGTTTCAGTTACAACTTTCTTAAGTGCCTGCACTTCCTTTTGTACATTTGCAACAGCTTCAGGCAAGTGCTTTGGCAACTTATCATCCAGCATTTTATCCACCTGGGGTAACACCCCATCATAAATGGTACGAAGAACAGTTGCAGAAATTTCTTCACATAATTCTTTCAGCATATTGTTTCTGAACTTCTTCGTACATTCATCACTGATTGTATTGACCACCGCATTCTGGTCAAGAGTGGGTCTAGACTCCAGAGAGCTTACCCTGGTAATCAATTTCTGAACTTCTTCTTTCAGACCTGCCAGTTCACCAGTTACTGCAGTCTAAACAGAATTATCAAACCTTGTCTTTAAACTCTGGACTGCCACTTTGATCTTTTCAGTATTATTGTTTGTGGCCAGCACCAGTTCATCCAGCTTCTCATAAACCAGTTTCTCATTCCCAGCAAAGACATTCATCTCAGAAGCAAGGTTATTTGATAATAAAGATTTGAAGTCTGAAATAACCTGAGATGAAGCCTGGAGTGATCTCTCCAGGTCCGCCACCTTACTTAAAAGGCCTTGGACCTCGGCAGAAGATGAAGTGGAGAAGGCAATCTGGTCATAAAAGGAACTTGTGTCCAGTCCTCTTCAGTTGCAGCTTCAGATGTTGCAACTGCTGACTCCGGCGCACGAGGTGGAGGTTGAGTTTGTGAAGGTTGAGTGGTGGCAGGGGTGAAGTATTGAGTGTCTGAAGGAATTGAAGGTGGTGGTGGTGGTGGCATGTTTGATTGTGTTGGTGGAGGTTCATTTGATTCTGGTGGAGGTGGTGGCATTTCAGAAGATGTAATTGGTTGGGTGACTGAAGCAATAGCAGAGGTGTCAATATGTTCTTCTTCATCACCCAAGAAATTCAAGTTTGCATCAAAGCCTTCAGACATTGGGGAATCTACATCATCCCATTCTGGAGCAATCCCAACTGTCTGTTCACCAGACTGTTCACCAGTCTCTACATTCACCTGTTCACCAGCCTCTATATTTAAGTCTAATTGAGCCTCTTGCTCACCAGACACATGTTCATCAGTCTGAACATCTCCAACTTGCTCAATAACCTGCTTAACAATCTGGGCAACATTTTCAATTTGTTCATCAGTTACCTGCCCAACAGCCTCTTGTACATTCTCTTGTTCAAAAATTGGAGATCCATCCAAATTCATAACATCTCCAGGGTGACTTTCAGGATTCACCTGACGTCCAGCTCTCATCAGACGCCTATTTGTTCTAGGTCGTCTGGAAGGTTCAACAACTTCTGTACCTTGACCTTCAGGAGCCACTTGTTGAATGGGTTGTACAGCTTCAATGATCTGTACATCCTGATCACCAGAGGACCCTTCAACATCTTGTCCTCTAACTGGACCCATTTCAGCTTCTTCCCTTTGGAAGGAAAGCATGGACTGAGGAATATCTACCTCATCCTGTTTAGATCTGAGATTGACCAGATCCCTCATGAACTCAGTCAAAGAAAAGTGAGTAGT
>CM067172.1:91097155-91212155 GCA_034093135.1 Erigeron breviscapus
TATTGATTGCTTTAGCTAAATGCGGTTAATGGAATTGGTAATAGGACCCATAGTGACCCCTTTGAACTATCGGCTCTTTGTACTCTTGTTTTGTCTTTTGGAAAATTATTATGATGTCTAGTGTTAGACTCGAGTTTTTGGGTATTCTAAATGGGTCGTTTAGTAGTTGTAATATGTTGATTTTGTTTAAATGTGTTTTGGAGAAATTCATAATCCGTAACAGGTTTGGATGATGATTTTACGAATGGGTCATGCCGAAATTTCCACTTTTGAATGCCGTCTTTTGAAAGGTGTCAACTTGGGTAAAATGACCCGTTTCGTTGTAAATGTCACACTTGATCAAATGAAAGCTTTTGAAATTTTAAATCATGTGTCTTTAACTCATTTTGAAGTTTGGTAAAAGATTGTGCAAGATTGAAGTTTGGGATATGATTTTAAAAGTTTTAGACCTGCAGGAAAACTGCAGGCTGAGGTCCGGAAATATCCCACTGCGGCGCAGTGGGAGTGTTTCCACCCCACTGCGACGCAGTGGGGAAGTTTGGTCGCCTGTTTCCGTAACTTCCCACTGCGGCGCAGTGGGAGGTGTACACCTCCACTGCGGCGCAGTGGGGGCTAAAAAAAAAAAAAAAAAATCTCTTATTTTCCTAAAATGAGTTCGGGTTTTACAAGTCTGAACACTGATATCGAGGATTGACTTTAAGCCTTTACACACTTTCCAAAGAACAACCCACTTGTTCTTTACCAAAGTATACGTGTGTTAAGGTGGTTGGATAAAAGGATACACTTGCACTTGATGTGACTTTATCCTTATTCCTTATCCAATACATTAAATGTTCTTGTCGGATCATTAAATGCATCCAACCATATTTGTACGACACAAAATTCACTGGAGAATTTTGTTGCCTATAAATACAAAGTCATTTCTTTGAGAAAATCACTTTTAGCAAATTGGTGAACTTGCTTAAATACTCTCGATCTAAACAGTTATACTTCACAACTCTAAGTATATCGATCAAAGGAGTTTATTTAGCAAGTATAGATCACTTGTAATTCAAAGATTGTTTAGATACTTACATACGTGTAATATCTAGGTTTCGCAACGATCTTGTATTTTGTTTATTCATCAATAAAGAAAATACACTTGAAAACTACATTTGTGTTCCACCATTTATTTACTTGTTTAAATATTGCTTAAGTCATTTATTACTTTGTTTATATTCTTGCATATTTATATTGAAGTAATACTAGTCCGATTCTAGTTCATACTTGTCTTGTATTTTACACTCGTAGGGTTAAACCATCGTGTGAGGGACTTTACAAATTTTCGTTAAGTCCTCCTAGAAATGGGACATAAGGAGTGTTTGGACAATGGGGTTTGAAGACGAAGGGTGCGATGACCATGAAGGGTCTTACACCTTCATGGAGGTACTTTTTCATCCACCTGGTGGAGAGTATGGGTGGAGTTCTGGTGGTCTTGACCAGATCAACTCCTCACAAGCAGAAATGGCTTACTGCTTGTGGAATGGATTGAGAGTAGACTTTGCAGATATCTTGTTTAGAAGCCTAGTACAAAAGCTGAAGGGCACAAGGGGTGTTTGTATCCCCTTCTCAAGGTTTCTCTCTCTCTGTTTTAAACATATTCTGGGCAGAGAAGCATATTTAAGTACAGATTCACCGTACACTGCGCCAGATATGTTGAGGAATTTAGACTCTCTGGTATCTGAAGCTGGAGAGGTAGAGATTCCAGAACGAATGCAACTGGCATTCGCTTCAACTGATGCACCAATTGAAGGTGAGTCAGAAAGGCAACTGGGCGGGCCTCAAAATAATGAGGGACCCTCCAGTGTGTCTAATGTTGTGGTTGAGGATAGAGCAACCATAACTGAAGCAACTCCAATCACATCTATCCCTGGTGAAGATACTTCGGTATCTGATCCTCCAACAGATGCACCCATCCAGGAAACTGGGGAAGGTCATCTGGAGATTGACCCTTCTGGTCAGCCCTCAGTTACATTCATGGATCTGGACATGAATGTTAATGACGAGGAAATCCTGATAGAGTCTTCGGATTCTGAAGGAACTGAAACAGACTTGGAGATTTTTGAGGCTTCTGTACAAGCTCAAAACCCTTCATCTCCAGTCTCACTTCCAGATGCATCAATTTCACTTTCACCACTCCAAGAAAATGTGCCTACTGATATACCATTCCCAACTTATAACTATTCACCAACTGGGCAATTCTCACTTGCTCGAGAAATGCCACCCCCACCGCCGCCGTTGTTCACACCTTAGCATTCTCAGCATGAACAACACATTGTTTTTCCAGTCCTTTCTTCTTCCACCACTCCTATTATTTCTTCAACTGATGGTATGACAACTGGGGAGACTTCTTTAAGTTTACCTCCTCCAGTTGCTCCAGTAGTAACTGCTCCTGGTCCAGTGATACCTTCTCCTTCGTCACTGGACAGTCAAGTTGTCTCTTTACAAGCCGATCTCCAAAACCTTCTTACCAGGGTGGAGGAGATTCAAAAGACACTTGACAAAAACACCAAGTCTTTCTCCATATACCACAAGGATCACTTGACAAACATTAAGGTGGTTGATCTGGGGATAAACAAGTTTTCATCTAATGAAAACTTGGTGTTCAAGAAGCTAAATGAGTTGGTCATTGGCTGCAATAATCTGGCAACATCTTTGAAGGAAGCCTTTGACCTTACTCAGTCCAAGGTCACAACCTCAATCTCCAATCTGCTTGGCAACACTGTAAGAACATCTGAAGTAGATTTGAGGGAGATTGAAAGGCAGGTAAAGGAATTAGTTGAAAAACCTGGCCTAAATGTGACTGAACTTGGAGAGCAGTTGATGACTTCAGTTGGTCAGAAGATAGAGGATACGCTGGGTGCTAGAGAAGCATAATTGATTGAAAGGGTGATGTCTGAGATCACCAAGCTGGCCACTCCTCAGGTTGATCTGGCCCCACTCACCAGTGAGATCAACCAGTTGAGAGGCAGCATTGAGAATTTGAACACCCAGGTATCTCTACATGCTCAATCTTTAGATAAACTGACAACTGAAGTAGAGAATTTGAAGAAGAAGGATGATGAAATAAAGGATAAGGTTGTCTCTGGTTTGGATGAAGACTCCAAGATCTTAAATGAATTAAAAACTGGTCAAGAACAGGTTACTGCAAATGTCTTGACTCAGTCAAAGGAGACCAACCATTTGTGGAGGTCTTTCAGGATGATGTGTGGGATTTTCAAGGAGTGTAAGGACATGCAATCATGGCAGCCTCTTGACCGGTTGCCATCTCACCCTTCTGAATGGGAAGGTATTAGGGCAGGTCTAGATGCTGCCAAGGGGGAAAGAAGTGCAGTCCTTCCACCAGTTGCACCTGGAAGAACTTCATCTGGAAGACAAGCTGGTATGGAAATGGTTGTAGCTACCAGTACTGAAGCTGGTGAGCAAGATGTGAGGGGGAATGTGTTGGATAAGGGAAAAGGTTTAGCTGTTGATGCATCTGCCCAGTCGGCCACTGATGTAATGTTAGAAACTGGCAATGCTGATATACTTCCTCCAGTTTCAGATAGTGATAGCAGAAGACTGGCTAGACTTGGCAATGATATTAAAGAAAGAAAGAAGATGAAACAAAGAAACCAAGTTGAAGCCAGGGCACATCTTGCACAGATCAAGTTGCTTGATATGAGTGATGCCAATCTTTTGGGTATCACTAAGGAGGAGTATGCCAGAATCAAAAATGATCCCAGGATAGTTGACCAGTTGAAAGAAATGCTGGATGTTGAACTGGACAGACACTATCCTGAGGATGAAGCTGAATTTGATGCCAGAAGTTTAAACATATCAGTGGAGAAGGCTAAGGAGAATAGGGCCAGTGGGATTCTTAAAAGAATTGCAAATGTTAAGAAGGTTGTGAAGAAGGTATTGAATCCTCCAAGAAGGATTCCTCAACCAAGAAGACCACTGACAAGAGATGCTGACCTTAGCACATTTGTTGAACCAACTGGCGAGGTATCTAATGAAGACATCAAGTCCGCTGTACTGGCTGCTGGTGCTGGGAGTATAAAAATAACAAATGAATCTGAAGCAAGAAGCTATTACTCCCAGATCATGTCAACCAGAAGACATAGTGGTACTATCAATGGTGTCAATGTAACAATCAAGCCAGGCACCAAAGTCTTTCAAGTTGAAGTTAGTTATACCAGAGGGCCACTGGTTAAAACTGACAATCCTGGTGCTATGCAGTATGGGTTCAGTGAATGGGTGGAAATGGTAAATGTGTTGGATGCGAAGGCACAAAAGAATAGGTTTGAGAAAGCATGGGTGAACTTCTTAAGGGGCAAAATTCAACATAAAGAAAACCTGGAGCAAAAGCTGAATATTGACCCTGAAGACTCACAACCTATTTCTTCAGTGACCAAGAGAAGAAGAACTGGCGAAGGGCCATCTCATTAAGTTCTTTCTTTTTAGTTATCTACTTGTATTTTGTTTTACATTCTGTAACTTGTATAAATTTCATTTCCTTGTATAAATGAAGTTACTAGTTTGTAACCACAAGGTAGATAATAGATTAAAATCTAACAAACCTAAAAGAAAAACCTAAGGCATTTATTGATCTATAAAAATGCCTTAGAAAACTTAGATAGATTTAAATTGAACAAGTCTCTTCAGTTCACACTTGTATAGATACAAGAACTAGAAAAAGACTTGGCAATATTTCTAGACAAATAGGGGGAATTTGTTAGGACCAGTTCACCTGGTAAACTGGCCAGTCTCCAGTTGCACCTGGAGACCCAGTGAAACTGGAGACCTAGATGATTTGTCGAGAAATATATTGAAGTCCAGTTGCACCGTACAGTCAACGCAACTGAAGACTTCCTCCAGTTGAGAACTGACCAAGTTGAAGAATCATTCCAGTTGAAGTCGAAGACAACAAATGGAAGATAGAGAATGGCAATGGCAGCGAAGCCTAGTTGACATTCTAGTCAGTTACAAACTGGAGACCATCAGTGGAAAGCTCTTACAAAGCTTTACACTGATTACGAGGAATTGACTTTTATGCTTTATGTACCTTTACCCGGATAATAAGATTTATCTTATTATTTAATTGCAAAAAGGTACATAAAGGTGGTTGAGTAAAGTTGCTTTATCATGCGACTTTACACTGCTTTTTAAGGAATTAAATGTTATTCCTTAAATGATCTCAACCACATTTGTACGGCCAAAGTTAACATCCCAATGTTAACTTTGCCTATAAATACAAGTATTGCACAACAAGAATATTCAAGTGAATTCACAAAGTTGAATAACTTCACACTTTGCATACCTGCAATATTCTTGGTGAACTTGTGCAATATTCTCTCAATCGCTAAAAGGAACATTTCACAACTTTAAGTGTTTCGATTGTCTTGAGAAACTCCGAGTGTAGATCAATTGTATTTCATAGGTTGTTAGGATATTTACATTCTTGTATTATCTTGGTTCCGCAACAACCTTGTAATTTATTTAAATAAATAAATTACACATTGAAAATTACATATTGTCTCATCAATTTATTTTACATGTTATTTGTATTATTGCATTGTTCTTTACTTATTGTCATTTAAATAAGTAATCTATCTAGAACTTGGTATATACTCACTGCAACTGGTCGTCTCCAGTTCAGTGCATATATTGCAAAGTAACTCCACCATCGACATAGAGGTGTCTTCAGTAGTACCATCTATTGAGTTGGGACTTACAAAACTCCATGCGCCAGGTTATTTCTGGTGTTATTCCTCATGTCTTCCGTATATTGATGGCGAGTCCTGAGTTTGACCAGAGTCTTGATGAGTTGATTGAGGCTAATCGGGCTGATTTAAGAGCCTTGTTACTTTTTCGTATGGAGAGTCGTGGGCAGGTTGTGTTGGGTGGGAATAGGGAGAGGCTTCTTGGCACTGAGGAGAGGATCGTTGTTGCCGAAGAGGCCTTGAGGAGAGTTTCTTTTCCTTATATCCAGCAGATTTCTTCAAATCCTGATGCTTCGGTAGCTGATCTTTATAGTATTAGGCCTCAGGGAATGTGAACTGCTGATCCTCTGCACTCTGTACATATATTTGTTGACGTCTTAGGCATGACTTGCTCTTGTACATTCTTTTTTGTTTATTATTTGCTCCTTGTCTCTGTTTGTGCCGTCATTGCTTCGCTATACTTCAGAGCTTATCATTCTGCATTCTTTCGTAGAATTGTAATATCTTTTGTTTTTGTTATGCTTATACATTCTTAAAAGAGTGTCTTATGCATTTATGCTTATGTACTACAATCATAAGGAAGGAGTGACTTATGCATTTTATTCATGGGTTATTACCTCATGATTGTGTTGAAAAGTCTTATGGGCGTCCCCTTGACAATTCAAAAAAAAATAATCTTTTATGCGCATTTAGAAAATTATTACGATCGTTTTATATAATTTTTTGGGAGCTTGTAAGTACATGGCAAGAGGAAGTTACAATATTTTGTATTGTTCCTAACTGCTACTTTTGTGCTGCCCTATTTGCTCCGTTAATTTGGCTTATCCCGAGGGCAAATTATGCTCCAACCGGTCTTAATGCCTGTCGGAGTCTTTGGTGTATGAATTTCTGCATCCCCTGCTGGTCCGGGATTGTCTGGCCTTTCTTCTGCGAAGGATCCTTCGTCCGCAATTTCCAGCTGTCCTCTGGGTCCTTTTTGAATTATTCTTCTGTTGCGTTTGTACCACGGTACGGAGCTCTTTCCCTTTATATCTTCAGTAAATGAAGAGAGTATTGTTTGCATCCCCCCGTGAGATTTGTACTGTACGCAACCATGTATCGTAGATGCTATCATATGGAATTTCCTCATTCCTTCTCTGCCCAGGAGCATATCATAAGGCGAGTTTGCTTTTATCACGATTGCCAGAATCCGTGCGGTTCTTCGCCAGGGGAACCCTCCGATAGTGGCGTCCAGCCATATTTCTCCCAATGGGCGGATGCGTTCACTGGCGAATCCTACTACTTCCGTATCTAGTGGCGTGATTGTTTCCCGCAGTTTTTTAGGCAATCGGAGGAAACTTTTCTCATAGATTATGTCTCGTCCGCTTCCTGTGTCTACCTACGTATTCTTCAGGCACATGCTGCCTATGTTCACTTTTATTAGCACCGGGTCTATCGATGCCTTGTCATCCAACTCACCGAAGTGATAGTGTTGTGTTCCTTTTCGGATCAAAGTGTTTGATAGTATCCTCCTCCGGTGCTCTTCGTCGAAGCTTGGTCTGCTCCTTTTCACCAGGTGTGCTAGCTTGTTTTCCCTCGCTGCGTTGTCTATCTGCCTTAACAACTCTCTGCAGTAATCCGTACTATGCCCATATCCGTTGTGGAAACAACAGAATTTGTCTAGGTTTCTGGTTCCTCTTCCGGATAACGGCAGTGGTCTGACGAATGTTTTTGCTACTTCTTCTGATGACAGGATTTCTGATGGCGTTTTTCGGAGGTTGCCAATTGTTCTTTTGTAGCTATTCGTCCTACTGCATGTAGGAGAGAACCCATCAGTTGCTACATCCTCAATTGTCTCGGTTTGCTTCTCATTCTTCTTTATCATGGTTTTCCATTTGGCCTTAGCTTTTTCTGCTATTTCTTCGGCACTCCTCCACTCGTGGAATTTCTCCATCAATTCCAGGTAGCTTCTTGGCTTACTGAGGCATAAGTGTCGTATCAGTTCTCTTGACCGGAGGCCATGTATGGCTCCGGATATCCTTTCTTCCTCTAATATGCGTACTAGGTTTTGAGTGCTGTCCCCGTATCTTTTCAAAAAATCTTATGTCTCTTCATCCTCCTCCTGTTTCATCTCATGTGCCAACAGGTGAGAGCCGAATTCTTCCTTTAATTTGGATTTGAAGTCTTTGTCACCATGTATGCTCTCTTCGGGTAGGCTTTCGAGCCACCCCCTTGTCTTTCCGTGTAAGAGGTAGAGGATGACATGACAGATTGCTGGACCGCTCCATCCTTCTACCTTAGCTGCTTCGTCGACCTTCCTGAGGAACTCATCGACGTCGGAGGTGCCGTCGTACCAAGGTAATTCTTGGATCTCCAGTATCTTTACTGGAGGTACATGTTGGCGTAAATCTTTTGCGAATTGTGGGCATGACCCCTTGTATTTAGGCTCTGGTCCCTTTTGTTCAACCTTGTCTTTTTCGACTTCAGTTATCGGGCTTGCCTTAAGATACTGTGGGGTCACAATACCGTATGGGTAGTACCATGACGCCTGCATGTGTCCTAGGTAACTTCCACCAAAGAGCGGCGTCCCCATGTGATGGGTCTGTGACCCTCCGCACGGGTAAAAGTATCCTCCGTAGTAGTACGGTGGATATGCACTCGCTGACTGGTACATCCCTAGTCCGGATGTTGTCTGCATGACGTCTGCTGCGGTCTTCCCTACCGGAGTCCCCTGATAGATCGGGTACGGCGGGTATACCATTGGGTTTTTTGCTGTTATGGAATCACCTTCTTTGTTTCCTGCTTCCTTCTTCTTGCTCAGATCTCTTCCAGTAGGCTTTTGGTCGGTCCGGTCTATTGCTGTGGGATTACCTCCTTCACCTTGGATCTGGTTCCTGTCTTCTTCCCTGGATTCTTGTACCACCGGTAGCAGGTTACCTTGTGCGGTGCACCCAAGGTGCGGCACATCATCTTTTTCTGATTCTGAAGTTGTATCTCCTTCAACGTTACTCCCCCTTATGTCGAGGTCGCCATCTGTTGCTTTGCTTAGTGCCATTACCTGGCAGGTCGATCGACCTGCTGCCTGGTCGTCTGGCGATTGGTGACCCGCTCCGGTCCCTTGTTTTTCTGGGGAGCTGGGCCCCCTGACTGGGAGAGTCCCGCTGTTATCTTTTTCTCGGTCATAGACGGTGCCTGACCCGAGTCATTCCGGAAGGGGGTTAGGGTTTGACATAATGCTTTTTTGATCGTGGCTGAGTTCGAATTTGAGACGAAGGTCCCACGGATGGCGCCAATTTGTTTGATCAAATAATCGCACTATGGCTCAACCGAAGGTGTGAGAGGGGTTTTGGGTGTTTTGTTGGTGATTCCCTTCCGGTCAGAGGGTCGTAGGCCGTTTACGCCTATGATTGTTAACCCTTCGCCGATCCGTAAGGCTTAGGGTTTATCTGGGGGTTAGAGATTCGGAAGTCGAGTGTGTTAATGATGAGGTTTTTTTTGTGTGGAGTATCATCTTGTGCCGCATGGCACCTCCTCTATTTATATAAAGTGAAATAGGAGAGGAAGGTAGGAATTTAGGGTAAATCCCTTCCTCTTTTTGTGATATCTTCTAAGTATGGAAGATATATCTAGGACTCTTAGACCGCGTCCTAGTTTATAGGAGTGTTTGATTTCATTCCCTTTTTGGGAGACCGGATAAGCATGGAAAGAATTCATGTGTATCCGTTTATTATATATGATTATCTCTGGGAGCTCCGGAATTACGGAGGTATACATCGTAGCTTCGGCTACGGATACGTCTGCTTGGTACAATTGTATTAGTACCTTCGCTGTTTACGAAGGGTCCTTCGTATCCGTTCCTTTATACGGAGGTAAAGCTCCGTATATGGTATATCATCAATCGCTTCGGTCATCACATCCAAATCATCACATCCACTTTTCCTTAAACCGCCCTATAATTAAAGTAAGTATATATAATGAACGTAATTAAAGTATATATATATATTATATAATGAACGTAATTAAAGTATATATATATAATGAACGTAATTAAAGTATATATATATAATGACGTAATTAAAGTATATATATATATATATATATATATATATATATATAAAGTATACATATATAATGTACGTAATTAAAGTATATATATAATGGACGTAATTAAAGTATATATATATATGATAAATATATATATAATGAACGTAATTAAAGTATACCGCTTGGATGAAACATCCGTCGAAAGTTGTGATTGCACTATTCATTGCGCTCCATTTGGTGTTGATGATATCCTTAGATCGAGTTGTGCCACCCAATTCCTTTGTGAAATGCTCCAAGATTCGTTGCCAAAATTTATCTCGTCCTTGTTCATTACCGACTTGTCTACATGTTGATATATGAACCCACGCTTTAGCCAACGCCACCTCTTCATCCGGCATCCATTGTTTTTTATCCGCTCGGTTTGAGAATTTCCTTCTTGAAACCTCTTCTTGAACCACATTTTCTTCAAGTACAATTAAAAAGCGTATAAATAACATAACATATAACAAATATATAAAACAATTATAAAATGTAACAATTATATAACATATAACAATTATATAAAATATAACAAATATAACAAATAACATATAACAAATAAAAACTATAAATAAAAACGATAAATAAAAAGTATAAATAAAAACGTATAAATAAACAGTATAAATAAAAACGTATAAATATAACAATTATACCAAATGGAGCTTCTTGTGTGTCGGGAACGGCCTCATCATCATCGTCGTCGAGAATGGGTGTTGGGTCGCGGTAGTTTTCGAACGGATCGAACGACTCCATATCTATCTCGACCGTTTGACGCACAACGTATTGGTTAGGATTCATTGCGGGAGGGGGAGGAGGATCATACATCGGTTGAGATTGCGATTGCCTTTGAACATAAGGTTAAGTAATCGGTGGATCGGGAATATAGTATTGTGAGCTTGCTTGTTGTTGATATTGTTGTTGAAATTGCGTGCCTTTCAACATGAGGTCGATATACGCCTCGTTCCCGCCCTCGTGAGACACTATCTATGTTTTTTTGTTGTTGTTTCCCTCTCCTTGAATCCATGTGAAAAGTGTGGTATATGATAAAAGCGTAGATTTGATTGTGTTTTGGGTTGGAAAATGATAGTGTATATATAGAGAATAAAAAAGGGGATTTTTTTTTTATTTTTATTCCAGTCACATATAAACGGCTATATTCCTTTTCCAATGGTCACTTTTGACCAACCTTCCATCTTGCCAGCCGCTGCTTCATAGCCCGCTCGATTCAACCCTCTAGCCAACCCGCTGGGTCGGCGGCGGTGTTTCCCAACGGGTTAGGCCAACCCGCCCTCAACCAGCCTTGACTCCATATGCCCTTATATATTTTGAAGCTAAATAAGTCGGTTATGATCTCAAGGTATAAAAGTATATAGGGTAAATTACACTTGTAGTTTTTAAAGCTGATAATATTTCTCTTTTAACCACTAAACTCAAAAGCTAGCAAAATCACACTATATTATCCATATTTTTTTTCACTTTTGGTCACTGAGTCCAACTTCATTATTTTTCTTGTTAATTTGCCCACGTTCGTTAGTTTTTTACTTTTCGTCCTTCCCATTCCTTCCCATTGAAATGCATCCGTTTTTGACAGGCGTCGGCCCCGTAGTGACCAGGTCGTCCAAGAAATTAAAGCGACTGGATTCCACTGGTTGAAGGGTAGACTAAAGCATAAAGACATTCAATGGAGGGAGTGGACTGATTTCAATTTGTGTGGCAAACTATGGTGATATTCACATGTATCTGTTTGAATGTTTTGTTATTATGTATGTCTTAACGCTTTGTTAGACATGCTTTTAATGAATAAAATTTTGTTGGCAGTTAAAAAAAGAAAAAGGTGATAATCGGTTTAACTTCAGGCGTTAGATATTATTTTGGCCAATTAGTAAAAATACATATTCATTTATTGAGTTTTGAAACAACTTTTTCAAAGTTTACAATTTACTACGCTATTGGATATAAAATAGTTGATAAAGTTAATTGGATATTTGATTAGAGTTTGGATTTTGCTGATGAGTGTTGTTGTTCATTTCTTTTTTATTTTAACTTTACCTAATAAAAATTTTTCTAAAGGGGATTTTCAGATTTTGGTTTGTTGTTGATAATTTACTTCAACTACTATAAAATACAAATAAAAATTTTTATGGCCAAAATTAAAATTAAAAATTTTAAAAAAGTCAAAATAAGACATTTAAAATTAGGTAAATTACACTTTTTGTCCCAAAGTTGGGCCGATTATTACTTTTAATCATGGAATCAATCGGAGGGAAGAAAAGTGAAAAAAACTAATGAACGTGTTCAGGTTAACGGAAAAAACTAACGAAATTAGATGTGGTGACCAAAGTGAATAAAAGTGGATAGTTTAACGTTATTTTTGCTATTTTTTAGTTTAGTGATTAAAAGTACAAAAATGTTAACTTCATAGACTAAAAGTGTAATTTACAACTATAAATACCCGTTTATCTTTTTAAAACCTTTTCTACAAGGATCTTTTTAAAAGCTTTCAATGGTCGATGACCTATAATCTGATCCCAACCTTGTTATGCATAATCTCATGGAATAGTTTTTTAACATCTTTCATAAATTCTCTAAAAACAAAATTAATCGGGAGAAAAAAAAAATTTGACTTTATTGTTCATGCGTGATGAACTTGTTAGGCTTTAAACCATCCTTATTCACAACCCAATTCAATCATATTATTATTTATTAAAAATTTAGTTTTTCTCTTACACCCATTCAACCCAATCAAATTTATTTTTTACACCTTCATTAACAACCTAATCAAAGTATTTTTTAAAAATAATGTTTTATAATTAAATTATTCAAAATTAATTTAAATTTTTTGTATTTTTGGCTAAAAGAAAATAGATTGTCAGCTGGCCTGGCATAGATAAATAAAGCAAAAATATATGTATTTTATATATTTTATAATATTATTAGATTAACTTCAATTATATGTAAGTTAAATAATAAATTGAACAAAATAGTAATAAAGAAAACAACTACTAGTCTTGTCTATGTGAACATGTACCATGAACTTCGGTTGGTGAAGTAACCAAATCGGTTGGCATTTAGTTTGTTTAATATTTTTCATTTATCGCCAACCAAACGAACATATTATTACCGATCTAGATGGTTTTAGGGATATCGAAAATCTAGGTAATCTAAAACTAGAAAAGGTTGTTATGGCCTTGAATCAGAAAAAGTTGATTTGGACCTTAAGCCAGAGACTGGGTCACATGACCCGAGGCCGTAAATTTTTGAATGGGTTGATATATAAGAATATAAGATTTGAGATATTATAATATACAACTTTTTTGGAGGGTTAGGCCTTTTTTCGTGTTTGGTTTTTGTTTTGAGAAATAATATGGATCTTGCACACCTTGATTTCAATTAGTTAACTTTTTTTGTAATTGATTATTGACGAGTTCGGATAGTCTAAGGTTGCGTCTTTTTGCAACAAGCAAGTAAGATCTTGATTGTGAAAGAATACAAGATCATATAATGACAGTCTAAACATATTCATGATACTTCTTATATTTCACATCATTTGGTTTATTTGTTTTATCATAGATTCATATCCTTTTGTATCGGTTATTTATCCATTTGATAGCTAAAGTTTTGAGTGATATATATAAAAAAAAAAAGAGAGGCATTAGGTCCGTTTCTTGGTGACTTACTGAGTGCCTAACTATTACCCGAAATCAACACCAAAACTTCCACACCATATGAAAGAGTCATATAACTTGACCAATCGTGAAATGTTTATATAACTAAATCATTTTAGACCATATATAGATGGATTGGTAAAGTGTTGTGTTTAAGTGCGTTAAGAAGGATAATGATCGGTTCTAAGTGAAAGTGTTTAAGTATTTGAGAAATAAGATGAGAGCGAAGAGCCTATAAACGCTACAAGAAATATGACGATAGGAGACCATACACTTTTGGAGACGACATCTTGTCCTCCCCAAAAGTCGCTAAACGACAAAAAAAAAAGTTGTTTTTTTTTTACTTTTTTGGTAAAAAACTTTTGCAGACGACAATGTCGTCCCCAAATGTTTTCGATTTTTCTTTTCTATGTGTGGGGGACTCATTTTATGTCGTCGCAAAAATCGTATCAAAAACGATGACCAAGATTCCGGGACGACACATGTTGTCGCAAATGTCGTGCCCAAAAGTGTCATCAGTGTAAGATAAAGTCAAATTCCAGGACAACAAACGGGACATTTGGGGACGAAATGTTTACCATCACTTGTCAACTTAAACCATAAAAGTATTTGAACGTTCCGTCGTTGTTAAGTTCCCAGTAACCTAAGATCTTAGGAGTTAAAATTTCACCCCAAACAAATAGAAAAATAGTATTAAAAACTCAATAAGCACACTTCAAAAACAATTGAATGGACCGGGGATCATATCCATCCATTTACTTTTTTTTTATACATAATCTTGTAAAATATTTAAAATAAATTTTCAAAATTATTCTTTCAAAAATAAATTACAAACGGTTAAGTAGTTAGATCTAAAGTCCATGTTGTGAAAAAGAAAAATGGACCATTTTTTAATAACGACCCGATTATTTTTTGTTTTGATAAACATAGAAATAGTCAATTTAGATGTACGTACTTTAAACATAGAAATAGTCAATTTAGATCTCTTCCTTTTCTTAGGTTGATTATAAAATATCTAAAATTTTAAACTTGATAAATGATTAGGATTGATGATTAAGATTAATGATGATGATATGGCTATACACATGTTAATTTAAATAGAACAATTTAATGAAAAAATGACAAATAATAAAAAATCTATGTGGCAAACCTTTATATATGACAACTGAGAGAAAAACTATGTAAAAATAATTAAATTAAAATTTCAACAACAGATATAAATGTTTGTAAAATGTATATAAATTATTTCTTTCAAAGATAAATTACAAACGGTTAAGTTGTTAGAGCAAAAGTCCATGTTGTGAAAAACGGACCATTTAACTACCCGATTATTTATTGTATTATACAATTAAAAATAGTTAATTTAGATGTAGGTACTTTTAATACAGCGGTTACCTTGCAGCTGTTGTTTTCAAACAAGGAATACAAGAGAAAATGTCAATACCGATGGCTATATATTGTATATATAAATATTCTAACATTCATCCATCGTTAGAAAAGATTCACAAGTTATAAAAAGGATGTGTTATGAGGTGAAGTGTTCCAAGTGTGGGAAAACCAGTTGGGGTGGTTGTGGTTTTCATGTTTCCTCTGTCTACAAAAGAATTCCTGATGGCCAACACTGTCAGTGCAAGAGCTGGCCCGGTGTTAAACTCCCCGGTGATACCTCGGCCGGTTCCGTCGATGAAGGTTCTTCATGCCGAATTCTATGAAAAATGATGTTTAGTTTATGCAAGATATGCTATGTAATTTTCTATGAGCTTACTTACTTTTGTTGCTAATAAGTAATAAATCATCTCGATTTATTTTCAAATTGGATCAGTTATTACTTTAATTTCCCGATTGTTTGGTCATTGAATTTGTAGCAACCTAGTAGGTGCGATGAATGTTTTGTGGCATCAAATGGAAAAACAATTGGTTCAAGACATAGAGGTGGTTAGAGCTCACAAAATGGTCAAAAATGTGAAATGGAAATACTTGATTGTCATTTGATTCCTTTGAATTCGGTGAGTTTAAAAGCCCCTTGAGGTGTCATTTGATTCATGAATTTGAAATCCGGGAAGGAATTTAAATTTAATATGATTTCAAACCCCCAAATTCATATTGTTATGCTCAAGGATATGTAATATAAGTAATGATATATGACTTAATTGTCCTCTATCAAGCATAACTATGATAAATAGTGGGTACAACCCCTGTGTTATGGACCTCAACTACTATCATGTTTATGTTTGTTGTTGATGCAGTTTCACATACAAAAAAGGTTTTAAAAAAAAATGAAAAAACAAAAACTCAAAGGCAACATTAAAACACTCTCTTATGAACTTATGAATATGTTTGCTCGAAAATTGTTATGTTAAATTTATATTTGTTTAAACAATATCGCAATTCACAATGATGCTGAAATGTAGATTTAAACCACCCTTTATGATATTAGTAATACCCAAAGATATCTATTGTCACACCCACTAAAGCGGAATATACGAGATGCGCAGAGTAATATAGTACATGCTCAACAGTCAAGATCATAACACACCATAGTATTTGATAAGGCTAATATGATTACATTGTCTAGATACAAAAGTGAGACCACACAAGGTCAATCTAGTTACGAAGTTGTACAAAGTAACCATAGTACAATACGAATTCAAATGATGCAAAAGACTCCAAGCTCCGAAGGCTAGAGAAACTTGGAAACATTGTCTATTGCTGATCACCTGAAAAGTATGAGTAAAAGAGTCAACTACAAAAGTAGTTGAGTGGGTTACAAACGTATCGAACGTTGACGTTACCAATTTTGTTGTTCAGTTCTTTAGTTACTAAGTCTAGTTATGGTTTCAGTTACCATATCCGATATGAAATGTATAGCTACAGGTACATTTACAACTACCACGGTAGCGGTAATGTACGGTACACATATCCATTTAAGAGTGCAATACAGATATCTAAATCATGACATCAATGTATGATGTGACCAAATATATACATATTCTCCACATCATTTATAGTCGTTTTGTTGTTAATTATGAGTCATTTGCATACACATTCGATGCTTTTATGGTTGTGCTAGTGATTTCAGGTTCATCGCATCTAAATTGGATAGAAATGGCTCATAACGACTCAAGGAAAGTTTAACGAGGCTTAAGGATAAGTGTAAAGAAGTCTTGGTGAAGAAAGAAGTCGAATTATGAAGATATGAGACTCATAGATACTTATGAGTCGCAAATTGTGAAGCAGTGAGCAAGAGAATTCGAACTTCAGGATGATGAGACTCATAAACCCTTATGAGTCGCAAATTGTGAAGCAGTGAGCAAGAGAATTCGAACTTCAGGATGATGAGACTCATAAACCCTTATGAGTCGCATTGTCTGACATATTATTTTGGGAAAACTGCGCTATGAGACTCATGGGATTTTATGAGTCTCATATTTTAGGTCGGCCAGGAGATGATTATTTTGAAGACTATAAATATCAAGCTTAAACCAACCCTAAAATCTATCTTTTGTTCCAGTCGACTTTTAGGGTTTTTGGAGGCCATTTTCATCAGATCAAACACCTCTCAAGATCATAGAAACATCTGGATTTATTTCTTCAATTCATTAACGATTCTAGCACTCTTTGGATTTATTTCTTCAATCGGTACATTATGTTTTCATTGTTTCTTGATTGTTTTAATTTCTTCATCATGAGTGGCTAATCACCTTATCATCCATCATGATGAAGTGAAACAATATGTAAGGATTGCACAATTTTTATAATTCAATGTTGATTTCATTTAACGTTATATCGAAATCTTAGCGTATTTCTTCCTTTTAATTTATCTTGAATTGATTGGTGATTTATGTGTGTCTTTAATGGTAATTATTGATTACATATATTTCATTTTGATTGTTTGGGTACAAATGATTGGATCTATGACGGGTACGGTAGATAATCATTCAATGATAATAGGGGGAAATGTGTTAACGGTTGGGTACAATCGATAGGTATAATTGTTATTTTAATAGCCAAATCAATTGTTTAATTAGGGAAGTTATAAAAGATGTCTTGGGGTACCGGTCTTTGTAATGAAACTAGTTTAAGCAAGAGAGTCAAATGATGTCATTAACTTGACGGGTACGGGTGAGGGCTGGCCTGCCCTAAATAGCGCTATTCATAAATACCCTAGGCTCCAATGAGTTAATAGCAAAATGATCGTCTTTCAGGTTTTCCTCAACAGGAAATAGTGTTCTACTTATTAACATGTACAGTTCAATAGCAACAACAAGGCATCTCAATGTGAATATAAATGCATAGAACTTATAAGTTAAATACAGGTACAAGTGTAAGTTCTAATAGAATTGCATTTATATTGGGAAGCATTTTAGTTCATAAATAGTTAAAACGGAAGGGGGGCTGTAACTCACCTGTTACAGGAGAAGATCAAGCTACAAGAATGCGTAATAAGTCGCAAACACATACACGAACGGATCACGAGTCAGCACACACGTGGACCTATGATATAATATTATTACGCTAAAACGTTATTAACTCGAGCTTAAGTCTTGGGTTTCACGACTAATTATTAAGTGAAATGCCATTTATCTAGTTTGTGTCCATTTTAAAATGTTTCGTAAGTTTCAGGGACTATTTTGGTCATTTATATCAGCTTTTACAGAAGTTACAGTTTCAGTCCCTGTGACAAATATTATTTTAGTTCTGGAAATAATATCTTCAAGAAGTTGACAGTTTCAGTCCCTCAGTGTAGAAAACTTTTGCAGTTTTAGTCCCAATCAGCAGAAAATTTAGAGAACTTGATAAGGAAATCAATCTTTCATTTCAACTATCACAAGATTAACAAAACCCACTAGTTACATTTACTTCGGAACTCAAAAACTTCGTAAACTAGTCGAGTGAACCTTTAGTTCCTATGAGTTTTCTTTCAAAAATTTTGAGAGTAACACATGATTCTTAACATATAGTTTGATGCTTATTAGTTTAGATGGTGTATTCAAACAACCCAAATTCAAGTTCCTAATTTAACCTCACCCACAAGTTGTATTGCCAAATAACTAAGACATTAAAATGGCTAGTTACTACGTAAACTTTTGATCTCAATCTACAATAATTCACATTTTTGGTTTAATAAACTAACAAAAAGGACCATTGAAATAACTAGTAATTTTAATAAATCTTTACATAATTTAGTTAGTTATTTTAACAAACCGTTAAATAATTGTATATATAACATAAAATAGAAAGAAACTTACTGTTGTTGGATTAATCTCATGAGAAGGTGGCTGACTTTAGGGGTTTTTGAACTCAACAAGGGCACCAAGATTCAAGACTTTAAGCTCCTTGTAATTGATCCTATATCTTTCGTTACTTATTATTGATAGAATTAAGTTATCTTTGTATGTGAAATTTTTGTGAATTTGCTCTTGTCTTTAGAAATGAATTTTTAAGAAAATGAAATATATAATTTTTTTGTTAAGATAAGATGGAATGATGATTCACCATTTAGGATAGATTAAAGGGTGACGTGTGTCCTTTTTGATGACTAATAAACTTGATAAAATGTACATAAAACATGTGTAAACCTTCTAAACTCATTTTTGGTTGCACATAAAAATCATTATTGTAGATATGTAATTATTAATAAAAGTTTTAGATGTGTAGTGGAAGAATCCATCAATTTCCACTAATATAAATATATCTTATTTAACAAGGTAGGCTAATTATTTGTTATTTGTTATCAAGTGACGTTTTTGTATGCAGAATGTATATGTCGTTGACAAATTTTAGAATAAAGGTTGTTACATACTTAAGTAGATCACTTATCGATATATATGTTACAAGAATTTGTTGGCATTTCTTTGAGCTGCATAAGGTTAAGGTCTCACAACACTCGAGCTAAAAACGTGCATTTGTAGGTAATTTTCGAGTCTTTACATTAAGTTGAATATAAAGTTGAACGTTGATTACACTTTCGAGTACAAAACGGAAGACTAGAAATAGACGGGTGTCACATCTATATAATAAGGCCACAATAATTTAGACTCTAGATATGATATTGTGACGCACAGGCATAATTTCTTGAGTCGTGTCTTTGTGAAGTTGGGTATCATAGTAACTAATTAATTTGGGGATTAGGGTCGACCCGAAATCTACATCAAAAGTTGCACCAAATTGGAAGAGTTATATATTTGACCAATCTTAGAAACATTTATAACTACAGATGACAAACATTGCAATTTGCAATAGAATGAAAGACACCCATGTAGCAAAACCACCTCACTTACCCCAACCGATTACTAATTTCCGTGGATCGTTAAAGTGTTGTGTGTACGTCCCTGTAGTGAAAATTGGTTCGCCAGAGAAGTTGGAGTGAGGTGTTAACAAAGGGCGCCAAGGTTGATGTCTATGAATGATTTAATTTGCAATATATGATGGAAAAATAAAGGAAGCTATGAGGCCAAGAGTGCTGATCTAAGAAAAGAAAGCTTGACTCGAGTGTAATGTTGAGGATAGGACATGCGTATATAGTGGAAGATAATAAAGGTGAGGCTACGATTGTATAGTCGAGAAGAATGACTCGGTTGCGCATGTTACGGTCAATCAATTAAACACAAGGTGACAACGTACAAAACAAGCTAATAAGACCAAGACTTGGTAAAGATTAAGAAATAAAGGATGAGGTGATTGTTATGGTAGAGGCAATTCATGTCCGTGCAAGGAAGGAAAGAAACTTCAGTTAATGACAAGTTTGACAACGTGGGAATTAAGCAAAGACCAAGTTGTCGAATCAAAATTTCGTCGGAGTGGGTCCATGTTTTGGTTCCGTCCCCATCAGTGCTGCTTCATATATAGCAATAATGGTACCTTATTAGTAATCTGAAATCCCAAAGTGTCAAAAAGCAGAAAGAAAGTATTTCATGGCATACCTTTCTTTTTTCTTGCGTGTAACGGCATTAATGCTGATATGGTCTCCAACACTTTCATTGGCCACAAACCATACTGATCAACTTGCACTTCTGGCCATCAAGGCGAGCATCATTCATGACCCCCAACATGTTCTTGACTCGTGGAACACCTCCTTCCATTTCTGTCAATGGCAAGGTGTTACATGTGGTCGTCGGCATCGTAGAGTCACCCGATTAGACCTTAGATCTCGAGGCCTTGCTGGTTCCGTGTCCCATCATATTGGAAACTTAAGTTTTCTAAGAGTGATCGATCTAGCGAATAACACCTTCAATGGTGTAATCCCACCTCAATTAGGAAATCTGTTTAGGTTGCAGAAACTAGTTCTCAGCAACAATTCTTTAGTAGGAGAAGTTCCAGCCAGTTTATCAAACTGTACAGAGCTAAACGCTCTTGGGTTGAGTTATAATAATCTAGTTGGCAAGCTTCCACAACAGCTTAGTGCACTGGTGAACCTTTCTATGTTAGTCATTCATTTTAATGGTTTTACAGGAGGGATACCATCTTTCTTTGGAAACTTCACTTCTCTTAAAACCATATCGGCCACCGGCAATCATCTAGGCGGAAGCATTCCACACACTTTAGGACAATTGTACAACTTGCAAATTATTAGTTTTAGTTTTAACCTTCTATACGGTACGATGCCTCCATCCTTATACAATTTAACATCTTTAAAAGGTCTTGATGTAGCAGATAATTCAATTAGTGGAAGTTTACCAAAAGATATAGGCTTGCAGCTACCCAATCTTGAGACTTTTTACATATGGGGTAACAAATTTACCGGAAGCATACCCTTCTCATTTTCTAATTGTTCAAACTTTGTAAGCCTCGACTTGGGAAGCAATAATTTTACCGGGAAGGTTAACATAGATTTTAGAAGTATGTCAAATCTTTCTTTTGTTGGGTTATTTTCTAACAGTTTAGGGAGTTCGGAACCTGATGAGATGAACTTCATTGATTCCTTAGTCAATTGTAGCAAACTAGAAAGTATGTTTCTTGATAAGAACAAATTGACTGGAGTTCTTCCTAGTTCTATAGGCAATCTCTCATCTCAACTAACACATCTATCATTTAGTAATAACTTCATTTATGGGACCTTGCCTTCTGGGATTGGGAATCTTGTGAAGTTAGAACGATTATATATACGCTCTAATCATTTAACAGGGATAGTTCCAGGTGAACTTGGTAATCTACAAAACCTTAGATCTTTATTCATGAATGACAACTTCTTCACCGGGAACATTCCAAAATTTATAGGAAACTTCCAGTCATTGCTAAAGTTGCAATTGCAAGAAAACAGATTAGAAGGACATATACCTCCTAATCTTGGCAACTGCAGGGGTTTGTTGCTGTTGGACCTTTCCGTAAACAATCTTACTGGCCCTATACCCGTTGAACTTTTTCAGCTACCATCCCTGTTGATGATTCTAAATCTTTCTCACAACTATATAGCCGGACCCCTTCCCCAAGAGCTAGGAAAACTGAAAAGTTTGAGGGAACTTGATCTGTCACACAATGATCTCGTTGGAGAAATACCAAATGCCATTGCAAGCTGCACAAGCCTTGAGTACCTAAATCTGTGTGCCAATTCCTTTCAAGGTCCGATACCTCCCTCGATGAGTGCTTTAAGAGGTATCAACGACCTTAATCTTTCCAGTAACAACTTCTCTGAACACATTCCGAAATTCTTAGAGCAACTAAACATTTCTTCATTGGATTTGTCTTTCAACAATCTTAATGGTGAGGTACCATTGGAAGGTATTTTCAAGAATGCAAGTTTGATCTTGATTCAGGGGAACAATGGGCTGTGTGGAGGCCTTCCCGAACTTCGTCTACCCAAATGTGCCATAGTATCAAGGTCAAACACAGGCTCTAGAACATCACGTGTTATTCTAATTGTCATTTCAATTTGCTCGCTTTTAGTTGTCGCAATGGTTTTGTCGTATCTGTTTTATTGGAAAAGAAAGAAGGCACAAGCACAACCAGCAGAAGAAGCTTCATACATGCAACCGTTTTCAAGAGTTTCATATGGAAACATACTCAGAGCTACCAACGAGTTCTCTCAACAAAACTTGATTGGGACAGGGGCTTTTAGTGCTGTTTATAAGGGTATTCTTGAGCCAGCAGATGGAATGGTTGCCATCAAGGTTCTAAAGCTTGGAAATCAAGGAGCTTTGAAGAGTTTCGTAATGGAGTGTGAGGCTTTGAAAAACATAAGGCATCGTAATCTTGTGAAAGTCATTACTTCCTGTTCATCCGTTGACTTTCAGGGTAATGATTTCAAAGCTCTTATTTACGAGTTCATGCCAAATGGGAATCTTGAAAGGTGGCTACATCCAAGTTCAGAACAAGAGGTTGATATCGAAGAAGCTCCACTACAAAGATTGACCCTTCGCCAAAGAGTAACGATTGCAAGAGATGTAGCTCATGCCATTCACTACCTCCACCAAGAGAGTGAGGTACCCATAATTCATTGTGATCTGAAGCCAAGCAATATCTTACTTGACAGTGACATGGTTGCTCACATTGGTGATTTCGGGCTGGCAAAGTTTCTGCCATTAAAACCACACGATAGCAGTACAGTTGGATTAAGAGGGACTTTTGGCTATGCACCTCCAGGTCGTCGGTTTAAACAGAAATTTTGAAGAAATTTTAAATTTGTAATATTTTGTATAGTTGCTAACTAAATGTCTTGTGATTTTAGAGTATGGCCTTGGAGGTGAGATGTCAAAAGAAGGGGATATCTACAGCTTTGGGATATTGTTATTAGAGATGATAACAGGAAAGAAGCCAGTAGATGGCATTTTCCAAGAAGGATTGAACCTCCATGGCTATGTGAAGATGGCTTTGCCTGATCGTCTAATGGAGATAATTGAACCAACAATATTGTCTATCGTTGAGGGAGGTGCAAATGTCAACCATGAGGATGAAGCTACAAAGTGGGAGATGTTGGAAAAAAGCATGATTTTATTGGCAAGAATTGGGTTGGCATGCTCCTTAGAATCTCCCAAAGAGAGAATGAGCTCAAGCAAAATCATCCAAGACTTGCATCACATCCAACACTTTACCTCAGACAACTCTTCTGAAGTTGTCTAAAATATGATTGTAAGATTGAACACAAAGGGGTGGCAGTGCAGTTGGCTAGCGCGCATTTCTTATCCTGAGGTCGAGAATTCGAGCCTCTTCATATATCTTTTTCGTGCTCTTTAATGTTTTTAAAGTGTCTTTTATAATAATACCACCACTACTGGTGCTGTCTTTCTTTTTATATGCTCAAATGAGTCAAATCCATATAATACCTTTTCCATTTTCGTTAAGATTATCGGCAGAGGTTGTCAGTAGTGGTCATCAGAGAGCGCACCATTGTTGGACTTAAAACATAATATATAAATCGTGATCAAGATTTTATAGAAGGTTTACGGAAATGCAAATGGGGAATGCAATCATTCTAATTAATATAAGACATTTATGATGTTTTCCGGGGGTTGTAGCCGATGGTTATGAGAGAACCAATCTTTGATTCTTGAAACAATATATATAAAGGGTTCATTGCTACAATGCTACATATATAGCCGAAGTTTCTAAATTATGCAAACCCGATTCTAAAACAACAAAGATACAGTTCATTGATACATATAATTAATGCATATAAAGATGAAAGAAAGTTTATATTCAATTCCCATACATAGCCGGAACCATTGTTATTAAGGGGTAGCCAGAGATAACTTTTTTTTTAAAATGATGTATTATATATTAGTGCTACAGGTCAAAATAACATGAGATACCGGTTAATGTAACTAATTCTAAACTTTAAAAAAAAATTCTTAGCAATAAAACTTAGGGATAATGGCATACGAATGTAACCACCTATGACAAAATGGTTATGTAATGTAGTGACCTACTCAGGTGGCTATATAATGTATGCACCTATGTTTTTTTGGCTATATAGGTGCATACATTACATACACACCTACTTGTGCAACTAAATGAAAAATAGAAACTACCAAGATGTCCAAAAACTCTTAAAAACCGCTAAAAACAGCAAAAAAATCTTAAAAATGCTAGAAATCATAACGATCTAGTCGATATCGTTACTTTACGACGATACAAGGCTAGTGGTAAAACAATTGTACTACGGGTCACTTTAAATCCAAGTTCTGCCACTGTTCCCTAAAAGTTTAAATATCAAAAAAAAACAAGAGATGATAGAAAGACCATTAACAAACTAGGCAACAACCACCACCTCTACAGATGGATGGGCTGAGCCAACAATAGCCTTGACATCCTTGGCGAGAATGCTATATAACATCCCGCAATTTTAAGGTAATGTTATAATATAAAAGAAATTTTTCTTTGTAAGTTGTTGTATTGAATATATTATTAGTAGTTGACTTATGGTAAAAAGTTGTTGGATCATTTCTGTAAAGTTGTAAGTGTATAAGTGGTCGTTAGATATGAAAATATGTCCTTTTTGGGTCAAGTTGAGTAGGAATTAAAAGCTTAAAGTTGTTTCGAATCAAAACGGATAATGTTGACCCGTTTGTGTAGTTAAGAGGTGAAATCGACCCAAATGTGGCTAAACTTGATCAAGGTCAAAGGAAAAGAGCTTTAGTGAGTTAATTTGGTTGGTTGAAAACGTTGGAAAAAAATGAAAGTGTCGGAAATGTTAAGTCGTGTAATTTGGTCAAAATGGGCCAACTGGTCCCGTTTTGAGATAAGAGCCATGAAAACTGGTCAAGACCCAAACCTTTACAATGTTGACATTATGAGAAGTACATTTTTCAAGTTAGTAAAATGTTGAAACGAACGTATTTGGCGGGTGTTTGGGAATACCGGTCTAAAAAAAGTAACCCGAACCCGTTATTCCCAATACCGGTCTCATTTTTCGAATCTCGAACCCGGTACTCGCAACCCCGGTCTCGCAGGTCGTGCATGCACTTTTCAGAGCAACAATAGAGCTAGCAGACTTGCAGACTTGATGGGACAACACACTCGAACCCGGGGTTCCTAAACCCGGGCTCACGAGTCGCGACAAAAAAATGCATGCAACCTTGCAAACTTTCAGTTTATATACATGCATATTTTCTGATAGATGGTCACGCAAACATACATTATTTTCATAAGCAACATATACTTCTCACCTTTCAATCATCAAATATTTTTATTTTCAAAACCGAAATGGCATCTCTTAATGTTACATGTGTACCAAGAAACCCAGTGTTTGATCAAATAATCGCAGTATGGCATAACCGAAGGGGTATGTGGGTTGAGAAGGTGATTTGTAGGCGATTCCCTACTGGTAATAGGGCTACGGCCGCTTTACGCCTAATCGGTATTTTGGTTCTTTACCGAGCTTATGAGTCAGTGTCTTTGGTTATGAATGAAAGGTATGAGAAGATGATCCCGTTCCGTATGGCATCTCCTCTTTATATAGAGGGGGTAGGGAACTTGGAGAGGAGGATAAGAGAGTTAGGGTAAATCTCTTCCTTTTTTATGATATCTTCTATCTTTTAAGAGGATTTACGATAATCTCTTCATGAGCCGTATCCGAGGTATTCGGGATTTAAGTGTATTGTTTTATTTGGATAATTACGGAAAGGATCTATGTATATCCGATCTTCTTAATATGCTTCTTCGGAGCTAAGTATTATTACCTTGGAAGCTCCGGAATGATTTTGGTAAACGGAGGTCATGCTCCGTTCTAGATATATAAATAAGTAGTTTTTACCTGTACGAAGGTGTCTTCATATCTGCTTCGGGTTCGGAGATAAAGCTCCGTATAGGGTATATCATCAAGCCCCCAGTCTAACTGGAGAGGCTGTCTGCAAGTGTCCGATTAGACTTCAAAAATGTGCTATGTTGCTCCGTGTTGCAACTTGCCCGTCTTATCAACCCATTAATATATAATCGGCATTAATTCCACTTGTTTCGGAGAGTTAATTACGGCTTATCCCTTAGAGTAACAACTTGTTGGCGCTAGACTCGAGGTAGCTTTTCACTGGTTGGTACCCGTGATTATTACCTCCATATAAATACCAACTCTTTGTCAAAAAAGGGCTTTTGCCTCCCTCTACTTTTATTTCGAAAAAATCTTCTTCCGCTGCTCCATCGTCGATCTTCACCAGGTACACTCGTCGTCTTTTTTCTTTTTTTATTCCATATTTTTTAGTAATGACGAAGAGAGGAATCAGGAGTATCTTCAATGTGTTGAATCGTTCTGATTATCAGAACTTTGTGACTACCTATTTTGCGCGAAACCCTAACTTAGTCCGTTTTCCGGAAAGAAGGAAATCTATTTGTGATCCTCCTGCTGGTTTTGTTGGTTTATATGTGAAGGCCTTTACCCTTGGTAATCTTAGGGTTCCTCTTTCTCCATTCTTCCTGGCCATCTTAGATTATTACCAATGCCATATTTCCACTGTTCACCCTACCGGTATAGCAAAGATTATTGCTTTCCAGGTGCTTTGTAGTGCTAATCGTATAGAGCCTTCCATAGAGTTGTTTAATTCCTTCTATAAGCTAAAAGAATCTGGTTACTGGGTTACTGTGTCGAAGAATAGTGATCATGAGTTGTTTATTGACAGAGGTTAGGGATTGGAAAGATTTATTTGTTTTTGTTGGTCATTCGTTGATACCTCCTAGGCATAGGGGTTTGTTAGATGTGGATAGGTTGGCGTATAAGTCTATAGGTGTTCTACGTACCCGTAGTGTAAGGCAGGCTGATGTTGATCTTCTTTCCACCCACTACTAGAAACAGGGCTATCTTTGACCCGCTTTTTATGACCCACGCTAATAGATGACGCGCAAAGTGAGAAGTCATAAAAATAATGTCATAATTTGTAAAATCTGAAGGGTTTATGACACGCATTTTTTAGTGTCATAAAAAAAGGTAGGGTAACACGGGGCTACAGTGTCTTCTTATGTTCCCCATATAAAAGCTTATATTTTTTTTTTCAATCAGATCCAGAACGAAGCCTATATTTTTTTTCCAATCAGATCCAGAACGAAGCCCCAAAACCCTATAATTTTGGCAACGAAGAGGAGCTTCAAAATCGAAGCCCCAAAATCGAACTACTGCGTCTACACAAATCGAATCCCCAAAATCGAAGTCCCAAAATCGAAGCCCCAAAATCAAAGCCCCAAAATCGAAACCCTAAGTGTAAATGTTTTTTGTTTACACATGTTTTTTTTGTTTATTTTGGGTTTAGATCGATTGAAGCAGAAAAAATGTCGGATAGAGTAAAGGATAAATGAATAGCAGCGATTTGAATAAGAAAACTGAAACTAGGTGCCTAAGTTGTACAACAGGTGAGTTATTATGATTCGTACTACTGTCGTTTATATTATTCTAGTGCTTCGTTTCAGATCTTTAATCCTTATCATTTTATGTGATTTCAGGAAACAACGATTTGTGTATGGGACTAGGCTTGACAGCATTGCAAAGGTCACTGGAATCGTTAAATTTGATTTACATGCGGAACCTGAGGTTGGAAAAACAAAACTTGAGATTGGAGGAAACGTTCAAGGCATATATGATCTTGGGCAGGTAGATTTGGTTCAGAGGCAATTTTTGTTCCTCGAGTGCCTGGAGTCGATTCTGATGAGAGCACAGGGTATGTATACAGCTCCAATGATGCATCATTGTATAACATATTAGTCTATTCAAATATATCATGATATCTGTTTGTTTGTTTATGTATACAGGCAATTTTTTTTTTTTTGATTCACCTTTTTTTCTCTATTGGTTAAGTTAAAGTTACTGTTTTGATTGATCTTTCCATGTTATTCCCATTGTCGTGAATAGCAGGTATTGCAGAGTTTTTACAGAGAACAAGCGGGTTGTATCTATTATCTCAGCTGCAGATTTTGGCAAGGTTTGACTTATTCATTTACCAATAATTAGTGTAACATTTAAGCATTCAAGTATTCATAAACAACTATAAGTACTTTGGTTTATAATGAGCGAATAAGTATGAAAACATTCTTTGTAGTTTTGTTGTAAATATGTGAACAATTTACATGTATGATATTTAAATGGATCAAATTTATCACTGACTACTCTAAGTGGTTTGATCTATGTAGAATGTACTTTTTTTGTAGATGGACAACATGGTCTACTTCTATCCGGAGCTTTTGATTAGTTGAATTAGATGATTGTAGTGGTGAGTTATCTTTTAATGTGTAGACCTTTATATATCATAAAACTACCTATAGTAATATCTATAGAATTTTGTAGCAATAATTATTGATCTAATAAACCAAAACTTATGTATTTATAGAGAATAAGGAAAGATAATAAGGTCAAAAAAGATACATAACCCTTTAACTTTTTAACACTCCTCGTACGTGGTCTGGTGGGTGAAAAAATATTGTGCGATCAGAACAGGGTCAACTTTTCCTAAATCTTCAATTAATATTGAAAATACCGTACAGATTGTTGTTTTTATATATAAATCCGAATCAGGGCAGGGTGTGTAAACCCTACGCCGACCTGGGCCCAATTATTTGAGGGGTGAGAATTCCTCTAGTTCCTTAACTTTGGGAAGTCCTAAACCTTAAAATGTGTAGACCGTTTTTCTTAAATTTTAGTAATAAGATCTCATACTGATTCCTCATTTGATATTTATAGAATTTTGGCTCCAACGACGTACATATTCTTTACATCAGCAATTCCGGTTATATCATTTGGGGAACAACTAGAACGAAATACCGGTATGTAATATAGGAATATTATAAGCCACTGATTTATGTATTTCTTTTTCAAGTTGTTATTTGTTTAACATTGTGTGCTTGTTTTGGTATTTTCAGAAGGAGCATTAACGGCCGTTCAAACATTGGCTTCGACTGCAATATGTGGAATCATACATTCTATCATTGGAGGTCAACCGTTGTTGATTTTAGGTGTTGCTGAGCCTACTGTACTTATGTATACTTTCATGTATAACTTGTGACTTATTGTGAATTAACTTGTGACTTATTGTGAATTAGTACTTGAATTAATATATATATATATTATATATATATATATATATATATATGAAATGCGTTATTTTGATATTTGTGTTTTTAATTTTGTATTATCAGGTTTTTAATTCTCATTTAATAGAAAATTAGGAACTGAAAAAAATATTTTTAAAAAAAAAAAAATTAGGTTATGACACGCAAAAACGCACGTCATAAAAAGGGGTCATAAATGCGTGTCATAAGTGTGCGTCATAAGTGCGCGTCATAGACGGATGACGCCCAAATGCGGGTCATGAAAATTTATGACTGGTCCTTCCTTGACGCGCATTTGCGCGTCATCTGAGCCATTTATGACGCGCATTGCGGGTCAAGAATGGCCTTGTTTCTAGTAGTGACCTATGCCATTAAGCTATGTATATATCCTAAGGTTGTTTTGTTTAAGTCTGGTGTTGCTTCGTTTTAAGAACATGGTACTAGAGATTTCACCATTGAATGTGATGGTCAGGGTAGGTTACCTTATCTCTTATCTTGTTTCTTCCTTATTTCTTTTTATTGTAGTCTATAATTCGATTCGTCTTTTTCTGCAGAGATGGCCTTCAAACAAAGGATTGACAGGCAACCTGTATTGTCCAGTCTTGTGTTCAGGCCAGTGGCTCTTGCTCCACCTTCTACCCCGTCTTCTGTTGTCCAGGAGGGTTCTTCTTCTGGGGTATTGGCTGAGACACCTTTTCCTTTGGTTCAGGAACGGATTATTGAAGAGCAGGTTGTAGTGGAGGTGTCTGATGGTGTTGGTGAGGATGTTGAAGATTGACGATGTACCCCTCCGAGCCACCACACGAAGGGCATTATAACGAAGCACATTTACGAAGGGCGTAAGCACGAAGGTGCTTAACTCGATCAACTCAAATAAAAAGGATTAACATAAATCCTTTCCAAAGAATACAATCTCTTGCCTAGTCCAGAATATTCTAGGATATCCTCCTAAGGAAACTAGATCGGATAAACATGGCAATAAGAGATTAACACAAAGAAGGAAAGGGGAAAACCCTAACCTTCTCCTCCAAGGAACCTCCTCCTATAAAAGGAGGAGGACTCCTTCGCATACGGGAGGATATATTCGATATACAATATCGACAACATACACACGATCACCGATCAAAACCCTAAACTAAAACCCTAAGTCGAATATAATTCGACCATCACTTCAATCCACCTTCGTTGGCGTAAAGGAACACTGTTCCTACCTTCGGGGAATCGCCGACAAAGCCTAAAAACCCTTTAGGGTTTTTTCCAAGTCACCTTCGGCCTAAACTACCTCTCGACGCGATTTGGTGCACAATCATTTGGCGCCATCCGTGGGACCGATCAATAAGAAAAAACCCACCATCGTACCACGACATTGATTTACCAAAACCATGTTGAATCCCATCCAAAGTAGCGTAGAAATTTCCCGCAAAAATACAGAAAACTCTGAACCCATGATTCATCAGGAAATCACTTTCGGAACAAACCCACCTGTCTCTATACAAGAGCTATCATCCCCTATGTTCACTACCCCTATCGACAGAATGCTGCGAAGGCCCGAGGCAGACTACAAATCAAGCTATGATCCAAAACCAGTCGATAAAGGTAAAGCCTCTCTCTTGGAAAGAAGCAAAAAACAGAGGACCTCATCCAAGCAATCAAGGACAATAGACGAAGAGCGGCTTTTGGAAGATCCGGAGCTGTTGAAGGAAGCTCTCAAATATCTTAACAAACGGAAAGCAATTCAAAGGTCTGCCAAGGTGCTGAATTTCGATGAAGGGGTTGAAGACGAAGCTTATGGAACCCCGAAGATCCCATTTGCTTCTTCAAAGGAGCCCACTTCAGAAAATACGTGGTATGTTCCTCAAACTCCAGACTACCTTTCGAAGATACAGGGCAGAGCTTCGACCAATGAATACGAAGGAGCCACGGATAGGTTACAACGCTTCAAAAACTATTACCCGCATTGGGGATCTCCGGCGCCCTTCGGGTATAGTCCCGTTCCCCCTATGTGGTATCCAGGACCTCCGTATGATATTCCCGGAGGATACCCTATCCCATACTCACCTCAGCCACCATGGTATCTTCACCATGAAAATAATACCAGGGTAACACAATTGGCTATTGCCAAAGCTGGCCCGCCATTAAAGGAGCAGCCCTTTCCTCTAGAGAGCACTGCAGAAGGATCACCCCTAGCTGAGTGGATACAAAAATATCCCATGCCTAGCAATATGAAGTACCCAACTAACATGGAGCCCTACGAAGGGAAGGACGATCCGGATGACTTTCTACAATCATTCATAGGAGCTGCTGCTATGTACCAATGGAATGACCATGTAGCCTGCAAAGCTTTTGAATGGGTACTTAAAGGAGACGCAAGGGAGTGGTTCCGCAGCCTTCCGAAGGGATCAATCTCCAATTTTTTGGATTTAAAAGAGAAGTTCAAACTGTACTTCGGCCGAAAAGAGGCCCTAGTAAGGTCTTGCATCACCGTTCACAATATAAAGCAAAGAGAGGGCGAAGATGTCAGGGATTACCTAACAAGATATACCAAGGAAACGCAGAAAATACCTATGTTACCAGAAACACATAGAATTTCAGGTCTTGTTCATGGACTCCAAAGCCCCTCGACAAATAAGTACTTGGTCAGTGGACTTCCCAAAACGTATGAAGAGACAAGAGTCAAAGCATACACATGGTTGGACGCCCAAGATATGATAAAAGGAAGTGCCGAAGCTAGGTCATACTCATACGAATGCACCCCGAGGAGTAGGAAACAAAGCATCTTTTCTCCAGAGGAAAGTCCGAATGAATACTGGTTTCACGAAGGAAAAAGCAAACACATGGCCCAGACAAATCTTCCTAAGCTTCCCTCCAACCATGACCAGATAAAGGCAACTAGGACATCTACCGAAGGGTTATTAAGAGAAGATGCTAGTAAATCTAACCCCAAGGGTAATGCGGAAGAGAAAGCAACTAGGCCTCGGCCAAACAACAAGGGAAAGGGAATTATGATAGATGAAGAACCAAGAAAGATCCTGGACTTAGTAAACGAAGCAGCAGATGTGCCTCCATCTAAAGGAATCGTTATCAGAGACAGGAAGGAATCCGAAAATGGTAAAAAGAGATCATCGAAATCCCAAGGAGCAAGCTGAAAGGCACTTTCCAACGCCATAAGGATCGCTTCGGGGTAACTTAGAAACTACTCGCATAGCAATGAATGTAACAGGTTACCCCTTTAGATGAATAAACAACTTTCCTTTTAGGAACCTATGTAATCACATTGTGATTAATTTGATTTTTATTAGGACATTACATAAATTGTCATTACTTACAATTACGAAGGGTCGCTCCCTATCGTACTATATTTATTTACCGCATGCATATCCATATTAAGACATGTTCAATGAAACAAAGCATCTTTTCTCCAGAGGAAAGTCCGAATGAATACTGGTTTCACGAAGGAAAAAGCAAACACAAGGTCCAGATAAATCTTCCTAAGCTTCCCTCCAACCATGACCAGATAAAGGCAACTAGGACATCTACCGAAGGGTTATTAAGAGAAGATGCTAGTAAATCTAACCCCAAGGGTAATGCGGAAGAGAAAGCAACTAGGCCTCGGCCAAACAACAAGGGAAAGGGAATTATGATAGATGAAGAACCAAGAAAGATCCTGGACTTAGTAAACGAAGCAGCAGATGTGCCTCCATCTAAAGGAATCGTTATCAGAGACAGGAAGGAATCCGAAAATGGTAAAAAGAGATCATCGAAATCCCAAGGAGCAAGCTGAAAGGCACTTTCCAACGCCATAAGGATCGCTTCGGGGTAACTTAGAAACTACTCGCATAGCAATGAATGTAACAGGTTACCCCTTTAGATGAATAAACAACTTTCCTTTTAGGAACCTATGTAATCACATTGTGATTAATTTGATTTTTATTAGGACATTACATAAATTGTCATTACTTACAATTACGAAGGGTCGCTCCCTATCGTACTATATTTATTTACTGCATGCATATCCATATTAAGACATGTTATTCAAAGCATCTTTTCTCCAGAAGAAAGTCCGAATGAATACTGGTTTCACGAAGGAAAAAGCAAACACAAGGTCCAGATAAATCTTCCTAAGCTTCCCTCCAACCATGACCAGATAAAGGCAACTAGGACATCTACCGAAGGGTTATTAAGAGAAGATGCTAGTAAATCTAACCCCAAGGGTAATGCGGAAGAGAAAGCAACTAGGCCTCGGCCAAACAACAAGGGAAAGGGAATTATGATAGATGAAGAACCAAGAAAGATCCTGGACTTAGTAAACGAAGCAGCAGATGTGCCTCCATCTAAAGGAATCGTTATCAGAGACAGGAAGGAATCCGAAAATGGTAAAAAGAGATCATCGAAATCCCAAGGAGCAAGCTGAAAGGCACTTTCCAACGCCATAAGGATCGCTTCGGGGTAACTTAGAAACTACTCGCATAGCAATGAATGTAACAGGTTACCCCTTTAGATGAATAAACAACTTTCCTTTTAGGAACCTATGTAATCACATTGTGATTAATTTGATTTTTATTAGGACATTACATAAATTGTCATTACTTACAATTACGAAGGGTCGCTCCCTATCGTACTATATTTATTTACTGCATGCATATCCATATTAAGACATGTTATTCAAAATCTAAAATGTGTGATGGGGACGCCTACACAACATGAAGCTAAAATTGTGAAAAGATTACTATCTATCACAAAAAACATGCACCAAAAGAAAAAAGACATGGAATGAACGAAGGAAACTACCTTCGACACCATGCAAATTATAAGTAATCACCAAGACATGGAACGATCAAGTGGCGGAGCCCTTGAAACCATGCAATCATATATAAGCAACAACATAATGGCTCCTAAAGGGATCCTTGGCAAATCAATACAGACAAATTAGAAAAGCAATTATTGTTTCACACTTTGAAACAAAGAAAGTACGAGTGGCCAACATAAACCGCCAATCAACAGAAAGATTGCTAAAATATTGTTCAAAGGCACGCAGGCCAATCAAGGAATTGTTTAAGACATGTTCCACAAATTATCAAACAAAGCATCTCAGAAGCAGAAGTACCTTCGGGATAAGACTGGGATGTGTCAACAGCAGAAACATCGGGCGCAGAACGAAGGACAGCATCAGGGGCAGCAGCAATCTTATCTAGTTGAATATTAAGAAGTGATTCAAACGATGCCATGGGATCTGCAGTAAGCTTCTCAATGAAAGGAAAATTGACGCTTCGATAATTCTCTATTGCCACATTAATAGCATCAGCAGTGTTCTCTTTATACTCCGAGCGTGTGGACAAGTCAATCAAACCTTCTTCGCTCAACCCACGAAGCACTGAAGCTCTTTCATCATCCCTATTTGCAGAAATCACCTCTGCTAGCAGCTTCCCAAATTCCTCACTATCAATCAAGCCACGACATGCAAACGGAATCACTTCAGTCACCAGACCAGATCGCTGCGACTCATGCTTCCTGAAAGAGGCTGAAAGATTATGTGAGACTTCTTTCTCCATATTAAACCCAGCCATGGCCTTCGATAATTTCAACCTCAAATCGGCAAGTTCGTCTTCCTGAATCTTCACCTTAGCCTCCGCCTCCATAAGTTTCTCCTTCAACGACTTCACATCCCCCAGGTCTTTAATGGTGTCATTCATTGATTCTTGAAGCAAGGAACATTCTGTCTTTTTCTCCTCCAGCAGCTTTTCAGCCTCAGCTTGCACACCCAGCAGATGATTCAAACGAATGAGTATCTCAGAATCCATCATGTTCCTCTCATTCAAACGCTCCTTATAAAATTGGGCAAAAGCTCTAGTCTCCATTCGACAAATATCAACTGCAAGGATAAGAACATTTCAGGATCTAACAAAAAAATAATAAAATATAATAATAATAACGAAAGGGAAAAAGACAGAGCATTACTCGTGGCACCGGTCTCCTCCTCTGCAACTTTCTTCTTCTTCCTGGAAGTACTGGCATTCGAAGGTGCCTTCCTTACCCCTTTTACGAAGACGGGAAGCCACACCTCCGACATTGACACTAGCTTTCCCCTTCCGACCTCCAGTCACGACAACCTCTTCATCTTGATCAGGAGGAGTAGCAGTGTCCCCCTTAGGAGGAATAGGAGTTCCAGATGCAGAGCCAAGGTTAAAAGGAACACTCTCCCCAACCTTCGGGGTACGATCAACACTCAAAGGAGCATGAGAGGAAGAACCAGATGGTTCCTCGCCAGTACGGCCACCCTTTCTAACAAAGTTCTGAAAAGACATATCTGCAGAACATGTGAAAAGAAAGATCAGTTAAGGATACAATAATCAAAGGAAAAGAAAATCCATAGAACTCACCATCACTCATCTTCCCCAAGGAAAAGAAAATCATTAAGGAACATAATCAAAGTGAAAAGAAATCATTAAGGAACAATATCAAGTGAAAAGAAAGATCAGTTAAGGATACAATAATCAAAGGAAAAGAAAATCCATAGAACTCACCATCCAACTCATCTTCCCCAGCAGGCAATGCACTGATCACTTTGGCTTTGAACAAGACACTATCAGGGTACGACACAACTAAAACAGGGTGTTTAACAATTTCCTCAAACAACACCTTAGGATACCCACTATCAGGAACTGGCTCTACACTCTTCTTCAACACTTTCAAATTCTCCTTATTTAACAACACATCACAATTTTGGGGCAAAACATCGACACTTATGAAAATAAATTTGTCCTTCCACTCCCTTATATCTACACTACCAGAACCCTTAAGGAAACAAGAATTTTCCTTAGATCTAGTTGCTATGGTAACCCATTGCCCTGCGTCACAAGCATACGCAAATTTCCTAAATAGTTCCAATGATGGCTCACCACCATAAGCACGACATAAAACCTCGAAGGCCATAATCTTGAATGGCTCTGAGGATGCCAGCGGGACAAGTGATTCCCATAGTGTTTCAGAACGGACAAAAAGAAAGGGGTAAATGGATACCTAACATTACCATAGATAAAGGATTTCAGATATACACCGATAAAACCATCGGGAGGAGAAAGAATGTTTTGCTTACGATCAGGCAACCTACAAGATTCGATATGATCTGGAAAGAACCTATTTACGAAATCATTAAATTGATCCCGAGTAACGATTGAATAAGTTGTCTCTATGCCTACTTTTGACATTGAATCAAAAACAGTTTCGGAAGAAATATTACCTGAAGTAAATAATTAGGACGACGACGGCGATTGAAGAAGGGAAATTTGGAAACCTAAAATGAAGAAATGAGGAGGAGAAGGGGTGAAATAAAGGGGCGTAAGAGAAAAATAAAGAAAGTAGAATCTTTTTGAATTTTGAATTAGTGCCGCTCAAAACTTCCTTAGCAATCTAATCCAAGTATTTCACTTTCGCCGCCCGAATAAAAAGTCACCGATCTTCAACCCTCGTTGATTGCGAAAAGTGTACATTCAGTCCTTCTCAACAATAAACAGTGGATACAACCCGAAGACAAGCATGAGAAAAAGAAAATGCAACGTAGGTCGCACACCTCGTTCTTTGAGGATATTAACCAGGAAAAAAAACAAAAAGAAGAAAAATAAGGAAAGTAGAATCTTTTTGAATTTTGAATTAGTGCCGCTCAAAACTTCCTTAGCAATCTAATCCAAGTATTTCACTTTCGCCGCCCGAATAAAAAGTCACCGATCTTCAACCCTCGTTGATTGCGAAAAGTGTACATTCAGTCCTTCTCAACAATAAACAGTGGATACAACCCGAAGACAAGCATGAGAAAAAGAAAATGCAACGTAGGTCGCACACCTCGTTCTTTGAGGATATTAACCAGGAAAAAAAACAAAAAGAAGAAAAAGATGATAATTTCAAATAAATGAAGATGGCACAATCTTTAAAAGCTCTCACCTACCACTTCGATTTCCACGCAAAAGAAGACAAAAGGACTCCATTATCTTCCTAAAATTGTCAAAGACGGTCCCTGTACATACGGTCACCGATCTTTACCCCCTAGATGACGAATATGAGGTCTCCTTTGGTCCTACGTAACAAGGTTCAGCATTTTTTGAGTACAGGAAGAAAGGTAGAGTCTAAAATTATAGCCCTTGAAGCCTCTAACATTAGACCGGGGGGCTTGACGATGTACCCCTCCGAGCCACCACACGAAGGGCATTATAACGAAGCACATTTACGAAGGGCGTAAGCACGAAGGTGCTTAACTCGATCAACTCAAATAAAAAGGATTAACATAAATCCTTTCCAAAGAATACAATCTCTTGCCTAGTCCAGAATATTCTAGGATATCCTCCTAAGGAAACTAGATCGGATAAACATGGCAATAAGAGATTAACACAAAGAAGGAAAGGGAAAAACCCTAACCTTCTCCTCCAAGGAACCTCTTCCTATAAAAGGAGGAGGACTCCTTCGCATACGGGAGGATATATTCGATATACAATATCGACAACATACACACGATCACCGATCAAAACCCTAAACTAAAACCCTTTAGGGTTTTTTCCAAGTCACCTTCGGCCTAAACTACCTCTCGACGCGATTTGGTGCACAATCAAAGATGTTGCCCAGAAGAATACTGTTGCCAGCCGTCTGAAGAAGAGAAAGAAGTCGTCCAAAGGCGTTAGCAGTTCCCGAGCAAAGAAATCAAAGGCAAAACGTGTTGAAGTACCTGAGCAGACTACTTGTAAGTGCTCCTTAGTCTTTTCCCTTTTTTGTTTCTTTTACTTTGTCAGTAATTATCTATTTTCCTTTCTTTGCAGCCTTCGACCCTTTTGGGGAGGCTCTCGACGCTGCTTCTTGCCATCGTTCTATATAGAGCATTGCTCCTTCTAGATGGGTCACCGATTTGATGAATATGGAGATCCAGAGCTTTCCCCCTTCTTTAACCGCTCCATTTTTTGCAGTGCCATTGTTGGTAGTGCTCTGGATGCAAGATTGCGGGAAATTTCTGAGGAGTCTGGGCCATCGAAGGAGCAATATGAGAGGCTGATGTCGGAGAAGCATTCTCTTGAAATGAAGGTAGCTGAGCTGGAGGTGGACTGTGGAGGCCTTCAATCTGAATTGGATACCGCACGGGCAGTCATTGTGGAGAAGGAGAAGGAGGTGGATGTTCTTTCAAGCTAGGTTCAGGAGAAGGATGCGCTACTGAAAGGGGCACAGGATGCACTTGCAAAGCAATCTGGGAAGTATGGGAGGTTAATTGTTGAGGTGATTCCCCATGTCTACAAGTCATTCCTCCATAGTCCTGAAGTTGGTGCATTGCTGTCTAAGGTGTGCAATGAGAACAGAGTTGACGCAGAAGCAGGGTTGATGCATGCTTTGGCTGGTGAAGGCGTTATAAATTTGGAAGGTCGTGGCATTCCTGAGGACACAGTCGGGCGTCTAGACTCCGCGTTGGACGAATTAGCGAATATTGACTCTGCATACCTTCGCAAGTTAGCATCCGACCCTGAAGCCTCTCCATCTGACCTTCTGCAGGTTGCTCCTTGATCCTTTTGACATTCTCCTGTTTGGATTTGGAACTTTCTGATAACTTTTTGTGGTTTGTAAACAATCTTGGTGGCCTGTGTGCCTTTAAACAATTTGGTGAATATTTAACCGGCCTCCCTTTGTGTTGGGGGAGGTCTCTGTATATACTTCTTTGGTACCTGCAATTATCATATTTAACCGTACCCTTAACTTCTTTATAATGATGAGTCCGTCTTTGAGTGGTTTTTTGTGTTTGGCCTATCCCTTTTATTTTGGGGAGGCTCTTTTTGTTGCTTCATGAATGTCTTAATGGGCGTCCCCTTGAACATGTGCATGAAGTCTCTTTTTCTTTTTTTTTTTTTTTTTTTTTTTTTTTTTTTTTTTTTTTTTTTTTTTTTTTTTTTTTTTTTTTTTTTTTTTTTTTTTTTTTTTTTTTTTTTTTTTTTTTTTTTTTTTTTTTTTTTTTTTTTTTTTTTTTTTTTTTTTTTTTTTTTTTTTTTTTTTTTTTTTTTTTTTTTTTTTTTTTTTTTTTTTTTTTTTTTTTTTTTTTTTTTTTTTTTTTTTTTTTTTTTTTTTTTTTTTTTTTTTTTTTTTTTTTTTTTTTTTTTTTTTTTTTTTTTTTTTTTTTTTTTTTTTTTTTTTTTTTTTTTTTTTTTTTTTTTTTTTTTTTTTTTTTTTTTTTTTTTTTTTTTTTTTTTTTTTTTTTTTTTTTTTTTTTTTTTTTTTTTTTTTTTTTTTTTTTTTTTTTTTTTTTTTTTTTTTTTTTTTTTTTTTTTTTTTTTTTTTTTTTTTTTTTTTTTTTTTTTTTTTTTTTTTTTTTTTTTTTTTTTTTTTTTTTTTTTTTTTTTTTTTTTTTTTTTTTTTTTTTTTTTTTTTTTTTTTTTTTTTTTTTTTTTTTTTTTTTTTTTTTTTTTTTTTTTTTTTTTTTTTTTTTTTTTTTTTTTTTTTTTTTTTTTTTTTTTTTTTTTTTTTTTTTTTTTTTTTTTTTTTTTTTTTTTTTTTTTTTTTTTTTTTTTTTTTTTTTTTTTTTTTTTTTTTTTTTTTTTTTTTTTTTTTTTTTTTTTTTTTTTTTTTTTTTTTTTTTTTTTTTTTTTTTTTTTTTTTTTTTTTTTTTTTTTTTTTTTTTTTTTTTTTTTTTTTTTTTTTTTTTTTCATTCTGTGTTTTGTTTTTTCTGTTTTCTCAACTTCATTTTTTATCCTTGTTGCTTGGCGGATACCTTTAACTGGGTGATCCAGTTTTCCCGATTCCACAGCTTCTTCTATGGCTTTCCTTAGATTTCTGCAATTGTTTGTGTCATGCCCATGGTCTCTGTGATATTCACAGTATTTATCCATGTTCTTCTTTTTTGTTATGAGCTTATTTGGGATCCGTAAAGTTGAAGCAACTCGCTCCGTGGCCAGAATTTGCTTTGGTGTTTGATTGATCAAATAATCGCACTATGGCTCAACCGGAGGTGTGAGTAGGGTTTTAGGTGTTTTGTGGGCGATTCCCTTCCGGTCATAGGGTCGTAGGCCGCTTTACGCCTGTTATAGTTGGTCTGAGCCGATTGGTCGGGCTTAGGGATTTAGATATCGAATGTGTCGGTGGTTAAGGTTTTGATATGTTGAGTATCATTTCATGTCGTATGGCACCTCCTCTATTTATATAGAGGGTAAAGCCTTGGAGAGGAAGATATAGATTTAGGGTAAATCTCTTCCTCTTATTCGTGATATCTTCTAAGTATGGAAGATATGTTTTGGACTCTTGGAACCGTGTCCTAGTTTATAGGAGTGTTTGATATCATTCCCTTATTGGGAGTTCGGATAAACATGGAAAGTATTTATGTGTATTCGTTTGTTATTATCTTTGAGAGCTCCGGAGTTTCGGAGGTATACATCGTAGCTTCGGCTACGGATAAGTCTGCTTGGTATAATGTATTAGTACCTTCGCTGCTTACAAAGGGTCCTTCGTATCCAGTCTTTTATACGGAGGTAAAGCTCCGTATACGGTATATCATCAAGCCCCCCAGTCTGATGGGAGAGTCTATCTGTAGAGTATCGCATTAGACTTCAAAAATAATAAATAAATAAGAGCATACCTGCGTAACCGGAGCTTCGAAAGAGCTATGGTTTTGGGTGCTCCGTATCTTCTTTGGAACTCTTTTTAAGGGTAAAATTGTCATTTTACCATGCTGCGTATATATCCCATCAAGAGTTTAATTCGTGCGCGCTTATCTCGAGGAGAAAACCAATCGACGGTTTGGGTCGGTTATGCGCCGATTTTTCAAACCATCCATTTTGTCTCCTATTTAAGTTTGACGACTCCGAAGATTTTCTTTTCCACTTCTTTTGCAACTGCTCTCCCTTCCCAACTCTCTTTTCTTTATTATCAGAATCATTCGTTCCTCTCGTTCAATCTTCTTCATACTTATGGATCGTAATCATTTTCGCATCATTAGTACCACGTATTCGGAGATGACGGAGGACGATGTCGCGTGGTTTCGTCAGTGCTTCTGCCGCCCTAACGATCCTGAGATTAGGGTTCCGGGCCGATCAGAATCGATTCTTCATGCGCCTCCTGGGTTCATAGGTATGTACACCGCTCCCTTTTCCGGTGGTAATCTTAGGTTTCCTTTGTCCCCTTGGTTATTAGGGTTACTTGATTTCCATGATCTGTATTTGTCTGCGGTGCATCCTTTAGCGATTACTATGATAATGTCGTTTATCATTATTTGTTGTGCGTATGAGATAGAGCCCATGATAAGTGTTTTTCGATATTTTTTGGTGTTCGTGATGGTTGGGTTATAGTGGAGGAGAGGCCTGGTAGGTTATTTTTTGATGTAGGGGATTCTGATATGTTGAACTGGAGGCCTGGGTTTTTGTTTATTAGCGAGGAATACATTCATCCGCTATATAGGGGTTTGTTGGATACGAGTAGGTTGGTGTCGGGGATATCTTTTGAGGACAATGTGCATGACTGGGTTACTCTTGATAATGCATTGGTCCGTCAGGTGCATTGTTAGAAATCCAAAAATAGTGATAAATTGTAATCTAGATTAGAGGAATTTCTTGTTGTTAATTCATAGATAAATGATTACTAAGGTTGAGGGGCTAATTGTGACAATTAGCATAATTGTAGAATTAGACTATAAATAGCCCTCTCATACCTTAGAGATTATAACAATTACTCATAACATTTACACATAATCTTAATACCAGTGAATTCACACACAGTTACCTTTGATTCTCTCTAAAACACACACAAACACCAAGAACACACACTATCCAAACCGCCATTGATCGTTTCATTTCAAGATCACTTCATTTCAAGAACATTTTCATTTCAAGACCGTTTCATTCTCAAGACCGTTTCATTTCAAGATCATTTCATTTCAAGAACATTTCATTTCAAGACCGTTTCATTTCAAGACCGTTTCATTTCAAGATCATTTCATTTCAAGAACATTTTCATTTCAAGACCGTTTCATTTTCAAGACCGTTTCATTTCAAGATCATTTCACTTCAAGATCATTTCATTCCAAGATCATTTCATTTCAAGATCATTTCATTTCAAGATCATTTCACTTCAAGATCATTTCACTTCAAGATCATTTCATTTCAAGACCGTTTCATTTCAAGATCATTTCATTTCAAGAACCTTTCATTTCAAGACCGTTTCATTTCAAGACCGTTTCATTTCAAGACCGTTTCATTTCAAGATCATTTCATTTCAAGACCGTTTCATTTTCAAGATCATTTCATTTCAAGATCATTTCATTTCAAGACCGTTTCATTTTCAAGATCATTTCATTTCAAGATCATTGTCATTTCAAGACCGTTTCATTTTCAAGATCATTTCATTTCAAGATCATTGTCATTTCAAGACCGTTTCATTTTCAAGATCATTTCATTTCAAGATCATTTCACTTCAAAATCATTTCATTCCAAGATCATTTCATTTCAAGATCATTTCATTTCAAGATCATTTCACTTCAAGATCATTTCACTTCAAGATCATTTCATTTCAAGATCATTTCATTTCAAGATCATTTCACTTCAAGATCATTTCACTTCAAGACCGTTTCATTTTCAAGATCATTTCATTTCAAGATCATTTCATTTCAAGACCGTTTCATTTTCAAGATCATTTCATTTCAAGATCATTTTCATTTCAAGACCGTTTCATTTTCAAGATCATTTCATTTCAAGATCATTGTCATTTCAAGACCGTTTCATTTTCAAGATCATTTCATTTCAAGATCATTTTCATTTCAAGACCGTTTCATTTTCAAGACCGTTTCATTTCAAGATCGTTTCAATTCAAGACCTTTCATTTCATTTTCATTTCAAGACCGTTTCATTTTCAAGACCGTTTCATTCTCAAGACCGTTTCATTTCAAGATCATTTCATTTCAAGATCATTTCATTTCAAGATCATTTCATTTCAAGACCGTTTCATTTTCAAGACCGTTTCATTTCAAGATCATTTCATTTCAAGATCATTTCATTTCAAGACCGTTTCATTTTCAAGATCATTTCATTTCAAGATCATTGTCATTTCAAGACCGTTTCATTTTCAAGATCATTTCATTTCAAGACCGTTTCATTTCAAGATCATTTCATTTCAAGACCGTTTCATTTCAAGATCATTTCATTTCAAGATCATTGTCATTTCAAGACCGTTTCATTTTCAAGATCATTTCATTTCAAGATCATTGTCATTTCAAGACCGTTTCATTTTCAAGATCATTTCATTTCAAGATCATTGTCATTTCAAGACCGTTTCATTTCAAGACCGTTTCATTTTCAAGACCGTTTCATTTCAAGATCAGTTTCATTTCAAGACCGTTTCATTTCAAGACCGTTTCATTTCAAGATCATTTCACTTCAAAATCATTTCATTCCAAGATCATTTCATTTCAAGATCATTTCATTTCAAGATCATTTCACTTCAAGACCGTTTCATTTTCAAGACCGTTTCATTTCAAGACCGTTTCACTTCAAGATCATTTCATTTCAAGACCTTTCATTTCAAGACCGTTTCATTTCAAGACCGTTTCATTTTCAAGACCGTTTCATTTCAAGATCATTTCATTTCAAGACCGTTTCATTTCAAGATCATTTCATTTCAAGACCGTTTCATTTTCAAGATCATTTCATTTCAAGACCGTTTCATTTCAAGATCATTTCATTTCAAGACCGTTTCATTTCAAGACCGTTTCATTTCAAGATCGTTTCAATTTCAAGAACCTTTCATTTCAAGTCATTTCATTTCAAGACCGTTTCATTTCAAGATCATTTCATTTCAAGACCGTTTCATTTCAAGACCGTTTCATTTCAAGATCATTTCATTTCAAGAACATTTTCATTTCAAGACCGTTTCATTTTCAAGACCGTTTCAATTCAAGATCGTTTCAATTTCAAGACCGTTTCATTTCAAGATCCGTTTCATTTCAAGACATTTCATTTCAAGACCGTTTCATTTTCAAGACCGTTTCATTTCAAGATCATTTCATTTCAAGACCGTTTCATTTCAAGATCATTTCATTTCAAGAACTTTTCATTTCAAGACCGTTTCATTCTCAAGACCGTTTCATTTCAAGATCATTTCATTTCAAGAACATTTTTCATTTCAAGACCGTTTCATTTTCAAGACCGTTTCATTTCAAGATCGTTTCATTTCAAGACCGTTTCATTTTCAAGATCATTTCATTTCAAGATCATTTCATTTCAAGACCGTTTCATTTTCAAGATCATTTCATTTCAAGATCATTGTCATTTCAAGACCGTTTCATTTTCAAGATCATTTCATTTCAAGATCATTTCATTTCAAGACCGTTTCATTTCAAGATCATTTCATTTCAAGACCGTTTCATTTCAAGATCATTTCATTTCAAGACCTTTCATTTCAAGATCATTTCATTTCAAGACCGTTTCATTTCAAGATCATTTCATTTCAAGATCATTTCATTTCAAGATCATTTCATTTCGACTGTTTTTTCAAGATCGTTTCATTTTCTGTTCTTAATACAATTCAATTTTTCAAATCAAATCAATTTCAAAATGACTTCTCGTGAAGCATTGGCATTGGGTTCAGATACAAGACCTCCAGTTCTCTACCGTGGTTCCTATGGACTATGGAAGAAAAGATTTATGGACTATGTGGAAAGTCAAACAAATGGTCATATGATGAAAGATTCCATCCTTAATGGACTTGCCGTTCATCGCCATCCCACTACTGATGCAATAATTCTAACTCCTGATCTTTTGAATGCTGAACAAAAAGATCGAACAGCTGCAGATAACAGAGCTAGGTCATGCTTATACAAAGCTCTACCGGATGAAATCTATGGCTCTGTTGACTCTTATGATACGGCCAAGGAGATTTGGGATGAGGTGGCTAGACAGATGGAAGGAGCTGACGTGACTTCGACGATAAGATTGACCAATATTTTGACTGAGTTTGACAACTTCGCGAAATTGCCTAATGAAACTCTTGAAGCTGTCTACTACAGATTCTGCAATGTCATAAATGAGCTGAGGAAGAACAATGTCAAGAAAACAGAGATTGAGCTAAACATCAAATTCATCAAAGCTCTTGGTCCAGAATGGGAAGATTTTGGAACACAGATCAAGCAACATCAAAATCTGACCAAGTTCACCATTCATACTCTTTATGAATCTTTCAAACTCAATGAAAACCAAGTCCTAAACAAAGCTTCATCAAACAAAATGCCAGAAGTTGTATCTTCTGATCCTTTGGCATTGATAGTTGAGAAGAAGATTTCTGAAGCTCTTAACAGGCAAATGGTAGTTGTTTCTTCGTCTGATGAGGAGGGAGATGATCTGATGGCTACAAGAGATGGTGTTTCAGATGAACTATATCAAGCTCTTGCCGCGGTAACAAAGCATTTCAAGAGGAAATTTTACAAAGCGAGGCCAACAAACAACAATCTCCGCACTTCTTCTACAAGTGCATTTCCCAAGAAGGAACATTATCATCCAAGGAGTAATGAGCAAGGTGAAGCTAATGGATCAAGGTATGGTGAAAAGAAGGAAATCTATGAGAAACAAGTTGTTGAGAAGGGTAAGGCATCAGACAAAAAGTGCTACAATTGTGGAATTCCTGGACATTTTGCTGTTGATTGCAAACAACCTCGAAAGCGGAACTATGAGTATTACAAGCAGAAGATGCTGTTAGCCAAACAAGTCGAAGCAGGACATGCATTGCTAGCTGAAGATGACAAATGGCTGTTACTCACAGATGATGAAGATCAAGATCTCTCTGCTAATGTTTGCTATATGGCAAGGTTGGCCAAGAACAAAGACTTTAAAGAAGAAAGCACTGATGATGAATACCCAGATGATGAGGTAAATCTCGACTCTACTTTTTCTTTGATTAAGGACAAAGAGTCATGTAGATTAGCTTTATCAGATTTAACAACTCATATCAATTCTTTAGCCAACAAAAACAAAAAGTTGAAAAATAGCATTTCATTTTCTAAAAGTGAATTTTCAAAACTTATTGAAGAACATTCAAAATTACTTTTTGAACATGAAGCTATTAAACAAGATTTTCAAGCTTACAAAGATAAGATGTTGGTTAAAGAATGTGAGTTGAATGTCTCTCCTGATTCTAAATTATTACAAAAATGTCAAAATCTTGAAAAGACCATTCATGATCTTGAAAAGGCCAATCAAGATCTTGAAATTCAAAAGACCAATGAATGGCTTCGGGCAAATGCAAGACAAATGGATGTTGATATTCTTAATAAAAAACTCCAAGAAGCTAAACCAAACAATGTTGAATTCGAAAGGAAGATTTCTGAAGCTCTTAACAGGCAAATGGTAGTTGTTTCTTCGTCTGATGAGGAGGGAGATGATCTGATGGCTACAAGAGATGGTGTTTCAGATGAACTATATCAAGCTCTTGCCGCGGTAACAAAGCATTTCAAGAGGAAATTTTACAAAGCGAGGCCAACAAACAACAATCTCCGCACTTCTTCTACAAGTGCATTTCCCAAGAAGGAACATTATCATCCAAGGAGTAATGAGCAAGGTGAAGCTAATGGATCAAGGTATGGTGAAAAGAAGGAAATCTATGAGAAACAAGTTGTTGAGAAGGGTAAGGCATCAGACAAAAAGTGCTACAATTGTGGAATTCCTGGACATTTTGCTGTTGATTGCAAACAACCTCGAAAGCGGAACTATGAGTATTACAAGCAGAAGATGCTGTTAGCCAAACAAGTCGAAGCAGGACATGCATTGCTAGCTGAAGATGACAAATGGCTGTTACTCACAGATGATGAAGATCAAGATCTCTCTGCTAATGTTTGCTATATGGCAAGGTTGGCCAAGAACAAAGACTTTAAAGAAGAAAGCACTGATGATGAATACCCAGATGATGAGGTAAATCTCGACTCTACTTTTTCTTTGATTAAGGACAAAGAGTCATGTAGATTAGCTTTATCAGATTTAACAACTCATATCAATTCTTTAGCCAACAAAAACAAAAAGTTGAAAAATAGCATTTCATTTTCTAAAAGTGAATTTTCAAAACTTATTGAAGAACATTCAAAATTACTTTTTGAACATGAAGCTATTAAACAAGATTTTCAAGCTTACAAAGATAAGATGTTGGTTAAAGAATGTGAGTTGAATGTCTCTCCTGATTCTAAATTATTACAAAAATGTCAAAATCTTGAAAAGACCATTCATGATCTTGAAAAGGCCAATCAAGATCTTGAAATTCAAAAGACCAATGAATGGCTTCGGGCAAATGCAAGACAAATGGATGTTGATATTCTTAATAAAAAACTCCAAGAAGCTAAACCAAACAATGTTGAATTCGAAAGGAAGATTTCTGATTTAAATCATAATTGTTTTCTAAAAGGCATTGAGATTGAGAATCTTGAAAAACAAGTTGAGGAATTTAAAAAGAATATACTTTTCTATCAAGAAAAGTTATATAAAGTTGAACAAAATCCTCTCTTGAATTTCACTGCCTATTTCAACAAGTCAAAAATTGACAAAACAGAATTTCTTCTAGGGTTGGGATTTGAGAATATCACACCATTGCAAAAAGCCAAAAAGGAAATTGAACCCTTGTATGATGAAAAATTCCTGGACATTTTGCTGTTGATTGCAAACAACCTCGAAAGCGGAACTATGAGTATTACAAGCAGAAGATGCTGTTAGCCAAACAAGTCGAAGCAGGACATGCATTGCTAGCTGAAGATGACAAATGGCTGTTACTCACAGATGATGAAGATCAAGATCTCTCTGCTAATGTTTGCTATATGGCAAGGTTGGCCAAGAACAAAGACTTTAAAGAAGAAAGCACTGATGATGAATACCCAGATGATGAGGTAAATCTCGACTCTACTTTTTCTTTGATTAAGGACAAAGAGTCATGTAGATTAGCTTTATCAGATTTAACAACTCATATCAATTCTTTAGCCAACAAAAACAAAAAGTTGAAAAATAGCATTTCATTTTCTAAAAGTGAATTTTCAAAACTTATTGAAGAACATTCAAAATTACTTTTTGAACATGAAGCTATTAAACAAGATTTTCAAGCTTACAAAGATAAGATGTTGGTTAAAGAATGTGAGTTGAATGTCTCTCCTGATTCTAAATTATTACAAAAATGTCAAAATCTTGAAAAGACCATTCATGATCTTGAAAAGGCCAATCAAGATCTTGAAATTCAAAAGACCAATGAATGGCTTCGGGCAAATGCAAGACAAATGGATGTTGATATTCTTAATAAAAAACTCCAAGAAGCTAAACCAAACAATGTTGAATTCGAAAGGAAGATTTCTGATTTAAATCATAATTGTTTTCTAAAAGGCATTGAGATTGAGAATCTTGAAAAACAAGTTGAGGAATTTAAAAAGAATATACTTTTCTATCAAGAAAAGTTATATAAAGTTGAACAAAATCCTCTCTTGAATTTCACTGCCTATTTCAACAAGTCAAAAATTGACAAAACAGAATTTCTTCTAGGGTTGGGATTTGAGAATATCACACCATTGCAAAAAGCCAAAAAGGAAATTGAACCCTTGTATGATGAAAAATTCCTACGACTTGGTATGATACAACAATTTATTCGTCCATTGGATGACGAATTTGAGACTGATGAAGTTGAGAGAATACCAAAACAAGAATTTTTGGTTAATTATGATGCAATAAATGATTCATACAAAACAAAAGAGTCTTCAATTTTCAAATTGGAAGAAATTGAATCAAATTTTCAAAACCAAGAATCTGTCTGTACTCCACCTAAACCAACTAAAATGTATTTTCCAACCACATTTTTGGAAAAACAAATAGAAGGTTTACAACAAAAGGTAGAATCTCAACAAAAAGTTATTGATCATCTCAAGTCTCAAAGTCCGAATTCAGAGGATAAATGTATTGTTGTTGATACTAAGAAAGTTTGTGAGAATGTTTCTACTCAAACTGACCAAAGTGCTTTAGTAGACAATTCTACCCAAACTACTTGTGATTCATCTACCAATACCTCTACCCAGACCTTGACTGATTTTCTTGAATGTACTTGTCAAAATACTGCTACATTTATAGCTGAGAATTATGTGCAATCTGATTTTTCTAATGAAGAACTTGCACATAGTTTAGTTTTGATATGGTACTTCTATAGGTTTTTCACATGCAACAATGTTGATGAGTTAGTTGTTCACCCTAAGCCTAGTGCTAGTATAGGTGTTGATACCTCTACTCAATTTTTTTGTGAAACCAAAGATGTGTCAGTTCAAGTTGACCTAATTTCCGAGACTAACCATGATGTGAAGTTGGACACCAAGATTCCTGATTTTTCAAAAGATTTCACGAAAGATGATTTTGATAAATTCATGGAGGGAGAATATGTTTTTGATTCAGAAACTGAGAAAAAGATTGAATCTACCAAAATCAAAGTGAAAACAAAAGTGGAATCACAAAAACCATTGTCCAAAGCTCCAACTTCATATTACTCAAAGAAACGAGTTAAGACCAAACTCGTGAAGACTGAACCAAAGACCATTAAGTTAGAAACCTTTGTTGCTACCCCAGTGAAACATGTCAAAGAGGAACAAGCTGAGAACCCACACAGGACAAAGTACACCAAAGTGAAACTTCCGAAAGACTATCCTAATGCTTCTCAATCTAGCTCTCAATCTAGTTCTATACCTAAGGTGTCTAAGTCTAGCACAGTTTCGCTAACTAAGGATGCATCAAATGGTACAACTAGATATAAGGATAGATATGGATGGTTTTCTCATGATAAACCAAAGAAGCAAGAAGTTTCCTCACCTCCAAAAGATTCCAAAAAGATGAAAGTGTTTAAAACTTCTAGTTCTAATCTTCTTAAATTCAATTCAACAGGTGGAAAGAGCATAACTAATGGTGCTAGATGGGTTGCTAATACTTTAGTACCTAAGTTCACTAGTAATCAAAAGGATGTTGAGAAAAAGAAGAAAAGAAAGAGGAGAAAGAATGTTAATAGGAGGAAGGGTGTTCATGTTTATCAAAACAATTTTTCTTTGTCAAATAATGTTGAAAATACCAAGGCAAGACCTTGTGAGCTTGTAAACAATCTTAATTGTCGTACTTGTGTATCTAATGTTAATGCTTGTAGACATGTTACTTTTAATTCTCATGTGAATGTTCGTACTTTTTATTCAAATGTGTTTGTTGATAATGTGCTTGTCAATGCTTATGTTGATTCAAAAACATGTTTGAATGCGATTCCTAAGTTATATACCCTGCCTGTTTTAACTAACCATAAAGGACCCGTCTTCAAGTGGGTACCTAAAAACGGTTAAATTTCTTTGATTGCAGGAAATAACCATCTGTGTTTGGATACTCGATTCCGGGTGTTCGAAGCACATGACTGGAAATAAATCTTTGCTCAAGAATTTTGTTGAAAGATTCATGGGAACAGTTCGCTTTGGAAACAACAATTTCGCTCCTATCTTAGGTTATGGAGACATTGAAAGAAATGGAATTATCATCAAGAAAGTTCACTATGTTGAAGGATTAAGTCACAACTTGTTCAGTGTTGGACAATTCTGTGATAACAATCTTCAAGTTCTGTTTCGAAAATCTCTTTGCAAAGTCCAAACTCTAGATGGAGTTGATATTCTTTGTGGTGACCGTGATGATAATCTCTTTACCGTCAATCTCGATGATAACCAACCAACCGATAATATTTGTCTCATTTCAAAGGCTGCTTCAAAGAATTCTTGGTTATGGCATAGAAGGCTGTCGCATCTGAATTTTCAAACCATCAATATTTTGGTCAACAAGCATCTTGTTAAAGGCTTACCTGACTATAAGTATGAAAGTGAACATGTTTGTCCTTCTTGTGCTGTTGGGAAGATTAAGAGAGCTTCTCATAAACCGAAGAAATCTCCAAATTCTTTAGCACCTCTTCATTTGCTTCACATGGATCTTTGTGGGCCGATGAAAGTACAAAGCCGAAATGGGAAGAAATACATCTTGGTTATTGTTGATGATTATTCAAGATATACTTGGGTCAAGTTCCTTGCATCCAAAGATGAAACAACTCAGATGTTGATAGATTTCATCACTAATACTCAAGTAAATCTTCAACTTCCAGTTCGTTACATCCGTTCGGATAACGGAACTGAGTTCAAGAATGCTGTTTTTGATGAATTCTGCAAATCCAAAGGTATTACTCATCAATTCTCAGCAGTTCGCACCCCACAACAAAACGGTGTTGTTGAAAGGAGAAATCGATCGCTGGTGGAAGCAGCAAGGACAATGCTTGCTTATTCCAAATTGCCATCCAATATGTGGGCTGAAGCTGTTGACACTGCATGTCACACTCAGAATCGGTCCATTATCAATCAGCGTTTCGAAAAGACTCCTTATGAGGTCATTAACAAACGCAAACCCAACATCAACTACTTTCATATATTTGGGTGTGTTTGTTATACTTTGAATGATCGGGAGAATCTTGGAAAGTTCGAGAAGAAAGGTGATGAAGGATATTTTGTTGGTTATTCCAAAACATCAATTGCCTATCGAATCTATAACCGTCGAACCAACACAATTCAAGAAACAATGAATGTTTGGTTTGATGAGATGTCAGGCATGATTTTTGAGCAAGAAGGTTTGCTGCCAACAAGTAATGATCCAAGAACTTCAAGTACTTCTACAAGGAATTCTACCTTAGCTTCAAAATTCAAGAAGTTTCCAACTCCAACAAGTGATGAATTAGATATTCTTTTTGAAGAATTCTATAATTCAAAACCGATTCATGATCAAGAACCTCAAGTCATCGTTGAACCAATTCAAACCAATGAACCTCTTCATAACAACGATCCAGTTCCTGACAACATTCATGAATCTTCATCAAGTTTTTCTGAGCAAGAATTCTTTTCTAATGATTCTTCTCCATCATCCTCTCCTGATAATTCTTCTCAAGTGAATGTTCAAGAACAACCTTCTCGAATTACTCAGACAACAAATCCGTTGAACACTCCAAATGTGTATGTACCACTTGACTTTGATCATCCAGCTTATGAGGAAAGAATTACACCAAGTTATGATTCCATCTCTCAACAAAACTCAAGTTTCAATGATGATAATGTTGATCTTCAACAACAAGATCCTCTTCCTCATGCTCACAAGTGGACACGTATGCAGAAAGATCATCCTACTGATCAAATAATTGGAGATCCACAAGCAGGAGTAACTACTCGTACCTCAGTAAATGAGTGTCTTGTTGCACTTTCTCTTAGCAACATCGAACCCAAAACCGTATCTGAAGCTCTTCGTGATCCAGAGTGGGTTAAGGCAATGCAAGATGAACTCGCGCAATTTGAAAGACTGAAGGTATGGAGATTAGTTCCAAATCCTAGAAAAGATGATCCAATAGGAACAAAGTGGATATTCAAAAACAAAAAGGATGAGAATGGAGTGGTAGTAAGGAATAAAGCTCGACTTGTTGCAAAGGGTTATTGCCAACAACCTGGTGTTGACTTTGACGAAACTTTTGCTCCAGTAGCAAGAATGGAGGCCATTCGGATATTCTTAGCTTATGCCGCATTCAGAAACTTTACTGTGTTTCAAATGGATGTGAAGACTGCTTTCTTGAATGGTGACCTCAAAGAAGAAGTTTACGTTGATCAACCGGAAGGTTTTGTTGATCCTCAAAGGCCAAACCATGTCTACAAGTTAGACAAGGCTCTCTACGGTCTTAAGCAAGCACCCCGAGCATGGTATGATTCTTTAACTACTTTCTTACTAAGAGGTGGCTTTACCAAAGGCACAATTGACCCTACCTTGTTCATTCGCAAACAAGGTAAGCACGTTCTACTTGTTCAAATATATGTTGATGACATTATCTTTGGGTCGACCAGTCAAACATTTTGCCGAAACTTTTCTCTCCTATGAATAAATTTTTTTTTCAAACTTTCAATTATTGATATGAGAAGCAAAGGATCGAACGCCTTTGTGTACTCCCTTGTTGTCTCATCTTGAACAATTGATTGGATTTTCATTTTGCTTAAACGTTTTAATTGCCTCCAACTTGTTGTTGTAAGATGCGAAGGATTGAACGCCTTTGTGTACTCCCTTGTTGTCTCATCTTGAACAATTGATTGGATTTTCATTTTGCTTAAACGTTTTAATTGCCTCCAACTTGTTGTTGTAAGATGCGAAGGATTGAACGCCTTTGTGTACTCCCTTGTTGTCTCATCTTGAACAATTGATTGGATTTTCATTTTGCTTAAACGTTTTAATTGCCTCCAACTTGTTGTTGTAAGATGCGAAGGATTGAACGCCTTTGTGTACTCCCTTGTTGTCTCATCTTGAACAATTGATTGGATTTTCATTTTGCTTAAACGTTTTAATTGCCTCCAACTTGTTGTTGTAAGATGCGAAGGATTGAACGCCTTTGTGTACTCCCTTGTTGTCTCATCTTGAACAATTGATTGGATTTTCATTTTGCTTAAACGTTTTAATTGCCTCCAACTTGTTGTTGTAAGATGCGAAGGATTGAACGCCTTTGTGTACTCCCTTGTTGTCTCATCTTGAACAATTGATTGGATTTTCATTTTGCTTAAACGTTTTAATTGCCTCCAACTTGTTGTTGTAAGATGCGAAGGATTGAACGCCTTTGTGTACTCCCTTGTTGTCTCATCTTGAACAATTGATTGGATTTTCATTTTGCTTAAACGTTTTAATTGCCTCCAACTTGTTGTTGTAAGATGCGAAGGATTGAACGCCTTTGTGTACTCCCTTGTTGTCTCATCTTGAACAATTGATTGGATTTTCATTTTGCTTAAACGTTTTAATTGCCTCCAACTTGTTGTTGTAAGATGCGAAGGATTGAACGCCTTTGTGTACTCCCTTGTTGTCTCATCTTGAACAATTGATTGGATTTTCATTTTGCTTAAACGTTTTAATTGCCTCCAACTTGTTGTTGTAAGATGCGAAGGATTGAACGCCTTTGTGTACTCCCTTGTTGTCTCATCTTGAACAATTGATTGGATTTTCATTTTGCTTAAACGTTTTAATTGCCTCCAACTTGTTGTTGTAAGATGCGAAGGATTGAACGCCTTTGTGTACTCCCTTGTTGTCTCATCTTGAACAATTGATTGGATTTTCATTTTGCTTAAACGTTTTAATTGCCTCCAACTTGTTGTTGTAAGATGCGAAGGATTGAACGCCTTTGTGTACTCCCTTGTTGTCTCATCTTGAACAATTGATTGGATTTTCATTTTGCTTAAACGTTTTAATTGCCTCCAACTTGTTGTTGTAAGATGCGAAGGATTGAACGCCTTTGTGTACTCCCTTGTTGTCTCATCTTGAACAATTGATTGGATTTTCATTTTGCTTAAACGTTTTAATTGCCTCCAACTTGTTGTTGTAAGATGCGAAGGATTGAACGCCTTTGTGTACTTCCAAGTGGTCTTATATGAGTATGTATGTGTAATAGCAATCAAACTTTTCTCTCCTACGAATAAATTTTTTTTTCAAACTTTCAATTATTGATATGAGAAGCAAAGGATCGAACGCCTTTGTGTACTCCCTTGTTGTCTCATCTTGAACAATTGATTGGATTTTCATTTTGCTTAAACGTTTTAATTGCCTCCAACTTGTTGTTGTAAGATGCGAAGGATTGAACGCCTTTGTGTACTCCCTTGTTGTCTCATCTTGAACAATTGATTGGATTTTCATTTTGCTTAAACGTTTTAATTGCCTCCAACTTGTTGTTGTAAGATGCGAAGGATTGAACGCCTTTGTGTACTCCCTTGTTGTCTCATCTTGAACAATTGATTGGATTTTCATTTTGCTTAAACGTTTTAATTGCCTCCAACTTGTTGTTGTAAGATGCGAAGGATTGAACGCCTTTGTGTACTTCCAAGTGGTCTTATATGAGTATGTATGTGTAATAGCAATCAAACTTTTCTCTCCTACGAATAAATTTTTTTTTCAAACTTTCAATTATTGATATGAGAAGCAAAGGATCGAACGCCTTTGTGTACTTCCAAGTGGTCTTATATGAGTATGTATGTGTAATAGCAATCAAACTTTTCTCTCCTACGAATAAATTTTTTTTTCAAACTTTCAATTATTGATATGAGAAGCAAAGGATCGAACGCCTTTGTGTACTCCCTTGTTGTCTCATCTTGAACAATTGATTGGATTTTCATTTTGCTTAAACGTTTTAATTGCCTCCAACTTGTTGTTGTAAGATGCGAAGGATTGAACGCCTTTGTGTACTCCCTAGCTGTCTTACTATCAACATTGTTGTTGAAGCAAAACTTTATGTTTTTTTTCAAATCAAAGTCTTGTTCACTTTAGACTCTCAAAGTTTTTTTTTCAAAAATATCACAACAAAGATTTTACTACTTTTGATCTCACAAAACCAATTTTTGCTCCACCTTTCTATGAAAATTTTTGATCTATTCTTGCATAGATTAAGGAGGAGTTTGTGATTTCAACAACCTTCAAAACTTCAAATGTGTTTCAAATGTTTTTTCATGCACACATTTGATGTTTTTCCAATGATTTTCAATCAAAAGGAGTTCGGTGATTAGTTTGCACATGAGTGATAAGTAATTCTCAAAATTTACTCCATGAATTTCATCATCACCGATGAATTCTAACCCCGGAGTATTCACTTCTTTCATTAGATAGTGAGGGTATTTTGAGTGATGTTGTTTTCGTGCAACTAGGATGGAGGGAGTAAAGTCAAAAAGTGAGAGGTTACGGTGATATGATGTGAGAAAGGGCTATAAGAAACAAAAGTCCTCCCTAAATTCTCAAAAAGCTGGGTAAACACGTTTCTATCGGATTTCATTTGTTGATTTCTCGATATTGAAGAAGTCTTCATGGACCCAGTGAAGCAATGCACATCTTTTCCTAACCACTCAAGTGTTTCTTAACAAATACTTGTTTCATTTCTCACGGAGATTTTCACATTTCTATTGACTCTTCATTTGGAAGATGTTGATATTGAAAAAGGGCGACATTCTGCTCCAGTCCCCGACTTCATTTTGATCACGCTGTGTCTAGAGCTATCTTGTTTGGTCATTAATTTGATCATCATTCATTTGTATTAGAACACATTCGAGTCATATCTTTGTGATATAATTGCTTATCTTTGTGATATAAGCCGGAACATTCGTAGTGATATCTTAATTGATATTCCATGATGATCGAATGGAAATTGCTTATCTTTGTGATATAATTGCTTATCTTTGTGATATAATTGCTTATCTTTGTGATATAATTGCTTATCTTTGTGATATAATTGCTTATCTTTGTGATATAATTGCTTATCTTTGTGATATAATTGCTTATCTTTGTGATATAATTGCTTATCTTTGTGATATAATTGCTTATCTTTGTGATATAATTGCTTATCTTTGTGATATAATTGCTTATCTTTGTGATATAATTGCTTATCTTTGTGATATAATTGCTTATCTTTGTGATATAATTGCTTATCTTTGTGATATAATTGCTTATCTTTGTGATATAATTGCTTATCTTTGTGATATAATTGCTTATCTTTGTGATATAATTGCTTATCTTTGTGATATAATTGCTTATCTTTGTGATATAATTGCTTATCTTTGTGATATAATTGCTTATCTTTGTGATATAATTGCTTATCTTTGTGATATAATTGCTTATCTTTGTGATATAATTGCTTATCTTTGTGATATAATTGCTTATCTTTGTGATATAATTGCTTATCTTTGTGATATAATTGCTTATCTTTGTGATATAATTGCTTATCTTTGTGATATAATTGCTTATCTTTGTGATATAATTGCTTATCTTTGTGATATAATTGCTTATCTTTGTGATATAATTGCTTATCTTTGTGATATAATTGCTTATCTTTGTGATATAATTGCTTATCTTTGTGATATAATTGCTTATCTTTGTGATATAATTGCTTATCTTTGTGATATAATTGCTTATCTTTGTGATATAATTGCTTATCTTTGTGATATAATTGCTTATCTTTGTGATATAATTGCTTATCTTTGTGATATAATTGCTTATCTTTTGATCACAATGCTATCTTGTTTGGTCATTAATTTGATCATCATTCATTTTGTATTAGAACACATTCGAGTCATATCTTTGTGATATAATTGCTTATCTTTGTGATATAGCCGGAACATTCGTAGTGATATCTCAATTGATATTCCACGATGATCGAATGGAAATCCTACCAATGCTAACATCTTTTCCAACGTTGAACGTAGGTCTCATAATTACATTTATGTGATTATTGAGTTAACAAGAAGTCTAAGTGACCTCGGTTTTCCCTAAAAAGTCTTTAAGGATAAAATTGTGGTTATCAAATGCTTCGGTAGTGTTAACCATGATTTATATTCTTTGAAGCAATCTCGTGGTTGCAAAGCCGCAGACTGAACTATGTTAGAGAATTGTTTTGTGCATATCTCAATGATACATAGGAAATCCGAAAAATGTTATACATTTCAATCGGTCATTTCATTAATCCTTTCGATTTTTGAACATGCTAACGGATCATTCTTATCCGGTTTCATTTCTCATTACACAAACACAGAAATCACCAACACCATGATATAACGTTTGTACCAACAACTTCGATCTTACATTTTAGTCACCCCTAGGATTTCTTGGGTTGGGCTAATGGTTTGGGTTGATGTTTTGTTGGTTGCAGTTTCTTTATGGTTTCTTTTGACATTTAATCAATCAAATGTGTACATAATGACATTGGTTACCAGTGATGTCATTATGAGGAGGAAAAAATATTATGATTGATTCACTAATTGATAAGGAAACAAGGAGAAAAGTTTATGTTTGGTTGTTTTAATTGGGTTTAGGCTTATCAAAGTTTGTGTATAGGGGGAGAAAATTATTCATGATGTGACAATAGTTTCAGATTTTCACTAGACAATTGGTGATTGAAATTTTGATTTTAAAAAGGGAGAATCTGAATTGACGTCAAAGATAAGAATGAAACCGAAGATGAAAAGATTTTCACTCAAGATGCTTCAAAAGTTCAAAGATGCTCCAAAATGTTTATTATCATGGATTGAGGGGGAGCATGATTACTTTGTAAGAATTTCATCCAAATCTCATTCAATTGCTTACTCTCCAAAGTGTTCGAATTGATATGACAAAGATCAAAGCTTCAAAAAGGATCAGAGATTGGTTAGAAGATTCAAGTCAAAGAAGTAAAAGCTTTAAAAGAGTCTTCATCAAACACACTTCATTCAAAGATCTTCAAGTCATACAACAACATTTTGTTCAAGAAACTCCAATGCATACATCAAGAGGGAGAGTTCATATTCATGAAACTTCATTCCAAGAAGATGAAATTCATTCAAGAATTAAAACTGAAAAATTGAAAAGATGAATTTCACTCAAGATTCGAAGATTGATACATTCGAAACTCACACGATTCATTATTCTCTTCATTCAAGACTCACACGCATTCATTATTCTCTTCATTCAAGACTCACACGCATTCATTATTCTCTTCATTCAAGACTCACACGCATTCATTATTCTCTTCATTCAAGATCACACGACTTCATTATTCTCTTCATTCAAGACTCACACGCATTCATTATTCTCTGTTCTAAGAGAACATTGAGAATCCTCACATGATTTAACTTCAAGAAGTTCAAGACCAAGATCAAGACTGAGTCAAGTTCTCCAAAGACAAAAGAGAAAGCTTTGAAGACTTGTTTCAACACCCCAATTGTCTTCACCACCGGGCTCATCAAATTCATTCATACAAGACAATATAACACGTACTTCATTACAATGTATCACTAAGGGGGAGAATGTTAGAAATCCAAAAATAGTGATAAATTGTAATCTAGATTAGAGGAATTTCTTGTTATTAATTCATAGATAAATGATTACTAAGGTTGAGGGGCTAATTGTGACAATTAGCATAATTGTAGAATTAGACTATAAATAGCCCTCTCATACCTTAGAGATTATAACAATTACTCATAACATTTACACATAATCTTAATACCAGTGAATTCACACACAGTTACCTTTGATTCTCTCTAAAACACATACAAACACCAAGAACACACACTATCCAAACCGCCATTGATGAATTGAATTCAGTGATAGAAATCGTGTTATAACATGCATAGGTCTCCATTTGAGTTGGTCACTTATCCCTCTATGATTCTGTATCTTTGTGGTATCACGATGTCATGGGAGGGTTCTCCTGATCAACCAATTTTGATATGGTATTGTGAAGGTACCATCATTGTTATTTCGTCTTTTTACTATTGATTGTACTTTTTCCTGATGTCTTCATATTGCATTTACAGAGTTAACACTCAGAGAGGCTGTTACCACGAACCCTTTTTTCTGTTCCTGAGCCATCTCCGAAGAGGCAGAGGGTGATGGGTGGCCCTTCTGGTGAAATGGACCATATGGCTGCAGGTCCTTCTATCATTGTGCTCGATTCTTCTCCGATAAGGGATGAAGTTGCTACTATTACTGCTGCTCCAGTTGCTAATGCTGACCGAGGTACGTATTTGTTTCTGACTTTGTTTATTAGTGCCTTGTGTTAATCTGATGTGTACTTCGTTCTCTTCTTTTAGCTGGGACTTCTGATCCCGGACGTAGGCCTGGGAAAGAGCCAGTTAATGAAACTGGAGCTACCACAACTGGAAAGCGGTTGTGAGTTATGTGTATATTTCGACCATTGTCTCCCTTTCATGTTATTGATTTGGAATCCTTTGTAATGTTTAGGAATTCCTCTTCAGAGTGAATTGCCTGATCCTCAGCTTTGCCGAATGAGTCTGGATATGCTGGTTCCTGATCACCTAAGGACCATGCTGGATACCATGCCTGCTCAGAGGCTTGCTGAGATGACTAACCAGGCTCTGTTTGCCGCTGGTATGATTGGTTCGGCTAGCAGTGCCAGGGTGCACTATCTGGAAGAAGATCTGCAGAGGCATAGGGCAGAGTTAGCTTCCTTGAGGGCTGCTTCGTCTGCCGGAGGTGACTCTTCGTTGGTTGATTCTCTGCGAAGGGAGCTTGCTGATTCTCAGGAGGCTTTGTCCCTTGCTACACAAAGTTTGGATGCTGCCCATGAGCGGATTTCTACTCTCACCTCTGTCGGGCCTGCTGCGGTGATCAACAGCTTGGAGCTGGAGTTGGAGAATGCAAGAAACTCCACGCGCCAACTTATTTCTGGTGTTATTCCTCATGTCTTCCATATGTTGATGGCGAGTCCTGAGTTTGATTAGAGTCTTGACGAGTTGATCGAGGCTAACCGGGCTGATTCGAGAGCCTTGTTGCTTTTCGTATGGAGAGTCGTGGGCAGGTTGTATTGGGTGGGAATAGGGAGAGGCTTCTTGGCACCGAGGAGAGGATCGTTGCTGCTGAAGAGGCCTTAAGGAGAGTTTCTTTCCCTTATATTCAGCAAATATCTTCAAATCCCGATGCTTCGGTGGATGATCTTTATAATATTAGGCCTCAAGGGATGTAAACTGTTGATCCTCTGTATTCTGTACATATATTTTTTGATGCCTTGGCTATGTATAGATTTCCTGACTTGTTTATATTTGCTACTTGTCTTTGTTTCCTTGCCTTTCTTCGCTGTTTCTTCAGAACTTATTTATATTTATATTTTTGTTATGCTTATACACTCTTAAGAGAGTGTCTTATGCATTTATGCTTATGCACTTCAATCATAAGGAAGGAGTGGCTTATGCATTTTGTTCATGGGTTATTACCTCATGATTTGTGTTTGAAAAGTCTTATGGGCGTCCCCTTAACAATTCAAAATTAAAATTTTTATGCGCATTTATGAAATTATTACGATCGTTTTATATAATTTATTGGGAGCTTGTAAGTATATGGCAGGAGGAAGTTACAAATTTTTGTATTTTTCCTAGCTGCTACTTTTATGCTGCCCTATTTTGCTCTGTTAATTTGGCTTATCCCGAGGGCAAATTATGCTCCAGCCGGTCTTGATGCCTTTCGGAGTCTTTTGTGTGTGGATTTCTGCTTCCTCCTCCTGTTCGGAGCTTTCTGAATTTTCTTCTTCGAAGGATCCTTCTTCTGTAGTTTCCAGCTGTCCTCTGGGTCCTTTTTGGATTATTCTTCTGTTGCGTTTGTACCACGGTACAGAGGCCCTTCCCTTTGTATCTTCAGTAAATGAAGAGAGTATTATTTGCATTCCCCCGTGAGATTTGTACTGTACGCAACCATGTATCGTTGATGCTATCATATGGAATTTCCTCATTCCTTCTCAGCCTAAGAGCATATCATAAGGTGAATTTGCCTTTATCACGACTGCCAGAATTCTTGCGGTTCTTCGCCACGGGAATCCCCCGATAGTGGCGTCCAGCCATATTTCTCCCAATGGGCGGATGCGTTCACTGGCGAATCCTACCACTTCCGTGTCCAGTGGTGTGATCGTTTCTCGCAGTTTCTTTGGCAGTCGGAGGAAACTCTTCTCATAAATTATGTCTCATCCGCTTCCTGTGTCTACCTGCGTATTCTTCAGGCATACGCTTCCTATGTTTACTTTTATTAGCACTGGGTCTATCGAGGCCTTGTCATCCAACTCACCGAAGTGATAGTGTTGTGGTCCTTTTCGGATCAAGGTATTTGATAGTATTCTCCTCCGGTGCTCTTCCGGTTCCGCTTCTTCGAAGCTTGGTCTGCTCCTTTTCACCAGGTGTGCTAGCTTGTTTTCTTTTGTTGCGTTGTCTATCTATCTTAGCAACTCTCTACAGTAATCCGTACTATGCCCATATCCGTTGTGGAAGCAACAGAATTTGTCTAGATTTATGGTTCCTCTTCCGGATAGTGGCAGAGGTCTGACAAATGTTTTTGCTACCTCTTCTAATGACAGGATTTCTGATGGGGTCTTTCAGAGATTAGCAATTGTTCTTTTGTAGCTATTTGTCCTGCTGTATGCGGGAGAGGATTCCTCAGCTGTCACATCTTCCATTATCTCAGTTTGCTTCCCATTCTTCTTTACCATGGTTTTCCATTTAGCCATGGCTTTTTCAGCTATTTCTTCTTCGCTTCTCCATTCGTGGAACTTCTCCACTAGTTCCGAGTAGGTTCTTGGCTTGCTGAGGCATAAATGCCGTATTAATTCCCTTGACGGGAGTCCGTGTATGGCTCCAGATATCCTTTCTTCTTTTGATATGCGAATCAAATTTCGAGTGATGTCTCCGTATCGCTTCATAAAATCTTCTGCTTCTTCATCTTCCTCCTGTTTTATATCGTGTGCCCACAGGTGGGGGCCAAATTCCTCTCTTAATTTGATTTTGAAATCTTTAATATCGTGTGCCCACAGGTGGGGGCCAAATTCCTCTCTTAATTTGATTTTGAAATCTTTAATATCGTGTATACTTTCTTCGGGCAGGCTTTCGAGCTATCCCCTCGTCTTCCCCTGTAAAAGGTAGAGGATGACGTGGCAGATTGTTGGACCGTTTCACCCTTCTGCTTCGGCTGCTTCGTCGACCTTTCCGAGGAATTCATCGACGTCGAAGGTGCCATCGTACCAGGGCAATTCTTGGAGGTCCAGTATTTTTGCCGGAGGTATATGTTGGCGCAAATCTTTTGCGAATTGTATGCATGACCCCTTGTATTTAGGCCCCTTATGTTCAACCTTGTGTTTTTCGACTCCAGTTATTGGGCTCGCCTTAAAATACTGTGGGGTTACAATTCCGTATGGGTAGTACCATGACGCTTGTACATGTCCTTGGTAACTCCCATCACGGGGTGGTGTTCCCGTGTACTGGGCTTGCGGCGCTCCGTACGGATAGAAGTACCCTCCGTAATAATACGGTGGATATGGCGACGGGTACGTCCCCAGCCCGGATGTTGCCTGTATGACATCTGTTGCGGCTACTCCTATCGGAGTCCCTTGATAGATCTGGTGCGGTGGGTATACCAGCATCGGACTTTTTAGCGTACTGGAGTTGCTTTTATATTTGCTTTTTGTCTCTTCCTTCTTTCCCAGATCCTTCATAGCTGGCTGCTGGCCGGTTTTATCCGTTGTGGGATTGCTTTCTGTACTTTAGATCTGGCTTATGTTTTCTTTCATGCGCTCATGTGCCATTGGCGACGGGCTATCCTGTGTTGAATGCCTGTGGTGTTGCGCAGTGCCTTCTTCTGGTCCATGGGCCACATCTTCTTTGACGCCACTTTCGGGACTGGCATCTGTTGCCCTGGTTAATGCCATTATCTGGCAAGTTAGTCGATCTGCTGCCTGGTCGTCTGGACATTGGTGATCCTTTCTACTCCCCTGTTTATTCGGGGAGCTGGGTCTCCCGACCGGGAGGATCCCGTCATTATCTTTATCTTGACTACAGGCAATATTTGGCCCGTGTTGCCCTGGAAGGGGATCGAGGTTTGACATAATGCTTTTTTTTATCGTGCCTGGTCCCACGGATGGCGCCAATTTGATTGATCAAATAATCACACTATGGCTCAACCGGAGGTGTGAGTGGGGTTTTAGGTGTTTTGTGGGCGATTCCCTTCCGGTCAGAGGGTCGTAGGCCGCTTTACGCCTGTTATAGTTGGTCTGAGCCGATTGGTCGGGCTTAGGGATTTAGATATCGAATGTGTCGGTGGTTAAGGTTTTGATATGTTGAGTATGATTTCCCCTGCCGTATGGCACCTCCTCTATTTATATAGAGGGTAAAGCCTTGGAGAGGAAGATATAGATTTAGGGTAAATCTCTTCCTCTTATTCGTGATATCTTCTAAGTATGGAAGATATGTTTTGGACTCTTGGAACCGTGTCCTAGTTTATAGGAGTTTTTGATATCATTCCCTTATTGGGAGGTCCGATAAACATGGAAAGGATTTTTGTGTATCCGTTTGTTATTATCTTTGAGAGCTCCGGAGTTTCGGAGGTATACATCGTAGCTTCGGCTACGGATAAGTCTGCTTGGTATAATGTATTAGTACCTTCGCTGCTTACGAAGGGTCCTTCGTATCCAGTCTTTTATACGGAGGTAAAGCTCCGTATACGGTATATCATCAGTGTTTTTGTGAGGCTCGACAGGATATCGATCCCATTTTCTCTGTCTCTTCCGGCCCATTGGTTGTCATCTCTGGCGTACCGGGGGAATCTTCCATTTCCTCCGTACTCCTTTCTTTTCCTTCCTGAGGTATAGTCTACATTTGTCGTTTCTCTTGCATCCAACCAAATATGGGCCTTATCTGTTAGGCCATCATATGTTTCAGGAAAGTCGGTGCTTAGGTGCTCAATTAGGTCTATTGTTGGAAGTCCGTGGATGAGCCCTGAAATTCTTTGGCTTTTTGGTAGTCCTCGTACTTGCTGGGTTTCTTTAGTGTACCTAACGATGAAGTCCTTTGTCCTTTCTCCTTCTTTTTGCTTAATATTGTGCACGGAGATATGAGTTTTTCTGTGCTTTTTCTGCATGCTGAATTGGGACCGTAACTTATTTTTGAGCACCTCAAAGCTGTCAATGCTATTCTTGGGTAGGCCATCAATCCATTCCCGTGCATCGTCTGTCAGTGAGTAAGAGAACGCATGGCATGTGGTTGGCATATCCCATCTTTGAATCAAAGCTGCTCCGACAAACTTCTTTAAGAAGTCGTCTGGGTCGCTCTTTCCATCGTAATACCCCTAATGTTGAGGGTATTTCATTTTCACAGGCAATGGATGACTTTGTATGGTCACAGAAAATGGGTTGTCAATGTTTACTAGGTTGGATAGATCAACCGGTTCAGGATCCTCCCATTCATATGAAATGTAATCTGGATGAACTGCATTCCTTCGGGGGCGTATGGTCCCTTGATGGTGTCCACTTGATGCACCCTGGTTCTGCTGAGATAGCAGGTTGTTCTCCGGACCTCCGCGTTGGTTGGTGCATTCCTTCCCCCTCTTATCCGTATCTCAGTCGTTTTTGTTGCGAGGGTTGTGACTGCCTGAGTACGCCTTCTTTGCTGTGATTGTATCCTTTCGTTTGGCCCCCCTGAGGGGGTCTCCATCTCGATGTATTCATCCACCGAATCCGAGTCATATTCGTTCTCAAGATTTCTAGTAACGTTGTAGATCAGACCCGTTTCTCATAGACGATGCATGATTGTATTCAACACATCGTAATTAGCTTGCACATACGCGTCGTTTATTTCGTGCTCTGCTGATGTCGATGCTCTATTAATATCTCCAGGGTCCCGTGATATTCCTTGGTTGGGCGAAGTGGTGTCTGGCCTGTTCTGTCCCTGGCCCTGACCTTGGAGTGGTGTAAGCACGAAGTTGCTTCGGCCCTGGGGTGGTGTGATTATTGGTTTATTTACGTCCTGGCTCTGAGGGGTCGTTGTGGATCTATCTAGACCTTGACCCTGGGGTGCGGATCTGCCCAGACCTTGAACCTGCGGTGTGATCGTGAACATGTCTAGACCTTGACCCTGTTGTGCGGATCTGTCCAGACCCTGACCCGGTGATGCAAATCTATCCAGACCCTGACCCTGTGATGCGGATCTATCCAGACCTTGACCCTGCGATGTAATCGCGGACCTGTCTAGACCTTGACCCTGCTGTGCGGATCTATCCAGACCTTGACCCTGCGATGTAATCGCGGACCTGTCTAGACCTTGACCCTGTTGTGCGGATCTGTCCAGACCCTGACCCGGTGATGCAAATCTATCCAGACCCTGACCCTGTGATGCGGATCTATCCAGACCTTGACCCTGCGATGTAATCGCGGACCTGTCTAGACCTTGACCCTGCTGTGCGGATCTATCCAGACCTTGACCCTGCCGTGCGGATCTGTCCAGACCCTGACCCTGCTGTGCGGATCTATCCAGACCCTGACCCGGTGATGTGGATCTATCCAGACTTTGACCCTGCGATGTAATCGCGGACCTGTCTAGACCTTGACCCTGCTGTGCGGATCTATCCAGACCTTGACCCTGCCGTGCGGATCTGTCCAGACCCTGACCCGGTGGTGCGGATCTATCTAGACTTTGACCATGCGATGTAATCGCGGACCTGTCTAGACCTCTTTGTGTGTTTGATGTTTCGCCTGCAGCCGCACTGTAATCGCCTGTAATAATAGGTGGGTTGAAGTTTGACACAAGCGTGTCGATGGAAAACTGTTCCTGAAAATTCGGTCCTCCGGGGGGTGTTCGAGGTCCCCCCGTATTGGGTGTTCTTGGTGAGTAATTGATGTCTCTATCGGCCATGATAGCTGATTATTCTGATCGTGGGTGGGTTTGAAGGAATCGTTGTTTTTTTTTTTTTTGCTTTTGAGGGATTTGTCCCACGGATGGCGCCAATTTGTTTGATCAAATAATCGCACTATGGCATAACCGAAGGGGTATGTGGGTTGAGAAGGTGATTTGTAGGCGATTCCCTACTGGTAATAGGGCTACGGCCGCTTTACGCCTAATCGGTATTTTGGTTCTTTACCGAGCTTATGAGTCGGTGTATTTGGTTATGAATGAAGGGTATGAGAAGATGATCATATGCCGTATGGCATCTCCTCTTTATATAGAGGGTAGGAAACTTGGAGATGAGGATAAGAGAGTTAGGGTAAATCTCTTCCTTTTTTATGATATCTTCTATCTTTTAGGAGGATTTACGATAATCTCTTCATGAGCCATATCCGAGGTATTCAGGATTTAAGTGTATGGTTTTATTTGGATAATTACGGAAAGGATTTAAGTATTATTAATATGCTTCTTCGGAGCTAAGTATTATTACCTTGGAAGCTCCGGAATGATTTTGGTAAACGGAGGTCATGCTCCGTTCTAAATATATAAATAAGTAGTTTTTACCTGTACGAAGGTGTCTTTGTATCTGCTTCGGGTTCGGAGATAAAGCTCCATATAGGGTATATCATCACCCAGAATTGGTGTGGTTACAAGCTCAAGATACCCATCGTTCATACAACATTTTCCATGAACGCGATGTAACCGAGCTAAGATGTAGAAAAGGTAATGGAGGGTTGTTTCAAGCAATGAAGAATAGAATGCCCGACAAAGTTATTCAGCATCTCAAGGATGCTTGGTTTTACCAAATATTTCTGTCAGTGGTTCACAAACTCGATCATCCTTTGATAGACGCGTTGGTGGAAAGATGGTGTCCAGATACCAACACGTTTCATTATCCTATTGGTGAAACAATTGTCACCTTGCAAGATGTGCAGGTGATATGGGGTTTACCCATAAAAGGACCAGTCGTGACTAGTGAGTGTTACAGAAACGCAAAATGTTGATTACTGGAACAATTTGTATTTGGAATATCTGTGCTTTTTTCCTACAAATAAGGGTGATTTTGATAATTTGAGAAACGGTAGGATCAAATTTGCATCCTTATCAAGGTACATAGATCGCGGCTTTGATGAGCAAGATGATCTGCAGTGTCTACAACAAGCTAGAATGATTATTCTAGCTATTATTGGTTCGGAGTTGTTTCTTGATGCAAACACCTATGATGTAAGCTTGAATTTTTTGTGGAACCTGGACGACCTCAAAGCAGGTCGAAAGAGTTGGGGTTTTGCAACTCTTGCTTGTTTGTATAGAAACCTATCTAGGGGGACTATGCCATCAAGAAAGGGCATTGATGGACCTTTGTTGTTGCTGCAGTATTGGGCGTGGGAAAGAATGCCACGGATTGTCCCACGCGTCACCCCACACAAAAACGAGGCGCCATATAATTATCGCTCCAGCTTAGCAAACAGGTGGAATGGGAGGTTCTCTCATATTGAGACACCGGCTCATGTTCAAACTGTGTACCGGTCTTTTTTTAATGCGCTAACGAAAGTATATATTTTAGGTTCCTCCAAATTATAGATTTTATATACTTTTTAAGTTATACTAATTTTACAATTTTTATAGTACAGTTCAAGTGGACCCCGTATCAAGATTTCATCCACCGACTACCTAAAATTGTAGGCTTGGTCAGCGCCTCTGGACATACATTGGCCCTGTGATACATTGGGATGAGGTGGAATCACATATAGCACAGAGAGTTGCTAGACAGTTTGGAATGATACAAATCATTCCATCTAATGATGGTTTGTTGGAACCACAACAGTGACATGCCCTTCGTTAACTGTTGAAGGGGATTAGACCTGTGGTCGATTGGGGTTATAAAAATAGTGAGTATGTCGACCAATGGAACAACCGACAACACCGGCTCTACGAGGAGATGCAGGGACCACCGTTGCGGACGACTATATGCGGTGGTATCATAAGCATACCGTGTTAATTTTCGGTAACCAGGTCAGCCCAGCGTGAAGGCGAATACCCTGCTTAGGGGTCTAATCAACAATTTTTCGTAAGTATTTTTTTAAAAATAAAACTTGCTGCTAATATTTTTAAAATTGTTACTAATATTTTAAGGTGCGCAGTAAGAGGGATTGTTGCAGGTTGACGAGCGAGCTCGTGATTTTCAAGAATCACATCCGGCCATCAGCCAGATGTTTGGGGAGTTTAGAACCATACCAAGGGAGGTATTTTTATACAGTCATCGATGAACGTATGAATTATAGTTCATAAAATTTCCAGTTTCTTGAGTCGCAGGATTTTCAAATGCCTCCCCAAAACGAACAGGGTACTTCATGGGCTGCTGGTCCTTCCGGTTTTGGTACCCAACATGTATTGAGGCCGTCACCCAACTCGGGTTTTCAAAATTACCAATCGGGTAATTCATGGGCTGGTGCCTCAAGTTCCGGCACCCAACATATGTTCGCGAGTACCTCCCAAAACACGGGTTATTTTACCCCGAATATACCCTACAATCTGTTCAATGTCTCCCATAATATATTTGCACCTAATTACCCATATCCTGCTGCCATGGGTCGAAACTTCTCTCCTGTTCTAATGCAAAATTTCGACATTCCATGTTCTTCTCAATACCCAGCTACAAATCTTGGAAATGACGAAGAGAGAAGAAGAAGAAGAAGAAGAAGAAGAACAACAACAACAACAACAACAACAGGTGCCTCCGCGAAGAACTGGCAGGGTTCGTCGTGGCCGACCAGGATGTGGACGGGTGGTACTAGATAGATTTTATTATGTATTATGTTTTATGTTTTTATTAATAAATATCAGTTGTCAATAAGATGTTTTTATTATGTTTTTTTTTATATTTTTATAAATAATAATATAAATCTTACATAATAACGATATAAACCTTACAAAATATTACATATTAAAAATACTACATAAAATTATTAACGGAAACCGTATTCAGCTAGCAATTTATAAGTTGTCACATAGTCGATCTATCTGTCAATCAACTTTAACAGTTTGTCAAGTTTATAAGTTATTTCGTCGATACTTGGTAATGTAGACTCAAGATATTCACTATGCATTTCTTCACATGGGATGATTCCGCTACCAATTTTGGTTATTTCTTTTATTCTTCTTCCCATGTTCGAGCTTCCTTTGTTCCATAAGAAGCTTACAATCATTAATTTTGTGGTAAAGTTCATACTCGTCGTCTATATTCTCTTTACATTGCGCTTTCAATGCATGAAATGTTACCATAGGAGGTGATGATGGGTCAGATGACGACGAAGAAGCCATACGTTTTGTTTCAAATTCCCACTACCGGTTTTACTGGTTGTATAATTTTTTTTTTTGTCAAAACTTGTTTGACAAAACACCCGCCAAAGACGTCCGTTAAAAAAAAAAAAAATCACGATGTCCAGCTATGTTTACCTAAACACAAAAGCTATAAAATTTGTTTTTATTGACATTTGTTGAGCTTTTCCTTTTTATCAAGAAACTTACAATGAATTAAAGAAAGGAGTTTTGCTATAGGTATTTGACCAAACAAGATCATCCGGTTCCCATCTAATCTATCACAAAAATATCCACAGTGAGGTCTGATGTGTCTCAATTTATACATATTTCCCACATCTTATTTGGACATTTTAGGCACGGTTGATAGCCGTTTATACATATTTTGTGGTGCTTTATGGTATTTGCTAGTGATTTCAGGTCTAAGGCAGGTATTTCACTCACAAATGGTAGAAAACGACTTAGAAATGGTCCAAAGGCACTAACGGATGAAGAATGGTCGAAAACAAAGTTAAAATGCTGAAACCAGGAAGAACTCGCGGCGCGACCTGCAGATATCGCGACGCGAGCCATCCAGTAAACTCGCGGCGCGAGCATCAGATCTCGCGGCGCGAGCTCACAACAAAACTCGCGGCGCGAGGAAATAAGATCGCGGCGCGAGAAATTGCTGGTCTGACGGATTTTCTCTCTCCTGGGTATAAATACAAACACCCACTCAACCCTAAAAATATATCTGGACACTCCAGCCTCCACTTTTTCTCTCTAGCAGTTTTTGAAGGCTTTCCAAGGGTTTTTACTTCCCAAATATCATTTGAAGATTTGAAGACCAATTTTGGCTATAGTTACTTATTGTGGCTCGGTTGTAACTTCGATTTGGAATTCTCCTAAATATTTGGTACATTATGTTCTCTTATTTAATTGAATCTTTGTTCTTTTTCATTATGAGTAGCTAAACCTCCTTACATCTATGAAGATGAAGTGAAACAATTAGTCATGGTTGCATAATATTTTGAATTCAAGTTGGTTTTACTTAACATTTTGTCAAGATCTTATTGAAGTGATTTCTTCTACTTAATCTTGTGTCCTTGGTGATATTTGTGTTTTTCGATAGTGGTACTAGTTGAATGCAAGTATTATTTTAGTTGTTTGTCTATGAGCAACTCTTGCTAGGTCATGGTATGATAGTAAAGGATACAAATTAATAGAAATTACTTTGGTGAGTGGATTTAACGGATGGTGGTACCACGTTTCTTTCACAAAGATGAAATTGTTATTTAAATAATCAAACAAACTAGTTAGTTCAAGGAATTGTAATAAGGATGGTGGTACCACTTGTTGCAAGAAATTGAGTTGATTAGGTGATTGAGTCGATTTTACAAACGGAGTGCACGCCGAATGTGTTTTGTCTTGTCACGATTATTATCACCAACATGTAAAGAATTTTGAGCTTAACCATATGCAACCTAGACTTCTTGTGTAGCGGATTCGACATAGATGGCTTTTTAATCATTTGATTACAACAAAAATCTTTTCGTATACTCTCGAGTGACACCGGTTGAGTATTTTACTTTACTTGTTAATTTCTTAGTTTCCTGATACGCGAAGTGACAACTCGGTCACAAACCAAACTTGTACTTGTTTCACAGTTTTCACAACCTTTAGTACAACAGTCAGTCCTTGTGTTCGATCCTGGTCTTGCCAGTTACCTATATTACATACGAACGGGTACACTGCCCGTAAGTGTGTTGTAGTCAGTTAACGGTAGACCTTGTTATAAATTTTTAAACTAGATTTCACACATCAAGTTTTTGGCGCCGCTGCCGGGGACTGCGGTTTAAGTACTTTGGGTTGAGACTCTGTGAATCGACCCTTTTTCGTGCTTGCACGGGAAAGTTACTTGCTTTATTTAATTTTAGTTTGCTTTGATTGTACCCCAGGTGCTATTAAGGTTTTTGTTTGTTGTGTTGTGTTCGCAGACTATTTACAGGTAGTGGATGAACACTCGAGCTTCTGGGAAACCATTAGCCAAGGCCACATCAAACCCCGAAAAACTTAAAAAGCGCACCAAAACACAAACGTCACAACCATCATCATCCGAACCAGTTTTCATAAACACCACTCCTTACCAAACCCACATACTTAACGAGACTTACTACGAGTCGGGAAGTAACGAGTGGGGGTATTTTTCCGAAAAAGAAGAACCCATTTCCGATAAAACACCAACTCCACCCGAATCGCCAAAACCGGACATCAACATGGCCGGTCGACAAAATAATCCGCCCGATCTCTTCAACATGAAAATCGAGGACCTTCCTCGAACCATACCTACAACTCGCCGATCGGCCATCCGTACACCCGAGAGTGAAACTTTCGCGGTGAAAGGTAATCACTTGCAAATGGTTAAGGATTTGTGCTTTGATGGAAGGCACAAGAGAGACCCTCATGAGCATCTTGACAAGTTTGAAATGATTTGCAATCTTTTCAATTATGGGGAGAATCAAGGTGAAAATGTCAAGATGACGCTCTTCCCTATGTCTCTCATGGGAGAGGCTCACAAATGGTTAAAAGGGTTGGCACCGGATAGTTTGATCACTTGGGGGGCGGTTAAGGAAGCTTTTATTGATAGATTCTTTCCGGCTAATCGGGAAAGAGAACTTAGGCTTGTTATCCGTTCTTTTAGACAAGATGAAGATGAATCTATAGTTGAGGCATGGTTAAGAATGAAGGATCTTTTATGGGAATGTCCCGGGCATGGGGTGAGTGACACCGAGGTTGTAGGGATATTCATGGATGGGATGAGTAGGGAGAACTATGACAAGATGGTGATGACTTGTGGAGGTAGTATTAGTTACAAGACCTCAAGCGAGCTTTGGAAAATGTTTGAAGATATGGTAAAAGCTCAAGTCTCTCGGTCTTCAAATAAGGATAAGAGGCCACGAAAGGTAGTGGCTAGAGTCGATGATGGTGAAACATCCGAGGTAGTTGCCGAAATTCGGAAACTTTCAAACCGAATGGATGAAAGGTTCTCTATGGCGGAGAACAACTTTGGTGGGCTTGAGCGTGATGTGAAGATAATGGCCGGGGGATGTACTCATTGTGGTGGACCTCACCATTCCGATGAATGTGATTCGGTTGCTCAAGAAGATGTGAACTTTGTACAAAATCAACGTCAAGGCAATTATCAACCTCTTTTCCAACGCGGTGGAAATTACCAAGGACGCTGCCAAGGTAACTCATCTAACCCTTCTAATTTTTATTCTAACAATCGTGGTGGAAATCTTCATAATAGGTGGCAAAAGGATGAATATCAAGAAGCACCTCAACAACAACGAGCACCACCATCTCCACCAAGGAAAGAAGAAGACGAGGGAGAGGGGTCACCTCTCATGTCCATGATGGCCAAGTTCCTTGACAAACAAGACAAACGAGAGGAGGCCCAAGAGAAAAGGAATATCTCCATGGAGAATTATTCTAAGCTCTTGAATGACAAGATCGGAGGGTTGCATGACAAGATTGACATTAGCAATAAAAACAACCAAGCTTTGATCTCAAACTTGGAAAAGAGGATTGATAGAATGAGCAACAATCAAAGGCAACAAGGTACCCTTCCAAGCGACACCCAACAAAATCCAAGTCAAGGCCAAGGAGGGTCATGGAAGAACGGGGACGACAAGTACAAGTCACCAAAACACCGGAATGAATCCGTTAATGCCATAACCACACGGTCCGGGAAGGTAATTATCTCGCCTTGTGATGATTCTTTCGTTTCTGACGGTTCTCCGCAGGTTGAGCAAATTGATGAGGAATTGGATGAAGAGATCGAAATGGAGTCACCGCCGATGGTGACCACTCCGGTTCCCAAAGCCACACCGGTCAAGGAACCCGTGTTGAAACCGTACCAACCAAAGATACCTTTTCCACAGAGATTGATTAAGGAAAAGATGAAGGAGAGAATGGATAGGTTCATAAGTGATCTAAGGAAGTTGCACATCAACATTCCGTTCTTGGATGCTATTGTGCAAATGCCGGGATATGCAAAATGCTTGAAGCAAATCTTGATGAACAAGAAAAAGTTGGCTGAGGTGGAGACAAAAGTCTTGGAGAATGTTTGCTCGGCGGCAGTGACGGGTAAGCTACCCGAAAAGCGTAAGGATCCAGGTAGTTTTACTGTTACTTGCAAAATAGGTGATTTAACTGTGAAAAAGGGATTGACCGATTCAGGTGCTAGTATTGATATAATGCCTTCATCTATTTATGCTAAACTGAACTTGGGAAAACCTAAACCCATCAACATGAAAATTCAATTGGCCGACAAATCTATTATAAGACCCTTGGGTATTTTAGAAGACGTGTTGGTCGAAGTGGGTGGTTTGGTTTTTCCTGTGGACTTTGTCATCATTGATGTAGGTGAAGCATTAAACGTACCCCTTATTCTAGGAAGACCATTTCTTGCTACGGCCGATGCTACCATTGAGGTCGGTCGTGGCAAGCTTATATTAAGATCGGGGGATGAGTCGGTAGAATTCTCGAATACTTTTTCTTTTTCTTCATCTAATGTTGTTGATTCTCCTGAGACTGTTTGTGTTAGTTCTGGTGACTATCCTTTTGATGAAATGTTGGATGATGAGTTAGAGAAGAAGGGAAGTGATGGGAAGATAACCCTAGTGATAAATTCTAGACCGACAAGTAGCCGAAGTGCCAAGATCCGTAAATTGTACGATAGTGTCAAGACGGCAGTTTCTCATGGTAAAACGAAGTTATCAAAGGAACTTTGTTCGAATTTGTCAAGCAAAGAGAAGGAGGAGTTGATGTTGGAGGTGGATGTTTTTGGTCGAGCAAATGATTGGATTCGGGCGAAGATAAAAGATGATAGTTTACCACCGATCAAGGATAGAACTCCCAACAACTTAAGTGTGGGGAGGGGGATTAAAGGCCCCAACTTGGAGAATCTTTGAGGTTTGCTCGAGTCAAGCTAATGACTCGTAAATAAATAAAGCGCTTCAAAAAAAAAAAAAAATTGGACAGAATGTTTAAAAGAAAGAAAAGAAAGAAAAGAAGAAGAAAGAAAAGAAAAGAAAAAGAAGGAGAAAAAGACAAAACAAAAAAAAAAAAAAAAAAAAAAAAAAAAAAAAAAAAAAAAAAAAAAAAAAAAAAAAAAAAAAAAAAAAAAAAAAAAAAAAAAAAAAAAAAAAAAAAAAAAAAAAAAAAAAAAAAAAAAAAAAAAAAAAAAAAAAAAAAAAAAAAAAAAAAAAAAAAAAAAAAAAAAAAAAAAAAAAAAAAAAAAAAAAAAAAAAAAAAAAAAAAAAAAAAAAAAAAAAAAAAAAAAAAAAAAAAAAAAAAAAAAAAAAAAAAAAAAAAAAAAAAAAAAAAAAAAAAAAAAAAAAAAAAAAAAAAAAAAAAAAAAAAAAAAAAAAAAAAAAAAAAAAAAAAAAAAAAAAAAAAAAAAAAAAAAAAAAAAAAAAAAAAAAAAAAAAAAAAAAAAAAAAAAAAAAAAAAAAAAAAAAAAAAAAAAAAAAAAAAAAAAAAAAAAAAAAAAAAAAAAAAAAAAAAAAAAAAAAAAAAAAAAAAAAAAAAAAAAAAAAAAAAAAAAAAAAAAAAAAAAAAAAAAAAAAAAAAAAAAAAAAAAAAAAAAAAAAAAAAAAAAAAAAAAAAAAAAAAAAAAAAAAAAAAAAAAAAAAAAAAAAAAAAAAAAAAAAAAAAAAAAAAAAAAAAAAAAAAAAAAAAAAAAAAAAAAAAAAAAAAAAAAAAAAAAAAAAAAAAAAAAAAAAAAAAAAAAAAAAAAAAAAAAAAAAAAAAAAAAAAAAAAAAAAAAAAAAAAAAAAAAAAAAAAAAAAAAAAAAAAAAAAAAAAAAAAAAAAAAAAAAAAAAAAAAAAAAAAAAAAAAAAAAAAAAAAAAAAAAAAAAAAAAAAAAAAAAAAAAAAAAAAAAAAAAAAAAAAAAAAAAAAAAAAAAAAAAAAAAAAAAAAAAAAAAAAAAAAAAAAAAAAAAAAAAAAAAAAAAAAAAAAAAAAAAAAAAAAAAAAAAAAAAAAAAAAAAAAAAAAAAAAAAAAAAAAAAAAAAAAAAAAAAAAAAAAAAAAAAAAAAAAAAAAAAAAAAAAAAAAAAAAAAAAAAAAAAAAAAAAAAAAAAAAAAAAAAAAAAAAAAAAAAAAAAAAAAAAAAAAAAAAAAAAAAAAAAAAAAAAAAAAAAAAAAAAAAAAAAAAAAAAAAAAAAAAAAAAAAAAAAAAAAAAAAAAAAAAAAAAAAAAAAAAAAAAAAAAAAAAAAAAGTTGTTACATTGTTTAGTAAACTCAAAAACCCATTCAAAACTTAAAAAAAAAATAAAAAATAAAAAAAAAAAAAAAAAAATGGTGAACAAACTCGCGGCGCGAGTTCCTGTGTAGCTAACCAGTTTCAGTCATCTCTACTTCCTAGTTTCTCGTGATCACTCCTTAGTATCCACTTTTACCTATTAAGCATATTCTTGGTTGTTTTTGCAGAGACAACAGGGACCACAGCGGTATGAGGGCAATGTGTGGCCACAGGATTATGAGTTCGACTACGTGGATGAATCCTACAAGGCACCGTCTGCAAGACAGAGCAGCATGGTTAGGTCACTGAAACCCACAACCCATCCATGGCTTAAGTTCCCGAACGCTCCAAAAGGGGAGCGACAGGCTTACTTGAACCAGTTGTGTGAAATCCAGGATTTTGTTTTGGTCGCTCCCCGAACCATGGATTGGGAGATGATTCGAGAGGCGGATCTCTTGAGTTATTTTGAACAGAGGTTTTTAACTGAGTTTATGGATGAAAGGGCTGATCGGTTGATACGTATTCCAATGTGGAATAGAATTTTTGAATTAAGAAAGGAGGTGGTGAAGGAATGGTGTCAAGAGTTCTACGCCACTCTGCAGGTGCAAGACTTGCCCATCCAGGATCCTATGGAGGATCGGGTAATACATTTTAGGTTGGGAGGTAAGCAGCGCCACTGTACGGTCGCCGAGTTTGGTTACTTATGTGGAATGTTCCAGATTCAGGAGTTTGAGAATGGGGAGGTATATCCGTTTATAAACAGGAGTCAATTTGCTATCTCATATTTTGAGGACGATTGGACATTTGATGCATATTGGATGAGCATTTCGGGGAAAGACAGGTTTTATTCGGGGGTCAGCAAGGTGTCGGACATTAGGTCCAAGAGACTGAGGATTCTTCACAAAATGATCACCTATTCATTTCTCCATCGGGGAAATGCCACCGATAAGCTCACCTCTGATGATTTGTGGTTGCTTAGGCAGTTTCAGGAGCTTCCTTCTTCTGGTTGGTTCGGGTGTGCTCCGTATATTTTGGCTAGACACATGTATAAGTGTCGGGAGCATAGATATTTGTGTGGTCATTTTGTGACCCAGATGGTGGAGAGGCTTGGTTGTGACACACCCGCGGGTAGGTCGGGTATTACTCTTTGTTTGAACACTTCCCTGATTGACACTACACCACCACCACCACCACCACCACCACCACCACCACCACCACCACCACCACCACCACCACCACCACCACCACCACCACCACCACCACCACCACCACCACCACCACCACCACCACCACCACCACCACCACCACCACCACCACCACCACCACCACCACCACCACCACCACCACCACCACCACCACCACCACCACCACCACCACCACCACCACCACCACCACCACCACCACCACCACCACCACCACCACCACCACCACCACCACCACCACCACCACCACCACCACCACCACCACCACCACCACCACCACCACCACCACCACCACCACCACCACCACCACCACCACCACCACCACCACCACCACCACCACCACCACCACCACCACCACCACCACCACCACCACCACCACCACCACCACCACCACCACCACCACCACCACCACCACCACCACCACCACCACCACCACCACCACCACCACCACCACCACCACCACCACCACCACCACCACCACCACCACCACCACCACCACCACCACCACCACCACCACCACCACCACCACCACCACCACCACCACCACCACCACCACCACCACCACCACCACCACCACCACCACCACCACCACCACCACCACCACCACCACCACCACCACCACCACCACCACCACCACCACCACCACCACCACCACCACCACCACCACCACCACCACCACCACCACCACCACCACCACCACCACCACCACCACCACCACCACCACCACCACCACCACCACCACCACCACCACCACCACCACCACCACCACCACCACCACCACCACCACCACCACCACCACCACCACCACCACCACCACCACCACCACCACCACCACCACCACCACCACCACCACCACCACCACCACCACCACCACCACCACCACCACCACCACCACCACCACCACCACCACCACCACCACCACCACCACCACCACCACCACCACCACCACCACCACCACCACCACCACCACCACCACCACCACCACCACCACCACCACCACCACCACCACCACCACCACCACCACCACCACCACCACCACCACCACCACCACCACCACCACCACCACCACCACCACCACCACCACCACCACCACCACCACCACCACCACCACCACCACCACCACCACCACCACCACCACCACCACCACCACCACCACCACCACCACCACCACCACCACCACCACCACCACCACCACCACCACCACCACCACCACCACCACCACCACCACCACCACCACCACCACCACCACCACCACCACCACCACCACCACCACCACCACCACCACCACCACCACCACCACCACCACCACCACCACCACCACCACCACCACCACCACCACCACCACCACCACCACCACCACCACCACCACCACCACCACCACCACCACCACCACCACCACCACCACCACCACCACCACCACCACCACCACCACCACCACCACCACCACCACCACCACCACCACCACCACCACCACCACCACCACCACCACCACCACCACCACCACCACCACCACCACCACCACCACCACCACCACCACCACCACCACCACCACCACCACCACCACCACCACCACCACCACCACCACCACCACCACCACCACCACCACCACCACCACCACCACCACCACCACCACCACCACCACCACCACCACCACCACCACCACCACCACCACCACCACCACCACCACCACCACCACCACCACCACCACCACCACCACCACCACCACCACCACCACCACCACCACCACCACCACCACCACCACCACCACCACCACCACCACCACCACCACCACCACCACCACCACCACCACCACCACCACCACCACCACCACCACCACCACCACCACCACCACCACCACCACCACCACCACCACCACCACCACCACCACCACCACCACCACCACCACCACCACCACCACCACCACCTACCAGTGCGACCCCCCTACATTAACCATTGGATCCGACCGGACTCACCACCACCACCACCACCCACTCAGACCTATAGTCCTCCCTCCATCTTCATGCCGGCCAGCACTACTTTCGGGTTCTACAGCCCACACCCAGGTCCGAGTTCGAGCACAGCAGGCGCCGGTAGTAGCACCGGGGGCGCTCAGGGTATGCCCCAATTTGGGTCATACAGGCATACCACTGGTGAGCGCTATTCAGGGCCTGGCTACGATTTTTACAGGGGCATATTTGGCGGACCACCCGATCCCGATGTTGGAGATGGCGTACCTTCCTCCCATGACATGGAGGACGATTGATCTTGTCTCTTTTTCTTGCTATTTTCTGAAACTCTTAAGACATTGCACTTTATTTACATTCAATGTGGTTGTAATTCCGCCGTGTAGGCGATGAGACATGTTTTTGCTTGTTTCTTGAATTTCCTTTACTATGACTATGCACTAGTTTCGTATTTTGTTTATGGTAATTGTCAGGTGAAAATTTTGGGGTTTTGCACGTCGAATTCTGGAAGATTGCTTTTGGAAATTTTGAATAAGCAAGCGGGTTTATGCTGGCAGTCAGTTCAGCACCCACTTGAATTTTGGCTCCAATTTTGCAATGGTGATCTCTCGCTTTCACCCGGAGGTTTTTCATTGTTCCTTTCTACATTTTGCATTTTTCCCTTTTTCCCATTATTCGCCTTAGTTATTCGTCCATTGAGGACAATGTACAACTTAAGTGTGGGGAGGGGGATGGTAAACTGGAAAAATGAAAAATTTTGGGGTTTTGCACGTCGAATTCTGGAAGATTGCTTTTGGAAATTTTGAATAAGCAAGCGGGTTTATGCTGGCAGTCAGTTCAGCACCCACTTGAATTTTGCTAATTTAGGATAAAACTAGAGATTGGTTACCTTTAGCTTTCCTTTTCTAGTGCTTGTGGCATTTCATCGTTCCAAGGGGTCATAGGCTTGCTCCGAACTTCAATATAATCTAGGTTGCCTGCTAATTGTACCCTAATGATGAATCAAATGTGAATAATAGTTTCACTAGATGATGTATTGGTAGGCACCGCTTGAGGTTTTCCATTTGAATTTTGCAAATTATGTGCACAAAGTGCTGGAAATATATTATATATGCTTGTGGTAATTTGACTTAACATATGGTTTGCACACCGGATGTCCGGTCCTTAATTCCTATGTTATAGGTTGTAGCTCTAGTCATTATGTTGGGTCTTTATATCGGGGTGTCTGGGGTGCTTCGGCATCAAACGGGTGGCACATGCGGGAACGCGCGCAAAACATTTTTCAATAGTCTAGTACTAATGTGGGCTTTGAGATTCGAATAAGTAGGTCCTTGGGGTAACTTCGTTTTACCTAACTCACCTAAAGCTTCCAACTTGGGATGAGTTGTCCGAAAGTTCGTTACGCGGGTCTCATAGAAACTCACGGGTATTAAATTATAAAACATTTTGTTCTCGTATGTGTTAGTGTTTAGAGCATGGTCTCTGGATATGCAACCCAACCTTGAGTTCTGGCGTATGTCTCTTAACGATACTTAGGTATCCGTAGCGAACCGCTGGCCGGACGCTTAAAGTGCACTTTCGTATAATCACCTAATGTGTGGATAGAGTTGCAATTCTAGACCGTAGGAGTATGTTGTGTCAAGGGACTCATAAGTATAACGTAATGAAAACCTTATGGAAAACCAAGGGCGTGAGTGTTTAAGTGGACAAATATACCGGTAATCATTGTGGAATATTGCTTATGTTGCCAATAATAATTGTGAAGCTTGCTAGTGGATTATAAGCTTAGTAAGAACGAGCTTAAGATCAATTGGAACGATAGAAATGTTCAAGAGGTGTTAACACAAGCATAGGTGGGATTCTAATTGTAACCGAAAGATGGTTTTGCCTTAGATTAGTCGAATTTTCTGATTTCGTCTTAAACTTTGCTCATTAGTTTTTAAATGCATTTGCTTTTGGTATTCAACACCGCTTGGTTGGAAACTTCTCATTTAACTAATTTTGTTTTGACATTTTGATTTATTGGGTTATCGAGAATTGATTAAAGTGCACACTTGCTTGAGGGCAAGCAAGGTTTAAGTGTGGGGAGGTTTGATGTGTCTCAATTTATACATATTTCCCACATCTTATTTGGACATTTTAGGCACGGTTGATAGCCGTTTATACATATTTTGTGGTGCTTTATGGTATTTGCTAGTGATTTCAGGTCTAAGGCAGGTATTTCACTCACAAATGGTAGAAAACGACTTAGAAATGGTCCAAAGGCACTAACGGATGAAGAATGGTCGAAAACAAAGTTAAAATGCTGAAACCAGGAAGAACTCGCGGCGCGACCTGCAGATATCGCGACGCGAGCCATCCAGTAAACTCGCGGCGCGAGCATCAGATCTCGCGGCGCGAGCTCACAACAAAACTCGCGGCGCGAGGAAATAAGATCGCGGCGCGAGAAATTGCTGGTCTGACGGATTTTCTCTCTCCTGGGTATAAATACAAACAACTCGCGGCGCGACCAGAGGTATCGCGACGCGAGCTCACCAGTAAACTCGCGGCGCGACCAGAGTATCGCGACGCGAGCTCACCAGTAAACTCGCGGCGCGACCAGAGTATCGCGACGCGAGCTCACCAGTAAACTCGCGGCGCGACCAGAGTATCGCGACGCGAGCTCACCAGTAAACTCGCGGCGCGACTCGCGGCGCGAGCTCACAACAAAACTCGCGGCGCGAGAAATTGCTGGTCTGACGGATTTTCTCTCTCCTGGGTATAAATACAAACACCCACTCAACCCTAAAATATATCTGGACACTCCAGCCTCCACTTTTTCTCTCTAGCAGTTTTTGAAGGCTTTCCAAGGGTTTTTACTTCCCAAATATCATTTGAAGATTTGAAGACCAATTTTGGCTATAGTTACTTATTGTGGCTCGGTTGTAACTTCGATTTGGAATTCTCCTAAATATTTGGTACATTATGTTCTCTTATTTAATTGAATCTTTGTTCTTTTTCATTATGAGTAGCTAAACCTCCTTACATCTATGAAGATGAAGTGAAACAATTAGTCATGGTTGCATAATATTTTGAATTCAAGTTGGTTTTACTTAACATTTTGTCAAGATCTTATTGAAGTGATTTCTTCTACTTAATCTTGTGTCCTTGGTGATATTTGTGTTTTTCGATAGTGGTACTAGTTGAATGCAAGTATTATTTTAGTTGTTTGTCTATGAGCAACTCTTGCTAGGTCATGGTATGATAGTAAAGGATACAAATTAATAGAAATTACTTTGGTGAGTGGATTTAACGGATGGTGGTACCACTTGTTGCAAGAAATTGAGTTGATTAGGTGATTGAGTCGATTTTACAAACGGAGTGCACGCCGAATGTGTTTTGTCTTGTCACGATTATTATCACCAACATGTAAAGAATTTTGAGCTTAACCATATGCAACCTAGACTTCTTGTGTAGCGGATTCGACATAGATGGCTTTTTAATCATTTGATTACAACAAAAATCTTTTCGTATACTCTCGAGTGACACCGGTTGAGTATTTTACTTTACTTGTTAATTTCTTAGTTTCCTGATACGCGAAGTGACAACTCGGTCACAAACCAAACTTGTACTTGTTTCACAGTTTTCACAACCTTTAGTACAACAGTCAGTCCTTGTGTTCGATCCTGGTCTTGCCAGTTACCTATATTACATACGAACGGGTACACTTAAAAAAAAAAAAAAAAAAAAAAAAAAAAAAAAAAAAAAAAAAAAAAAAAAAAAAAAAAAAAAAAAAAAAAAAAAAAAAAAAAAAAAAAAAAAAAAAAAAAAAAAAAAAAAAAAAAAAAAAAAAAAAAAAAAAAAAAAAAAAAAAAAAAAAAAAAAAAAAAAAAAAAAAAAAAAAAAAAAAAAAAAAAAAAAAAAAAAAAAAAAAAAAAAAAAAAAAAAAAAAAAAAAAAAAAAAAAAAAAAAAAAAAAAAAAAAAAAAAAAAAAAAAAAAAAAAAAAAAAAAAAAAAAAAAAAAAAAAAAAAAAAAAAAAAAAAAAAAAAAAAAAAAAAAAAAAAAAAAAAAAAAAAAAAAAAAAAAAAAAAAAAAAAAAAAAAAAAAAAAAAAAAAAAAAAAAAAAAAAAAAAAAAAAAAAAAAAAAAAAAAAAAAAAAAAAAAAAAAAAAAAAAAAAAAAAAAAAAAAAAAAAAAAAAAAAAAAAAAAAAAAAAAAAAAAAAAAAAAAAAAAAAAAAAAAAAAAAAAAAAAAAAAAAAAAAAAAAAAAAAAAAAAAAAAAAAAAAAAAAAAAAAAAAAAAAAAAAAAAAAAAAAAAAAAAAAAAAAAAAAAAAAAAAAAAAAAAAAAAAAAAAAAAAAAAAAAAAAAAAAAAAAAAAAAAAAAAAAAAAAAAAAAAAAAAAAAAAAAAAAAAAAAAAAAAAAAAAAAAAAAAAAAAAAAAAAAAAAAAAAAAAAAAAAAAAAAAAAAAAAAAAAAAAAAAAAAAAAAAAAAAAAAAAAAAAAAAAAAAAAAAAAAAAAAAAAAAAAAAAAAAAAAAAAAAAAAAAAAAAAAAAAAAAAAAAAAAAAAAAAAAAAAAAAAAAAAAAAAAAAAAAAAAAAAAAAAAAAAAAAAAAAAAAAAAAAAAAAAAAAAAAAAAAAAAAAAAAAAAAAAAAAAAAAAAAAAAAAAAAAAAAAAAAAAAAAAAAAAAAAAAAAAAAAAAAAAAAAAAAAAAAAAAAAAAAAAAAAAAAAAAAAAAAAAAAAAAAAAAAAAAAAAAAAAAAAAAAAAAAAAAAAAAAAAAAAAAAAAAAAAAAAAAAAAAAAAAAAAAAAAAAAAAAAAAAAAAAAAAAAAAAAAAAAAAAAAAAAAAAAAAAAAAAAAAAAAAAAAAAAAAAAAAAAAAAAAAAAAAAAAAAAAAAAAAAAAAAAAAAAAAAAAAAAAAAAAAAAAAAAAAAAAAAAAAAAAAAAAAAAAAAAAAAAAAAAAAAAAAAAAAAAAAAAAAAAAAAAAAAAAAAAAAAAAAAAAAAAAAAAAAAAAAAAAAAAAAAAAAAAAAAAAAAAAAAAAAAAAAAAAAAAAAAAATAAAACTTCATATAAATCCACACAAAAAAATCATGCCAACCTAAAGGCTAAGCCAACACCCGTTAAAATGATACACTGACACATATTCGACGCGGATGAGATTATGCATATGTGAGGTTTGACAATTAAAAGTGATACACTCATCATCCAACCCGCCAAACCATAACATAACCACAGATAAAACACACGGTCGAAGCAAATTGATCAAAACAAGAGTTATATGGACCATAGCACCTCTAATTCTATCTACATTACATCATGCAAAAGTTGAAGAATCACACAATGTTCATTACAAATTACATGTATTAACACAGCATTGCAAAAGAACAAACAGCACAACACGTACCCAGGAATTGTCAGTTAAGAACAGTTTAAAGCTTTACTTCACAAAACTATCATGCCTTCACACAGCAATTGAAGCAACTTAACAAGCTTCTCCTGTTCTGCAGCCAAAATCAACAATGAAACCAAAGTGAACAAAGAATGATGGAAACCAGAAATATAAATTTTAGAGAGCCTGCATCTTTGGATTTTTGTTGACCATAACACAAATTGTAGTAAATGAAACAATAACGTTTGCATCAGCCATAGGACCGGCATTCATAAATCTAAACAAGCTCTTCGTCTAACAAAAACTACTTCTGTTTAATAGTACAGGTTAGTACAATTTTATTGCAACCCGTTGAGTATTGCAATGACATACTAGTTGTTGAACATATAATTTTACTAAGCAGATGTTAGTTTTGTGTTTTGGAAAAATTTCGTTTGGATAGTTACTTGATTAGAAATCAGCTCCATCAAACACCCAATGGAGAGTTCAACTTTTAGGTCACCAGTCATTCAACATAGAGTTCAATTTTTAGGTCAACTTTGTTTCAACATATAAATTCCGATGACTTAGTGCAATAGCAAAATATAGTATGAGAATTCTTAGTTCTTACATTAGGGGATTGTTGGTCCTCGCTGTAATGATGAAGCGGAGCACTTGGTTGGGCTGTAGCGAGTTTAGCTTTGTTGGAAGCAACGAGCTCTTCTTCATTACCAATGCTAGTTCTAGATAACCCTCTCTTATTCTGTTTCCTGTTCTCTCGGATCTTTGAGAAATCCAAAGAATAGTCTGGCAATGGTCCCTTCTGATCCCAATCCCCAAATTGTGGCACCGATAACCATGGTGCATTTTTCTAAAGACACACGATTCAAAATATAAATATAATAAATTGATAAGGATTAACACGCACGACAATCACCCATGTTTTAGTTTAGTGATAGTTAACTTCTAAAAAGTGTTAAAGAAACAATTTTCGGCCATTTATTTGTGTTCTAATTGTCCTTTTGCAGGTCCCGGTTTCACAATTACAAAGTAAAGGATTACAATATTACCAATAATAATATAGGGGGAAATGATGTGAATACCAACAAATATATATACACAATGTCATTCAAAGACGATATGCAAATACATCAAGGTATAACTTATTCAAAGCATGTACAGCTGGAGCTTAAAGAATTCAAACTTTGACAAATAAGCCATTCTTTAAACAAAAACAGAAAATGTCAATGGCCAAGAGATAAAAGTGGAACATGAAAGCAAGTCAAGCAATCATGGCAGCAATTAATTCCTAAAGCCCTACCAGCGGTCGAAAATTCTCATAATCCAAATTCCAAACATCACTAATCAAAGTAAATTCATAATTTTTCAAGGCCATGGTACAAGATTATCTGATTATCAAAATAAGTCCTACAAATAAAGATGAGAATTTTATAAATCAAACAAGAAGAAGTTTTATTTTTAGTTTCGTTTATTTTTCTAAATTTCGATCAAACCAGGTACTAAGAGTCTAAGACCATCGAACAACTAATGACGGACAACTAAAACTATTATCAACCTTACTAATTAAGATTGTCCAAAAATAATTGTCCATTACTATTAAATGCAGGGACATAGCTACAACATGCGAAATGATATCGGTCCACTCAGTTGAAAAAATATAACTTTTCAGTAACATGATTTTCATATAATTTTTTAGAATCATGATTTTCATATAATTTTAGTTATGAACCAGCTCAATTTGTATACAAACATTACTAAGTTTATCTATAAAAACTTTCTGGCTCTGTCATTGATTAAATTGATTAGTAAAACATATCCTAGTTTATTGTAACTTTAGTTATAAAAAAAAAAGGAGGCCACATTAAGCACAATTTTCTTAAAATATTTATGTATGAGAACAAATAATTTTGGGATGAACAATATTAGTAATGGTTGTAATTTGTAAATTCTGAGGCCCAATAGCTTCTTGAACACATATCATTTCAGATCAACAATTTTATGCCAAAAACCAAAATGAGTTACTATTTGTTTAACGAAAGGAAAAAACCTTAAACATACACAATTATTATAACCTTATTATAAGTACAAAAAAAAAGTCCATCACCATTAATAATAATTTCTAAAGACATATTAAAAAAAAAAGAAAAAAAGAACAGAAGAATTTAGAACTATTGGAAACACAGAAGGAAGAAATTAATTACCTCATCCTTGTTATCCATGCAATCCGGATTTTTGATTATTTGATATTTGTTGATTTATACAAACTGTATGTATATATAATGAAAAACATACAAACAGAGAATTGTGAGTTTATATATAGACAAGGAAAGTAAAAAAGTTGTGTGGGTGTGAGAGAGAGATAAAGAAAAGAAAAAGAAAGACATACAAAGGAAAGGAGGACAGGACAGGAAGCACCGCAGAAGAGAAAAGATTTTCGTGTCGAGACAAGTTCACATAGAATTTATCTTCTTGTAACTCATGACTCACCTAGTCACCTGCCTATCAATCAAATTTATTTATATATTTTATTTTATAAAATAAATAAATAAATAATAAAGATAATGAAAATTAGTAGTTAATTACGAGTGTTGCCACTGAGTTCACGCGCTTAAGACACTGAAGGATCGTGTGAGCTCTCTGATGGTTTACTGTCCCATTGGTCGACTCTTCCTCCTCATCATATTAAAAATGCAGGACCCATTGGTACAATCGACTCGACTCAGCGTTAGAGTTTTTTTTTTCTTTTATCTTTGCCGGTAAATTGAAATATCTGACGTATAAGGTATAACTAACTCATTCGATCATTTATAAACCAATATAGGTGAGAAAAAACCCATATCCAGAATTATTACCTTTTAATTGTTGAAATCATCACTTGAAGATTGGTTCCACTTACGTTAGGTTTTTTTTTTTTTTTTAAAGGTAATTTCGCTGGATTCGACAGTGGGATGTCTAGCATACGTTGTCTTAACTTGGTCCGCGCTAGAGAGCTCATTCGAAGTAGAAATGCCTATTTAAAATATCCGATGGAAGGAAAACGCCTACTAATCCGTCCAAAGACACGACGATTAATAGGGGTAAACCTGTCCCCTCAGACTTGAACCTTAGTATACCCAAGCCAAACCCTTATAAAGGGACTTTCTATGTCATCCACAAGACTTGAACACAAGACATTCATAAATGAGAGATGACATTTCAACCATTGAGCTAATGCTCAAGGACCCACTCACATTAGTTAATATTTTTTCTTTATTTCCATTTATTTTAAAACCGAAACTAATAAAATCCGTACAAATTTTAATACATGCTTACGATTGGAGTATATATGTCGTTATTGTTGGACTATTCATCTTATATACTACTCGAAATCTAACTAGAAATCATGATGATTTCATCTCCACGATGGTAATTGAGTGGAATGGTGCATGACATGCTGTATAAATAAAAAAGTTGGGGGTTTAGATCTCATCCTATGCTCTTTCATCATAATTCTATATGATTTACATTTCATCGTGTTAGTTATAAGACGAGTCGATAAGGGACCAATAATGAGTCAATTATGTTTTTTTTTACCCTTTACATTATGTTTTTATTGTTGATTTAATGTAAGTGATAATACATGTATTAAATTATGAGATTTTTGAGAATGATCAATTACCATAATGAAGTGCTTTTAATAGAACTTTGATGGAAGACTCGTAAGACGCTACCCTCTAATGTAAAAAGTGTTAGAGGATGTTCGATGTTGTGCTTTCAAAATAGATCTTGCAATTTCAAATTTGCGTTTTGAAAAAGCATTGTTACATAGCAGATAATCATTTTTCCATGCAAATATTTCTTTTAGATTATTTTTGTTTCTGTATTTTACAAACGTAATAATTAAATAATTATCTCTAAAACGTAATCCTAAACCTCATCTTAATTATCATCTTGATCTCTTCTAAAATGAGTAAATGACAAGACATTGACAATTTGACCTCGTCCACTATCTTCAATTAAATAACTAGAAATGATAGCGTGGGGGGAAAATAGAGCAACAAGATGAAATTTTGAGCTATAGTATATTGCATAATACTTCATGAAAGTTATATGAATAGATTGAGGTTTATATGTGTTTTTCATTGGGTATAACTTTCGTCAAGTATTATATAATACATGTACACCAACTCGTTAAAAATGTCCATAACCTAGAGACAAAAACTTATCAAAATATGAAATTTAGAGAATTTAGATCCGTATTTCTATACAATTATTAAGCTGATATTAAAATCCCTTAGAAATATGATAGGTTAAAGTTTTGCAAGAGAATACATGAAATTCTTTCTTTTTATTTTATAGGTCAAAGTACTTTTTTCGTCCCTGTGGTTTTTTTTTTTTTTTTTTTTTTTTTTTTTTTTTTTTTTTTTTTTTTTTTTTTTTTTCTTATTTTTACCACTTAACTTATTTTTTTTTTTTTTTTTTTTTTTTTTTTTTTTTTTTTTTTTTTTTTTTTTTTTTTTTTTTTTTTTTTTTTTTTTTTTTTTTTTTTTTTTTTTTTTTTTTTTTTTTTTTTTTTTTTTTTTTTTTTTTTTTTTTTTTTTTTTTTTTTTTTTTTTTTTTTTTTTTTTTTTTTTTTTTTTTTTTTTTTTTTTTTTTTTTTTTTTTTTTTTTTTTTTTTTTTTTTTTTTTTTTTTTTTTTTTTTTTTTTTTTTTTTTTTTTTTTTTTTTTTTTTTTTTTTTTTTTTTTTTTTTTTTTTTTTTTTTTTTTTTTTTTTTTTTTTTTTTTTTTTTTTTTTTTTTTTTTTTTTTTTTTTTTTTTTTTTTTTTTTTTTTTTTTTTTTTTTTTTTTTTTTTTTTTTTTTTTTTTTTTTTTTTTTTTTTTTTTTTTTTTTTTTTTTTTTTTTTTTTTTTTTTTTTTTTTTTTTTTTTTTTTTTTTTTTTTTTTTTTTTTTTTTTTTTTTTTTTTTTTTTTTTTTTTTTTTTTTTTTTTTTTTTTTTTTTTTTTTTTTTTTTTTTTTTTTTTTTTTTTTTTTTTTTTTTTTTTTTTTTTTTTTTTTTTTTTTTTTTTTTTTTTTTTTTTTTTTTTTTTTTTTTTTTTTTTTTTTTTTTTTTTTTTTTTTTTTTTTTTTTTTTTTTTTTTTTTTTTTTTTTTTTTTTTTTTTTTTTTTTTTTTTTTTTTTTTTTTTTTTTTTTTTTTTTTTTTTTTTTTTTTTTTTTTTTTTTTTTTTTTTTTTTTTTTTTTTTTTTTTTTTTTTTTTTTTTTTTTTTTTTTTTTTTTTTTTTTTTTTTTTTTTTTTTTTTTTTTTTTTTTTTTTTTTTTATTTGTTTTCTGTTTTTTTTTTTTTTTTTTTTTTTTTTTTTTTTTTTTTTTTTTTTTTTTTTTTTTTTTTTATAGGTCAAAGTACTTTTTTCGTCCCTGTGGTTTTTCAAATAAGCACTTTTCGTCCTCGCCGTTAACTTTTGGCTAAAATCATCCTCGTGGTTTGCTTTTCGTCCCTGCCGTTATAACTTTGCCGTTAACCTCCTCACATGCAAGTCACGTGAGGGGCATTTTCGTCTTTTTATAGAGTTAAATGTAAAAAACGTCCCTGTGGTTTGTCGTTTTTGCATTTTTCATCCTCGCCGTTAACAAATCCAGGAGAACTTTTCAAACAAAACAAAACAAACAAAAATTACAACAAACAAAATCAAAACAAAATCGAAACAAAACAAAACCTATATACCTACATTTGAGGATCTGGTCAATCACTTTCAAATGCAAACACGTACATCCAATGTTTTAAATACCGGTAGTATTACCCGTAATACCGGTATCGGATGGTACTCCTGTACAACTATTTCCGGTATTTTTGGTATATTTCGGTATTATCGTTCCGGTATTTCCGGTATTCTCATTTTTTATTTTTTGAATTGTTTTAAAAATTATTTTTATAATACTTTAATGTTATTTTTTTGTAATTTGTGAACTTTCTTATATTTTGTTATAAAGTACCTATTTGGTATTATTTTTGAGTGAATTGTAATTATATTTTGACAATTTTCGTTAAATTATAGTAAGTTTTATAACATTTTTTTTAAAAAATAAAACAAATTAAATTAGCCGTACCGGCCGATATTAAATTAGATCCTCATATGTAGGTATATATAGGTTTTTGATTTGAGTTTGTTTTGGTTTTTGATTAAATTTTTGTTTGGAGGTTTGTTAAATAGAAGGATGAAAAATGCAAAAACGACAAACCATAAGGACGAATTTTGCACTTAACCATAGGGACAAACCAAGAAGATGAGTAAAAAGACATAAATGCCCCTCACGTGGGTTAACGGATCCAAGGACGAAATGCAAACCACATGGATGATTTTAGCCAAAAGTTAACGGCGATGATGAAAAGTGCTTATTCGAAAAACCACAGGGACGAAAAAAGTACTTTGGCCTATTTTATAATACACATAGGTAGAATACTTTGAGTAAATTAAACAGGGTAAAATATGAAAATTTTTTATATTCAGATTATTTAAAAAGAGTAGTGATATTCGCACCATAATTTTTGATAAATTTACCACATTGTAGAGGTTATACAATTGATTGTACAAACTATTAATGCACAACTGTGGTAGATTAATCAAAAGTAGTGGTACAAGTATCACCTCCCATTTAAAAATACAAGTTTTTAATTCAGTAAATAATTAAACATGGCATAACCATGTTAACCCGTGGGATTAGGATTCCCTAAAGTTGTCCCAACTTGACTAATCAAGTTGGGAAGATCTTAACCCTTGGATGAAAATCAAGGGTCAAAATTTAAAGATAACTTTTAAATCTTGACCCTTGGATGAAAATCAAGGGTCAAGATTACCGTGAGCATTGTTGAAGAGTACTTTCTCTGACCCCCAAATGTTAAGTGGAATTCAAATTTAACACTTGGAGGACATGAGTTTTTTATGACCATTGAGCCACCTTAGACCATTCCCATCGGTCAAATTTTTGGGTCGGTTGGGTGAAAAGGTAAAAAAGAAATATTATATAATGTTTCATCCGACCAACTTGTTTACCCATCAACTAATGTTTGTAGCTTAAACTTTTGACGTGGCCCAACTAGAACACAACACATCAACACAACAATACACTATACAATTACACATTCACCACACACAAAGATTTGTGGCTGTTAACTTATCTTTTATTATGTTTTTTGATTTATACACTAGCTAGTTTATATATAATTGAATTCAATTTAATAAAATAAAATATGTAGTCTTTTATGTCAGAATTAAAAGATAAGTTATTTATGAGGAACGTGAAATATTTTTTAGCCTAATTAGTCTCTTTATGATGCTATAGAATTTAATTTTTTGAATTAAAAAAATTAAATAAAAAAAAAAAAAAAAAAAAAAAAAAAAAAAAAAAAAAAAAAAAAAAAAAAAAAAAAAAAAAAAAAAAAAAAAAAAAAAAAAAAAAAAAAAAAAAAAAAAAAAAAAAAAAAAAAAAAAAAAAAAAAAAAAAAAAAAAAAAAAAAAAAAAAAAAAAAAAAAAAAAAAAAAAAAAAAAAAAAAAAAAAAAAAAAAAAAAAAAAAAAAAAAAAAAAAAAAAAAAAAAAAAAAAAAAAAAAAAAAAAAAAAAAAAAAAAAAAAAAAAAAAAAAAAAAAAAAAAAAAAAAAAAAAAAAAAAAAAAAAAAAAAAAAAAAAAAAAAAAAAAAAAAAAAAAAAAAAAAAAAAAAAAAAAAAAAAAAAAAAAAAAAAAAAAAAAAAAAAAAAAAAAAAAAAAAAAAAAAAAAAAAAAAAAAAAAAAAAAAAAAAAAAAAAAAAAAAAAAAAAAAAAAAAAAAAAAAAAAAAAAAAAAAAAAAAAAAAAAAAAAAAAAAAAAAAAAAAAAAAAAAAAAAAAAAAAAAAAAAAAAAAAAAAAAAAAAAAAAAAAAAAAAAAAAAAAAAAAAAAAAAAAAAAAAAAAAAAAAAAAAAAAAAAAAAAAAAAAAAAAAAAAAAAAAAAAAAAAAAAAAAAAAAAAAAAAAAAAAAAAAAAAAAAAAAAAAAAAAAAAAAAAAAAAAAAAAAAAAAAAAAAAAAAAAAAAAAAAAAAAAAAAAAAAAAAAAAAAAAAAAAAAAAAAAAAAAAAAAAAAAAAAAAAAAAAAAAAAAAAAAAAAAAAAAAAAAAAAAAAAAAAAAAAAAAAAAAAAAAAAAAAAAAAAAAAAAAAAAAAAAAAAAAAAAAAAAAAAAAAAAAAAAAAAAAAAAAAAAAAAAAAAAAAAAAAAAAAAAAAAAAAAAAAAAAAAAAAAAAAAAAAAAAAAAAAAAAAAAAAAAAAAAAAAAAAAAAAAAAAAAAAAAAAAAAAAAAAAAAAAAAAAAAAAAAAAAAAAAAAAAAAAAAAAAAAAAAAAAAAAAAAAAAAAAAAAAAAAAAAAAAAAAAAAAAAAAAAAAAAAAAAAAAAAAAAAAAAAAAAAAAAAAAAAAAAAAAAAAAAAAAAAAAAAAAAAAAAAAAAAAAAAAAAAAAAAAAAAAAAAAAAAAAAAAAAAAAAAAAAAAAAAAAAAAAAAAAAAAAAAAAAAAAAAAAAAAAAAAAAAAAAAAAAAAAAAAAAAAAAAAAAAAAAAAAAAAAAAAAAAAAAAAAAAAAAAAAAAAAAAAAAAAAAAAAAAAAAAAAAAAAAAAAAAAAAAAAAAAAAAAAAAAAAAAAAAAAAAAAAAAAAAAAAAAAAAAAAAAAAAAAAAAAAAAAAAAAAAAAAAAAAAAAAAAAAAAAAAAAAAAAAAAAAAAAAAAAAAAAAAAAATTACTAAAAAAAAAAATTAATTCATTAACCTTATAGAAAAACATCAAAAGCAAAATAACCTAAATTTATATATGTTTTGTTTACAAAACCTTGTCTTTTTATTTATCTGCCAACTTTCTAATGCACCCTATGAAAATGGCCTCACCAAGTCATCATGTCTATCAACATTGGGCCACCGCTTCTTCGTCCTTGCCACTTGGTTGCCCTCGTGACCATCATTTTCTTGGTTATTGCAGTCCTTTACTTGCAATAATCGAGTGCGAGAGCATACTTTTTTCACCTTTCTATGTTTTGATAAAAATAATGATAATAAATAGTAATATAAAAAAGTAGAGTTTTTAAACATATAACGTATGTGATTTCCTTAACCAACAAACGAGTATAATCAGAAATATATTTTGTTAATGTTTTATTTATGTTTTCTTTATAATGCAAATGAGAGTTAGAACTTTGCAAAATTCCAATGAACCCATGAACCTGTCTTGGTATGTATGACTCCTTCTTGAGATTTGGGAGTTCTTGTGACAATAAGATCTCTAATCTTCTGACGCATATCAAGAGTATTTTTGATACGTCTTAAATGGTCTTCTCTTTGAGACTTTATTTGCTCATCTTCTTCATTGTCAGAGTCTTCATCTATTGCATTCAGAATTGATTGACAATATTTCAAGGTACCATCTGAATATTTGGCAAAATCAGAGGCACGAATGAAGATCTTTCTCTTGAGTCTATTGATGAAGACAAATCCATCCAGGCTTTCAATTGGATCTCCAATCTGAAATGAATCTAGCTCATAACCTTCGGCTCTTTGATTTGGTCTTGTAAGGTTAATCCTGCTAGTTCTTCTTTCCAAACCAATCTGGAAGTCATTGAATTCATAGAATCTAATCAAGGCTTGAATATGGCTTTTCAATACTTCATAAGCTAGAAGTTGATCTTGATTCTTGATTATCAGATAAGCATATTGATTGTAGAGGAATAGGATGTCTGAGATCGTCATTTGTTGAAAAGATTCTTCTTGAACAACATAGACATTGCCATCAGCTCGACGAACTCTGAATCGAACAAGTCTGAGATTGTGATTCTTGAGAGGAGTAAACAACTGAAGGACTTTGGTTATCGGAATTTGAAATTGTTGATACCACCATTCAGCTTTTACAGAACTTTCAGCATTCATCAGTTCCATGTATGCATCTCTTTGACCTTGATGTCTGAATAGAAAGAATGCTCTTAATCGGTTCAAGGTCATGTTGAGTCTTTCACTTGGTGAGCAATAAATTTGAAAGGCTCTTTCTTCAAGATATCTAGCTCTGCACACCATTTCTTCAGGTCTAGTTCTCAAATCCAAAATTTGTTCATAATTCTCAGCAAAATACCCTTCATTGATCTGCCATATCGTATTTCTTGAGATTCTTGGATGTCTAACTCCTTGTCCAAGTTCATTTGGAGTCTCAAGATTTTCTGGGTTTCTGAGCTGATAGACTATCTCTTCAAATATATCCTCTCCATATTCTTCTTGAGCAATACTTGCTGGAGCATCATCAGGTTTATCTGAATCAGACTCATCATCATGACCATTCTCTGGTTGAAATGGATCAGGATCACTTGACTCATCAGAACTTGATGTGGAAGAATAATAATGAGAAATATTTCTGATGAGTGGAGGTAAATCATCTGAATCTTCTTGAATTTGATGACCTCCTTGAGTCTCTGTGACAACTTCTTGAACAGTTTCTTGATCATCTTGAGCTTGTGTCTCATGACCCTCTCTAATATCTCTCATATTCTCCCCCTCGGGTTGATCATCAGGGTCTTGATCATCCCGACGCCTTGAGATATTAGCCAGTCGACATTGTTGATCAAGTTCAGTAACTCGCTTTTGAAGAGCTTCAATTTGAGCCTGTTGTTCCTGTTGTGTATTTTGGAAAGACAAGTATGCAAGAAGTGATTGAAAAATTGATCGTTTATGTGAAGAAAGATGGGGTTCTTCTGATCTCAACCGATTCATGAGAGCAACAATTAAAGTATCGGTAGATAACCCACTGGTGGCAATTCTTTTTGGTGAGCAATCACTTAAGAATTCAGATGAATCAGATGATTCAGAAGATGAACTTGAAGAATGATGTGGTGAACTTGGATCTGGAAATGATTGTGATGGTGGAGTTGGTGGTAAGGTTGTTGTTGTTGTTGTTGTTTGTGGGGGTGTTGTTGTTGTAGTTGTTGTTGTTGTTGTTTGTGGGGGTGTTGTTGTTGTTGTTGTTTGTGGGGGTGTTGTTGTTGTTGTTTGTGGGGGTGTTGTTGTTGTTGTTGTTGTTGTTTGTGGGGGTGTTGTTGTTGTAGTTGTTGTTGTTGTTGTTTGTGGGGGTGTTGTTGTTGTATGTGTTGGGGTTGGAGTTTCTTCTGGAGAACGAATTCGTAAAGTACCTCCAGTATACAATCTTGGTGGTTGAGAAGTTGATGGTGATGCAGGAAGTTTACCAGTGATGATGTTTCTTGAGATAAGTAACTCACTTCTCTGTCCCTCTTCAATCCCTTCAACAAATTGAGCAATTATTCTTTGAGCCTCAGGTGATAATGAAATATCAGAAATTGGCACATCAGTAGTCTCAAGTGATTCTACTGATTGACCTGAAGACATCATGACTGTCTCAGGATTTCCTGTTGGTTCAAAAGTATGAACAACAGTTGATGATTCGGCTTTGCAACCAGAATCAGGTTGTTGTTGTTGTTTGTGGGGTGTTGTTGTTGTTTGTGGGGGTGTTGTTGTTGTTGTTGTTGTTGTTGTTGTTGTTGTTGTTGTTGTTGTTGTTGTTTGTGGGGGTGTTGTTGTTGTTGTTGTTGTTGTTGTTTGTGGGGGTGTTGTTGTTGTATGTGTTGGGGTTGGAGTTTCTTCTGGAGAACGAATTCGTAAAGTACCTCCAGTATACAATCTTGGTGGTTGAGAAGTTGATGGTGATGCAGGAAGTTTACCAGTGATGATGTTTCTTGAGATAAGTAACTCACTTCTCTGTCCCTCTTCAATCCCTTCAACAAATTGAGCAATTATTCTTTGAGCCTCAGGTGATAATGAAATATCAGAAATTGGCACATCAGTAGTCTCAAGTGATTCTACTGATTGACCTGAAGACATCATGACTGTCTCAGGATTTCCTGTTGGTTCAAAAGTATGAACAACAGTTGATGATTCGGCTTTGCAACCAGAATCAGGTTGTTGTTGGGCAACACCACTAACAATTCCGGGGTCACTGAGAATGCCCGTTAATACAGTCTCAGGTTGATCCTGAGGAACAGCAGTGTCACAACGGCGTTCATACTGCTCCCCAGTCTCTGTCTGAGGACTGTTACCTGCGGCTAAAGCTGGCGTGATGTTAGCTAAGGCAGGATTTCCAAGCTGTCCTCGAGGGTCACACAAAGTGGGTTCCTCTCCGCTTGTTCCGGCACCAGTACTCAACTGGGCTTGTGATTCCGTGTGCCTAATAGATCTAGACTCTAGTGCATGAACTGAAGGCGAGAGGTGGGGCTGGTCCTCTCTATTTTCAACACTCTCATCCTCCAAATGAGGAGAGTGTGGTGAGCGTGGCTGTTCCCCGTGTATTTCTGAGACTAACTCCTGTTGTGAGGAGTCAGAATGGCTGGGAGAGTTTGGTGCAAGCGAGAATGGGTAGTTCTCGACTTCTACTCTAGGGTAAACCCGGCGTTGATATTGATTTAAGACTAATTGGAGGCCAACTTTTTCTTTTTGCCTTTCACCTATCCCTGACCTCTCAACCTCTCTGGTATTTTCAACCCCTCCCTCAGTCCTTCCTTGTCCCTCCGGGATGTCCATAACATCATCAGCAAACTGATTGGCATCATCATCGGATGCATCACTATCAGTAGAAATCATTTCTTCTGGTTCGGGTTCTTGAAATCGGTCATACTCAAAGCGAGATCTTTTAAAAGTTTTGCGAATATTCACAGGAATTGATTTCTTTCGGCCTTGAGTATATGTCGGTGGAGGAGATCGGACAAAAGATGATGAAGGTATGGTTGAGGTAGATTGAGGTATGATAGGTGGTTCAGGTGTTGTAATTTCCGGAAGTGGTGAAGATTGATGAATTGGTGATTGAGGTAATTTTGGTGAAGATGGAGATGATGGTGTTTGAGGTGTTTGTGTTCTGGGGGGTGGTGATCGGATTGGTTTTGGAGAACCAGAAGCAGATATTGTCTCTTCAGAAGAAGGTTCAGCTTGAGCTTTGCTTTTGAGTTTCTTTGAAGAACTCTTTTTCTTCTTCTTTTGGTGCACTTGTTTACTCAGCCTTAACACAAACATTTCGCCTCTTTGTTTCTTTCTCTTTGGCTTACTGGAACTGGATTCACCCTCACGCTCTTTTCTTTTAACACTTGACCCCTCACCAGGTGTCCTATGTACAGCTTGGGAAGAAACCGGGAGGCTTTCCGGTCTCATTGCTGTTCTAATCCAGTCCAGATAAGCAATCTTATCTTCATCAGAATCTGAAACCATGTCTAACAGGAATGATGGAATCAGAAAATTATAATTAACAGCTCCTGAATCTCTGACATATTTGTAAAAATGTATTGTCACTTGGCTGCTGTTTAGAAGCCTTGGAATGCTTCTTTCCTGTCTGACGGCACTGTAGACAATTGCTGTTAGAAATCTAATGAATGGAATATACTTCTTGGGAGCAGAGATTTTGCCATTTACTAATACTATCAACTGATCCCACAGAAGTTGAGCAATGTCATAATGTCTGTTGAAAACAACACCATAAAATATGTGCAGCATCGGCTGTGTCAGATTGTCCATCCCTCTTGTGTAAGGAGTTAAGCAGTTGCTTAGGATGGAGTACACATAATACCAGATTTTTGGTAGATTTTTCAACTTGAAATCTCTGGTTCTAGATAAAGGACCTTCATAGCCAATTGAAATCAAGGCAGCAAACATTTCTTCATTGGACTCAAATTCATCATAATTAACATGTCCATTGAAGTCTGCTTCAGGTAATCTTAAAATCCTTCTGAAGTCATCTATATTGAACTCAAACTCATATGTTGTTTCTCCTGAAGTCAATTGATATTGAAAGTAGCCTTGACGACGAAGTTCAGGAGATTTTGATTTAGCTTTTGCTTTTGGATTTGTTGGATCATATGGTTGAACAAAGGTAATTGATCTCCACATATCAAAGAGGTAGACTTCAGCTAAGTCTTGTTCAACAGTAAGTACATATGTAAGAGGATGATTATGAAGAATTCTCGGAACTATTTGAAAGCCGGGAGCAATGAATGGATCATATAATGCTCTGTTATTTCTCATATTTCTTGTGTTTCCGGCAATGAGAATTTCTTCAATTGATTCATTTAAAGCAACCTCTTCATCAATTTCAACAATTTCTTGATGATCCATTTTTGATTTTTCTGTTTTAAGACAAAAGAAAATTTAATGCATACAAAAAATAATGTTTGAATAGCAAATAACAAGGTTCACTCAAATGATTTAAATAAATCATTTGAAATGAGAAGATAAACTCAGAAAATAAAGTATAATCATATAAGTACAAGGTATTTAAAATAGCAAGGAAGTACACAAAGGCGTTCGATTCCCTGTATTTCAAATAAATTGTGATTATATGATAATACAAAGCACTTTGACACAAAACACAAAAAAAATAAAAAGTAAAAGAATTTAAAAAAAATTTGAAAATTTTTCTTAATTTTGAAAATTTTTCTAAGTATGGAACCTAGGACGATCTTGACAAGATCGTCCTGAGGTTAAACTCAGGTTTTTGAAAAATATCAAAACGATCTTAAAGAAGATCGTCTCAACATATGTTTTTGGAAAAAAAATTTAAGGAAAGAAAATAAAACGATCTGGTTCAAGATCGTTTTAGCATTGAAAAAAAATGTTAAGTATGGAAGAATGAACATGGGACGATCTTGTTCAAGATCGTCTTGGAAATCAATGAAAAACAATTTTCCTTTTGAAACATTTCTAACACTTAGAAATATAAATTGAAATCAATTCAATGATTTCCCTTTATATTTATAAGTATTAGTTTTGAGCAAACCGATCTCTTGCGAGTTCAGTTACCCATCCATTTGTTTTTCAAAAAAAATTCATCATCCACACAGCGAACAGACCCTAGAACGATCCTGACAAGATCGTCCTGAGGTTAAACTCAGGTTTTTGAAAAATATCAAAACGATCTTAAAGAAGATCGTCTCAACATATGTTTTTGGAAAAAAAATTTAAGGAAAGAAAATAAAACGATCTGGTTCAAGATCGTTTTAGCATTGAAAAAAAATGTTAAGTATGGAACTAGGACGATCCTGACAAGATCGTCCTGGTCTTGGTCTCAAGGGTTACATGGCAAATGAAATGAGAAATTGAAACTAAAAGATCTTGGCAAGATCGTTTTAGCATTGAAAAAAAATGTTAAGTATGGAAGAATGAACATGGGACGATCTTGTTCAAGATCGTCTTGGAAATCAATGAAAAACAATTTTCCTTTTGAAACATTTCTAACACTTAGAAATATAAATTGAAATCAATTCAATGATTTCCCTTTATATTTATAAGTATTAGTTTTGAGCAAACCGATCTCTTGCGAGTTCAGTTACCCATCCATTTGTTTTTCAAAAAAAATTCATCATCCACACAGCGAACAGACCCTAGAACGATCCTGACAAGATCGTCCTGGTCTTGGTCTCAAGGGTTACATGGCAAATGAAATGAGAAATTGAAACTAAAAGGATCTTGGCAAGATCGTTTTAGCATTGAAAAAAAATGTTAAGTATGGAAGAATGAACATGGGACGATCTTGTTCAAGATCGTCTTGGAAATCAATGAAAAACAATTTTCCTTTTGAAACATTTCTAACACTTAGAAATATAAATTGAAATCAATTCAATGATTTCCCTTTATATTTATAAGTATTAGTTTTGAGCAAACCGATCTCTTGCGAGTTCAGTTACCCATCCATTTGTTTTTCAAAAAAAATTCATCATCCACACAGCGAACAGACCCTAGAACGATCCTGACAAGATCGTCCTGGTCTTGGTCTCAAGGGTTACATGGCAAATGAAATGAGAAATTGAAACTAAAAGGATCTTGTTCAAGATCGTTTTAGCATTGAAAAAAAATGTTAAGTATGGAAGAATGAACATGGGACGATCTTGTTCAAGATCGTCTTGGAAATCAATGAAAAACAATTTTCCTTTTGAAACATTTCTAACACTTAGAAATATAAATTGAAATCAATTCAATGATTTCCCTTTATATTTATAAGTATTAGTTTTGAGCAAACCGATCTCTTGCGAGTTCAGTTACCCATCCATTTGTTTTTCAAAAAAAATTCATCATCCACACAGCGAACAGACCCTAGAACGATCCTGACAAGATCGTCCTGGTCTTGGTCTCAAGGGTTACATGGCAAATGAAATGAGAAATTGAAACTAAAAGGATCTTGGCAAGATCGTTTTAGAGACAAAAAATGGGCTTTGATCTTTTAAGAAAATGGGCTTATGGTAAAAGAAAAAAATTGGGCTTAGGTTTTGTTTAATCATACCAACACCAAAACAAAATAACAAAAAAAACTTTTATTTAAACTAAGTAAGATACATCAATTAAAAAAATTTGAAAGCCGGGAGCAATGAATGGATCATATAATGCTCTGTTATTTCTCATATTTCTTGTGTTTCCGGCAATGAGAATTTCTTCAATTGATTCATTTAAAGCAACCTCTTCATCAATTTCAACAATTTCTTGATGATCCATTTTTGATTTTTCTGTTTTAAGACAAAAGAAAATTTAATGCATACAAAAAATAATGTTTGAATAGCAAATAACAAGGTTCACTCAAATGATTTAAATAAATCATTTGAAATGAGAAGATAAACTCAGAAAATAAAGTATAATCATATAAGTACAAGGTATTTAAAATAGCAAGGAAGTACACAAAGGCGTTCGATTCCCTGTATTTCAAATAAATTGTGATTATATGATAATACAAAGCACTTTGCACATAAACATAGCATCAATGTTTGACAGATAATGAATGAAAGAGAAAGAGATGAAGGATTTGTACAGAACATGCAGAGGCAAGTAAGCGCATTGGTAACGAGCACTTATTTGAGATTGTTTCTTGAAAAGAAACTCATTCCAGGATCATGTGTTAAACAGTATCCGAGATTGAAATACTAAACACAGACCTTTATTACCTGCAAAACAAAATTAGGTTTTTCTAGGTACCCACCTTTGAATGGGTCCTTTGGGGTTAGTGGAATCATTCAAAGTATATAAATGAGGTTTTCGAACAAGAGGTTTATTCTTTAGATTCACCACAATCCCATTAGAATCAACAATCAAAGGTTTAGAAATCACAGTAGAAGGTTTAGAATTTCTTACTGACCATGGTTTAGCTAGATTACTCAAAAAAAAAAAAAAAAAAAAAAAAAAAAAAAAAAAAAAAAAAAAAAAAAAAAAAAAAAAAAAAAAAAAAAAAAAAAAAAAAAAAAAAAAAAAAAAAAAAAAAAAAAAAAAAAAAAAAAAAAAAAAAAAAAAAAAAAAAAAAAAAAAAAAAAAAAAAAAAAAAAAAAAAAAAAAAAAAAAAAAAAAAAAAAAAAAAAAAAAAAAAAAAAAAAAAAAAAAAAAAAAAAAAAAAAAAAAAAAAAAAAAAAAAAAAAAAAAAAAAAAAAAAAAAAAAAAAAAAAAAAAAAAAAAAAAAAAAAAAAAAAAAAAAAAAAAAAAAAAAAAAAAAAAAAAAAAAAAAAAAAAAAAAAAAAAAAAAAAAAAAAAAAAAAAAAAAAAAAAAAAAAAAAAAAAAAAAAAAAAAAAAAAAAAAAAAAAAAAAAAAAAAAAAAAAAAAAAAAAAAAAAAAAAAAAAAAAAAAAAAAAAAAAAAAAAAAAAAAAAAAAAAAAAAAAAAAAAAAAAAAAAAAAAAAAAAAAAAAAAAAAAAAAAAAAAAAAAAAAAAAAAAAAAAAAAAAAAAAAAAAAAAAAAAAAAAAAAAAAAAAAAAAAAAAAAAAAAAAAAAAAAAAAAAAAGGGAAAAATTGGAAAAAAAAAAAAAAAAAAAAAAAAAAAAAAAAAAAAAAAAAAAAAAAAAAAAAAAAAAAAATGGGCTTTGATCTTTAAGAAAATGGCATGGTAAAAGAAAAAAAATGGGCTTTGATCTTTTAAGAAAATGGGCTTATGGTAAAGAAAAAAATTGGGCTTATTTTGTTTAAGAAAATGGGCTTATGGTAAAAGAAAAAAAAAAAAAAAAAAAAAAAAAAAAAAAAAAAAAAAAAAAAAAAATGGATTAAAAAAATGGGTTTTGACCCGTCTTGATGAACATGGATTAAGAAAAAAATGGGCTTTGATCTTTTAAGAAAATGGGCTTATGGTAAAAGAAAAAAATTGGCTTAGGTTTTGTAAGAAAATGGCATGGTAAAAGAAAAAAAATGGGCTTTGATCTTTTAAGAAAATGGGCTTATGGTAAAAGAAAAAAATGGGCTTTGATCTTTTAAGAAAATGGGCTTATGGTAAAAGAAAAAAATGGGCTTTGATCTTTTAAGAAAATGGGCTTATGGTAAAAGAAAAAAAATGGGCTTTGATCTTTTAAGAAAATGGGCTTATGGTAAAAGAAAAAAATGGGCTTTGATCTTTTAAGAAAATGGCATGGTAAAAGAAAAAAAATGGGCTTTGATCTTTTAAGAAAATGGGCTTATGGTAAAAGAAAAAAATGGGCTTTGATCTTTTAAGAAAATGGGCTTATGGTAAAAGAAAAAAATGGGCTTTGATCTTTTAAGAAAATGGGCTTATGGTAAAAGAAAAAAAATGGGCTTTGATCTTTTAAGAAAATGGGCTTATGGTAAAAGAAAAAAATGGGCTTTGATCTTTTAAGAAAATGGCATGGTAAAAGAAAAAAAATGGGCTTTGATCTTTTAAGAAAATGGGCTTATGGTAAAAGAAAAAAATGGGCTTTGATCTTTTAAGAAAATGGGCTTATGGTAAAAGAAAAAAATGGGCTTTGATCTTTTAAGAAAATGGGCTTATGGTAAAAGAAAAAAAATGGGCTTTGATCTTTTAAGAAAATGGGCTTATGGTAAAAGAAAAAAATGGGCTTTGATCTTTTAAGAAAATGGCATGGTAAAAGAAAAAAAATGGGCTTTGATCTTTTAAGAAAATGGGCTTATGGTAAAAGAAAAAAATGGGCTTTGATCTTTTAAGAAAATGGGCTTATGGTAAAAGAAAAAAATGGGCTTTGATCTTTTAAGAAAATGGGCTTATGGTAAAAGAAAAAAAATGGGCTTTGATCTTTTAAGAAAATGGGCTTATGGTAAAAGAAAAAAATGGGCTTTGATCTTTTAAGAAAATGGCATGGTAAAAGAAAAAAAATGGGCTTTGATCTTTTAAGAAAATGGGCTTATGGTAAAAGAAAAAAATGGGCTTTGATCTTTGAAGAACATGGAAAAAAAAAATGGGCTTTGATCTTTTAAGAAAATGGGCTTATGGTAAAAGAAAAAAATTGGGCTTAGGTTTTGTTTAATCATACCAACACCAAAACAAAATAACAAAAAAAACTTTTATTTAAACTAAGTAAGATACATCAATTAAAAAATATTTTTGGTTTTTCTAAAATAAACAATGAGTTCTCTTCAAATAGTGCAAATACACAAACTCCCCCTAGATTCATGAATTATCCTTTTTCTCCCCCTCAAACATTGCATGATATTTAAGCACTTTGCACATAAACATAGCATCAATGTTTGACAGATAATGAATGAAAGAGAAAGAGATGAAGGATTTGTACAGAACATGCAGAGGCAAGTAAGCGCATTGGTAACGAGCACTTATTTGAGATTGTTTCTTGAAAAGAAACTCATTCCAGGATCATGTGTTAAACAGTATCCGAGATTGAAATACTAAACACAGACCTTTATTACCTGCAAAACAAAATTAGGTTTTTCTAGGTACCCACCTTTGAATGGGTCCTTTGGGGTTAGTGGAATCATTCAAAGTATATAAATGAGGTTTTCGAACAAGAGGTTTATTCTTTAGATTCACCACAATCCCATTAGAATCAACAATCAAAGGTTTAGAAATCACAGTAGAAGGTTTAGAATTTCTTACTGACCATGGTTTAGCTAGATTACTCAAGTTTGAATTAATTTTCCTATCAGGAACTTCCTTCTTGTAATCATTAGCCATCCAATTTCTTCTAACTGATGATTTAGAAATCCACTTATGGGTACTAGCTAATGTCTTCTCACCTGTTTCAGATAAATTCTTGGAATTAGTTCGAGGAGATAAAAACATATTCTGATTTTGTGTTTTCTTGGTGGAAGATTTGTTATGCTGTTTCTTTTGATTTGTAACAGTGAACCAACCATACTGATCTCTATAACTAGTTATACCATTGGATGTATCTTTTATTAGCAAATCTTGGCTAGTTTTAGATATCTTAGGTAAAGAACTAGATTGAGAGATAGCCTTAGAAGCTGAGGTTCTAGAAACAGATGAAGTATCAACTTTAAACTTTGAGTTAGCAGAAATTACTTTCTTACCTTTGACAGTTGTTGCATACTGACCTTTGGGTAAATAAAATGAAGTTGGAGCAAACTTAGATTTAGATTCCTTCTTTGGTTTAGGCTTTTTGGGTGAGAGTTTTTCAAGCTCTTTTTCAACTTCTGGTGCAAAAACATGATCAGTTTTCAAAAACTTATCAAATTCTTCAACAGAAAAATCTGGATAAGTAAATTGTAATCCTTTGGTTTGAACTTCTGATTTGAAAACATTTTTGTTTGTCAATTTTTCAATTAATGCTTTTGCTTCAGCCTTAAAATCAGTAGGGATCTCAATCTTTTGCTCTAAGTTCACTTTATTTTGGTCAACAGGGGTGATCATAGGGGTATCAAAAGAAAGTATTTTCTTGACAGAAGCACGATGTTTAGCTTTCAAAGCTTGAACTTTCTCTTCAAATAGTGCAAATACACAAACTCCCCCTAGATTCATGAATTATCCTTTTTCTCCCCTCAAACATTGCATGATATTTAAGCACTTTGCACATAAACATAGCATCAATGTTTGACAGATAATGAATGAAAGAGAAAGAGATGAAGGATTTGTACAGAACATGCAGAGGCAAGTAAGCGCATTGGTAACGAGCACTTATTTGAGATTGTTTCTTGAAAAGAAACTCATTCCAGGATCATGTGTTAAACAGTATCCGAGATTGAAATACTAAACACAGACCTTTATTACCTGCAAAACAAAATTAGGTTTTTCTAGGTACCCACCTTTGAATGGGTCCTTTGGGGTTAGTGGAATCATTCAAAGTATATAAATGAGGTTTTCGAACAAGAGGTTTATTCTTTAGATTCACCACAATCCCATTAGAATCAACAATCAAAGGTTTAGAAATCACAGTAGAAGGTTTAGAATTTCTTACTGACCATGGTTTAGCTAGATTACTCAAGTTTGAATTAATTTTCCTATCAGGAACTTCCTTCTTGTAATCATTAGCCATCCAATTTCTTCTAACTCATAGATGGATCTTTTATGAGTTTTCTTGTATGTATCATTAATAGCAACATAATCAATCTGAAAACTGTTTGGTTTTTGTCTTTCAACATCATCTGACTCAAAGTCATCCTCAGATGGTCTGATGAACTCTTGAATCATGCCAAATCTGAGACATTTCCCATCATAAAGTGGACCAAGGTCTTCCTTTTTGATTTTTTCTAAATGTGTTGGATTCTCATAACCCAAACCAAGAAGAAGTTCTGATCTATCAATCTCTAGGAATCTGAAGATCGTCTTAGAGTCATGAAGATCGTCTAGGACGATCTGAAGATCGTCTTAGAGTCATGAAGATCGTCTTAGATATGAAGATCGTCTTAGAGTGAAGATCGTCTTACAAAACGTTGAGGAAAGAAATAAGACGGTCTAGTTTGAAGATCGTCTTAGAAAACTGGTTGAAAATTTTCTAAGTATTAATGATGAAAAATAAGACGGTTTTGAATGAAAATCGTCTTAAGTATTGGTTAAGAAAATGTAGGACGGTCTTGTATGAAGATCGTCTTAAAAAAATTGGTTGAGAAAATTTTTCTAAGTAAAAAAAATCTTGAAAAAGTAAGACGGTCTTGGTTTAAGATCGTCTTAAAATTGGTTGGAAAGATTCTAAAAAAAACTCTTGGAGAGATCGTCTTAACACCAAATCAATAAAAACACTAGGACGATCTTGAAGAAGATCGTCTTAGAGTCATGAAGATCGTCTTGAAAGAAAAACGTCTTGAGTGAAGATCGTCTTAGGATTTGGTAGAACGATCTTATGAGAAGATCGTCTTACAAACTTTGTTGAGGAAAGAAATAAGACGGTCTAGTTTGAAGATCGTCTTAAGAACTTGTAACTTGAAAAATTTTCTAAGTATAAGACGTCTAGTTTGAAGATCGTCTTAAGAACTTGTAACTTGAAAAATTTTCTAAGTATAGAAAATGTTGAGCAGAACCAATCTCAAAGAGATTAGTTACCCAATTAAAATTCACCACACACAGTTCACACAGAACCAATCAAAAATTTTAAAACGATCTTGGAGAGATCGTCTTAACACCAAATCAATAAAAACACTAGGACGATCTTGAAGAAGATCGTCTTAGAGTCATGAAGATCGTCTTAATGAAAGACGCAGAAAAGACGTCTTAGAGTCATGAAGATCGTCTTAGAGTCATGAAGATCGTCTTAGAGTGAAGATCGTCTTAATACCAAAACAAAGAAACACTAGGACGATCTTGAACAAGATCGTCTTAGAGTCATGAAGATCGTCTGGAAGAAAAACTGTAAGAACACCAGAAAAAGACAAAATAATCGAATATTTCACTAATTTGCTTATAATTCACTCAATTTTGAGTGTTATAACTCGATTCAAGCCCAGAAATGCTCAGAATATGATCGCGCACAACCCTATAAACAAATCCATTGCATAAATCAACTCAAATTGAAAATTCAAAATCTCATCAACTTTCCAGAAAATTTGGATTTTGATCAATTCTGTGAATTGGATTCTGAAACTTGACAGGATGTTTTTAGAGATGATTTAGAATGTATCTGTGAGCAAAAACAGGAAAATTGAGTGAAAATTGAGTATCGCATAAAGATGAACATATGTGAAAAAGACGTTGAAGTTAATTGAAAACCGATGCATTTCGGATGGAAACAGTTTCCATATCATGGTCGTAATCAGGCTTTGGGAGACGGCGACAATTTTAAGCTAGATGAAGCTTTCGATAATTGAAGAAATAACGTCGGGATATAACTATTAAAATGACTCAAACTATATCAAAGTTTGGTCCAATATATGAACCGATGTTAAAGATGGAGGTCATTAACTAATTTTGTAAGAGATATGCTATACGTATATCACGTAATTAGTAATGAAAAGCATGTTGTGTGTCAAATACCGAACTGAAAAGTCAAGGAGTAGGACAGTAGGGTAGAAAGCTGGCTCAAGCAAGTGCCTAATCTGTCATTACCAAAAAGTCTTAACGAACTTGAAAATGGTATGACACTATGAGTCTATGACTTAAAAGGATTGTTCAGAATAGACTTTTCAATCTAGATTGTGTTTTCAAATTGCATTTACAAAAAACATGCCTTTACCCGCATATAAAAAAACGGTTTTATAAAACATAAATAATCACTTCTATAACCAAACATTTATGTAAATGTAATAATTAGATAATTCATGCTAAACATAATTCTACATTATACCTTTTTTTTTTTTTTTTTTTGAACTACTACATTATACCTTTAATAATTCCACCAACATATTTACATTCATCGCCACTAGTGTGAAGGGTAAAAAAGGAATCAAATACTTCAGGCCATAATCAGCTCATTCTTGGCAGCATGAAGCATGCAAACCCAAAACCAGCCTATACCCACACTCCGAGCTGGCACCCACGAAGATCAGATGTAGCGAGTCTAAGCCAGAATGAAAAAACGAGAACCAGAGTAGATTAAAATACACAAAGTCGTAAAAGCGAAAACAGAAAAATTTAAACAAGTGATCAAGCACGGTGGCTTAGAAATGGTTCAACCCCTAACAGGATCTTTAAAATTTATAACCTTAGATCTACAAGTTTGTTCAATATTCGGGAAAAAAACAAGCAATTATGAAAATACCAGTTTGTTTGAGGTTCAAACTGCTTAGAACCAAGAACCGAGAAAAGAAGCTAATTATTGAAAAAAAACAAAAACAGAACGAAGCACAACATATATAGCCAGTTCTGTTTTATGAAACAGTTTAACCCTTGGAGTTCAGGTTGGTCATCATACCACAATAAACACTTTCAACCCAACTGTCTGACACTCTAACCCTAAGGTAGACAAAGAACAACTTCAAAAAAAGACCAGAACAAAGCACAACAAATATAGCCAGTTACAACCTATCGACTGGGATTATTATTTACTCTCGAAGCCATCGACAATGACTAAAGAACCACTTGACCAGGCCTGAACAAGGAACCTGTTCCTATATGTATAAAGTTAGTTAGGTTTTTGAATCCCAAAAAATTGTAAAGAGAAAAAGATACAGTTTAGACCATCTCGAAGAAACTTCATAATGGGACACGAAAAAAGACCTAACAATCGAGTTGGCCATATTCAATCCCTGGTATATGATACTTTACCACAAACATTACTTGAAAATCTAGTTTACATAACATGAAGAAAGACGAAACAGCCATAAACTGGAATAATGGAGCAGCCATACATATTTTGCTTAATTTATCCTCACTTTCTTTGTCCTAATGTTTAGGCACACATCGACATCCATTACGAAATCAAGCTAAGAAAACCACCACATGAATTTGATAAAACCTAACATGCTACTTAACCAACTCAGTAGGGTGGTGCCATGGATGATACACTCACAAAAATGGAGCAGGAGATTTGGCAGTTCCAGCTTTCAAATTTTCTTGATGATCTGCACAACATCTTCATCTTCAAGCTCATGTTCCTGCCATTTGGAATTATTTTAAAAATCCAGCAGGATAAGAATTTTTAAGAATTAAAAGTTATATGTAACATTGCCCATTCTTTAAATGATAATAAAAACGCAAAAGACAAAGTACCTTGCCGACTCTTTGTGGCTTGTGTTTTGCACTAGAACCCCATACCAATGCACTGCAGTCAAGGATGAAATCAATGACCCAAATTAAGTGAAACAGGAAACAGAGCCAAATATAGCACCATTGAATGTATTCGTCTGTCCCAATAAGTCAAAACATTTGGTTTGACATTTAATCTAATGGAAATGTTTGATATACCCCTTAATAAGGACAATTTAAATAAACACATCAAAATCAAGTAATCAATATATGATCACTAATTAAAAGCAGAACAGGCGTTACATCAATTACCAAAATATTGTGAAATCATGCATGCTGAAAGTACTTGTAAAAGTTGATGGATTCCTACTACCAGTGGTTTACTGATATTTTGTTTTACAAAGATTATTTTAGAAACTGTAAGCTCAACAGGCCTAAAAGCGGGAGCACTTACTACTTGAATTGCTTGAGCATGTCCTTGTGAATTCGGAAACAGAAATCCTCAACAGTCTTTTTTTTGGACGAAAGGATTACAGGGTCCTCATAGTCTGGATTCACCCCTTTAGGTTTTGTGTAAATGCGAGTCAAACTGAGATATTCCCATACCATCTCCAGCAGACCATCAAGATTCCATTCCAAGTGAGCACTGTAACAAATCAAAGATAATTCATAAAGATGCCACTGTAAGGAAACCAGAGTCAAAGGGTAAAATCGAACAGGTTGGAGATTTAAAAACTTAAATTATGATAGAAACAATGCAAACTTCGTGATCATATTTGACTCTACCAATTTACACAGCGATTAAAAACTTTCGACAAGAAGGGTTTTCCAGCCTACCCAATCCTACCAGCAAGTACTTGTTAGGACCCAAACTCATGATCCATTTCCCAAACCATTCTTCCATTTTGCATCTCGAACATATACCCTTATACACCAGTAGATAAAAAAGAATAGTTCACACCATGTCACTTATCAACTTCCTCACCTGTACACTGGTTGTACCACATCATTACAACTAAAAAAACTTTGAATTTTTTTTAGTATCGCCATAATGAAAAAAGAAAGCAAATAATTTGTCTAAGAGTTTATCATCATCTTACTTTTGGCAAAACCAACTATGCTACAAGATCATTTATAAATTAAATGACTCTTTTTTTTCATCCAAAGAATAACTTTATAAAACATTTTACCAAACCTCATAATTTACACCCCTCTGCCATGAAAAATATATTCAATAACAATCTTGGAAATATCTAGCTTTAGGAAACAATACATGTTTGGACGGGGAATGTTTGGGACTGGGAATGTTTGGATAACTTTTGAAGTGAGCTTCTTAGCTTTTTGAGGTGTAAATTGGAGATGAACTTTTTGCAAACACTAAATCTTTATTTAATAACCTAACTGTAATACCCCCTCATTTTCGATATAATTAAAGTTTCAAAACATTTTAGTAGCACGATAAGTCGATAACAATTATTATAGTATCAAACAAGTACCTAACAGGGCAATAGTGAGGAAGTTTATCCAATATCTCCAGCTCTTCAAGTGTAATCTGATCAATTTTGTTGACAACATAGATGCAAGGAGTGTATATCCTACTTCCTTCGATAACATCTATGAGATCATCTGCAGTCGCATCAAACCTGAGGGTGACATCAGCATTATGTATTTTGTATTCGCTGCATATTGCCTTCACCGTGTCAAGATCAAGATGTGTATTCGCAACAGTTGATGTAAAATTAATCCCACCCTTTTCTTTTTTCCTGAACGTCAGATTTGGGGGCTCCTTGTTTAACCTGTAATCATATGAAATTTTAGAGAAAACAAGATTGATAACAAAACAAGGTTGGAGGAGCATATAGATTGATATAACATATAAGCATTTTCTTGATATAGTTTGCAACTTCCAAATTATACAAAGGGAGTTCCATATTACCATTTAGTCCAAGATACCATAACAATAAAGTTATCAAACTTATGAAATTATGAAGGAAAATGTGATTATTATAAAGGGAAATATGATTATATGAAGAAAAAATTACTAGGTTATCAACTTACCTAATACCAAACCCTTCAAGCTCTTTTTCAATGAGACGTTTGTGGGTGATTGGCTTTATTGCATCCAACACAATCAAGATACAGTTGCATGTCCTAGCAGTACTGATAACCTAGACAACAAGAACAATCTATCTTTAATTAATTGAGATGACTGTCTACACTACAAATTAAAATATCCACAACATAAACAGCACTATATGATAGTTCACAACTTCCAGAAATTATAGATAATTATCAAGGGATTGAGAAACTATTTATAAACCAAGATTTTGACTTTGAAACGAGGCAAGAATCAAGCATAAAACATAATAAATGAATTAAGCATAACGCATAAGCCATGAAGAGGCTACAAGATATGCTCAATCCTGTTTTACCTGAAAGAAATGCGCTAGTTATCAAAAGCAATTTCATAACCGGGTAGCCAAGAAAGGTAAAAGAATACAAACATGGTTCAGAAAATAATTGCAATCTAAAGAGAACGGCTATTAAAGGTTTACCTGCCTTCCTCTTCCCTTTCCATCCTTGGCACCCTCGATAATACCAGGAAGATCCAACAACTGCAAACAAAAGAGGCAACAAATAAATACTAAAAAACAATATAAGCTTGCAATAGCACACAGAACACAGGAATACGGGATTACAAGAAGAGTTATGTCATTTATGGGTCCTATGGATTTCATTGGGAGACATACTTAACAAAATCCCCATCAAATGAATTTTGCTTTCAGTAAAAAGAAGTTACTTGTATAAGATACACTACCGATACACAAGGGAATTTAAGATTGATTAATATGAATTAATCTCCAGGAATTATAAGTTAGGAATTTATTATTATTATTAAGTTTCCTTAATTATTTATAGCTTGCTAACCAAGCTATATTATTGATATTTTACAGACATTAGGGTTATAATTCTTTTAAGGATGAATTGAATTCGAGTCATTAAAATTTTAGGAGATCCTTGCTTCTCGAATTGCACGAATCTTTTTGTCGTTTTCTTTGTTTTACTTATTTATGTATATAAATCCAACCAGGTTATTGATGTCAAACACATTATATCTCCTGTCAAAAGCCACCTGGAAAAGAGAAAAGAATAACAAAAACAGTATTACCTGAATCTTAGCTCCGCGATATGTAATAACACCTGGAATGCAGGTGAGAGTTGTAAATTCATATGAAGCAACCTGGAGAACAACATAATACAATGGCCTTTCAGAATGCAAAAAATAAGTTGAAGTGTTGAACAATAACCAAGTTCTCAAAAAGTCAATGATATCACTACGCTTAAATCATTACTTTAGAATTTATATTTTTACCTTCATGTTAGCTAACAAGCATCCGTGGATGAATGAACGAAATAGAACTTTAACATAGAAAAAAAAAATCTTAGAATTGCATCACCCATTTCTGGTAATTATATTAATATTCTAGGTGAAAGGAAATCATTTTCCATCACTGTGTCCAATTAACTTCAAAACAAGAAACAAATAAGACATATAATAAACGCAAGGTACTATGCTTACACATACTGAGAAGATTTGGGTGAGCAAACAATAATTTTTATAGCATATCGATATTTGTTACCCGAATGATGAATAAAGTACTTCAGCAATTAAAGATTTTACCCTGAAGATAAGTTTGTATAGAGTGATTGAAAGTCATTGTTGCATGCATATATATGTACCCCAGTATTTCAGATATTGCAAAATATCAACAAAAAAAAAAAAAGAATGATCTACCTCTGAAAATGTGCCCGTTAACTTATTTAGAAGTGTTGATTTCCCAACAGAAGGGAAACCCACAAGACCAACCCTTGCATCTCCACTTTTGGTAACATCAAATCCTTCTCCAGCACCACCACCTCCCTTCGTAGTCGGTGTGAGAAGTTCCCTTCGCAATTTTGCAAGCTTAGCCTGATATTACAAAATACATCAAACTATTTCGGTTTTCTGCCATATGAATTAACATGGGCCCAAAGCAGCCTACTCCAAGTACATAACTTATATTTACCTTCAGTAATCCCAAGTGATGTGCTGTTGCTTTATTCTTTTGGGTCTTTGCCATCTAAAAAAACAAAACAAAAAAGATCATTCATTTACATCCAACACTTCGAATACCAAAATACCAAACTTGTTTAAAAGTGCAGTTGTGCCAAAGATGCCCTGATGCAAAATAATCGATTTGCAAACTAAAAAACAATATACACCTTTAAGGTTGTTAACACTCCCGCTAACAAAAAAAAAAAAAATCGGAGTTATTTATAGCTCCTACACCAATGTGATAAGAGGCTAGAAATTTGATTAACTAGATGATTTATACCATCTAGTCAATGATGAAAAACATAGATACCCCAAAATTCTATCCCGTCATCTTGTTTCAGACTCGTATACAGATTTGGCCCGTTTGCTAACATATTACAATGACTTTAAAGAACATATAGCTTCCAAAATCATAACAATATTACACATTAAAAGAAGCTGCTCTGTCTCATCTTCAACGCAGTTGAAACTGATTTTGAGGTACTATCTAGCATGAAGCTGCTCTCATTAACTGCTGAATCTAGTAATTACTCAATATATGAAACAATACAACTTTTCTAAAAATAAATACATGAAAAAAAAAACAGGGCAAGTATGACTTAGTAGTTAATATAAAATTTTAATTTCCAGGCTCCAGGTTGCATTATGCATATGCTACAAGTTACCAGAACGAATGTCCTATGTTGCACCAAATCGTAACCTATCACTTTTTAAACCAACTAGAAGTTCTACTTAGCATAGCATTCAAAGATATCTATTTAGGATCTCCCGATGAAACGCTTGCAATTTTTCCATCTCAATTGTCCACCAAAAAACAAAAATAAAAAACTCCGCAATGGACAAAAAGCATTTTAATATCTGCTGTAGGGCAACAAACAAGTTAATATCTACCGTCAAGACCAAGCCGAAGTAAGCTTTTAATAAGCATGGGCCACAGGAGTTTCGATAATATGTCAACTTCTATTACCAAATAGTCTCATTGAGAAACATACACGAGAAAAAAGAAAATGCCAAGTTAAATGAAGAACTACAAGTCCAAGTTAGTATGAATATAGAATGTATAACTATATAGCTAACTAATCTACTCATCTATAAAAAATTAACATAACTCCGACACTACACCACAAATAATCAAAACTTGCTCATTACAAGAGATCAGAAGAAAAGTGTACTTACGATATACATGATTCTGGTGTGACATGTCTGATGCACCTTTTTACACCTTGAAGCACCAAAAACTTTTGGTGCACCAGAGTGTAAAAAAGGTGCATTGATATGCA
>CM067172.1:91219655-91340365 GCA_034093135.1 Erigeron breviscapus
TGCTTCTAGGAAAGTCAAGCTTGATGGAAAATCTACCTCTGTAAAACAAGAGTGGATAGTTCGCAGACCTAATGCTTTAGATAGCTCAAATGCTTTTAGAACTAGTCCATCGTGTTCTCAAACCTTGTAATAAGTAGTTTGGTTGTAATTCGTACCTTTAAATTTTTGAATTCTATTTGTGTGTTTACTGGCTTTCAATAAATTCAATGTTGGATTGTGTGTTTATTCATGTATCTGATTAATGTTTATGTTTGCATTTCTTTTTCAATTGTTTCCTTTTTTATTTACTTGTTCCTCAAATAAATGTGCTTGCATGGTGAACCCCTAACCTTTCATGGACCCAGTTTATGTGGGTACCTAAAACCATATTTCATGTTTTTAAAGGAATACCTTATTTGTGTCTGGTATGTTGATTCTGGATGTTCTAGACATATGACCGGAAACAAGTATTTGTTAAAGAACTTTGTTGAACGGTTCATGGGAACTGTAAGATTTGGAAATGATCATATTGCACCTATTCTTGGATATGGAGACATTGTTCAAAACGGAATCACTATCAAACGTGTTTCCTATGTCGAAGGTTTAGGCCATAATCTTTTCAGTGCCGGTCAATTTTGTGATAATGATCTTCAAGTGCTCTTTCGTTGATATGAATGTAAAGTCCAGACTGAAGAAGGTGTTGATATTCTTACTGGGTCTAGAGATAACAAATTGTTCACAATTGATCTCAACAATATTCCAACTCCATCTTCAAATATTTGTCTTCTTTCTAAAGCTTCAGCTCAACAGTCTTGGTTATGGCATCGACGCCTCTCTCATCTAAACTTTCAAACGATTAATGCTCTTGTTGACAAACAACTCGTTGATGGTCTTCCTGATTTCAAGTATGATATTAATCACGTTTGTCCAGCTTGTGCAATTGGTAAACTGAAAAGAGCTTCTCACAAACCAAAGAAACACCTCAGTACTGAAGCTCCTCTTCATCTTCTCCATATGGATTTATGTGGTCCAATGCGTGTTCAAAGCATTCATGCAAAGCGCTACATTCTGGTTATTGTTGATGACTACTCTCCCTATACTTGGGTATACTTTCTTCGTGAAAAGTGTGATGCTCCTCAAGTTATCATTGACTTTGTCAAAAAGACCCAAGTGAATCTCCAATCTACAGTTCGTATTGTTCGTTCTGATAATGGTACCGAATTTAAGAATGCTACTCTTGAATCATTCTTCTCTTCTGTCGGTATCACCCATCAATTTTCCGCTGCACGAACACCACAACAAAATGGAGTCGTTGAAAGAAGAAATCGAACTCTTGTTGAAGCTGCTCGTACTATGCTTGCTCATTCTAGATTACCTCCAAATCTATGGGCTGAAGCCATTGCAACTGCCTGTTTTACTCAAAACAGATCTATCATCAACAAAAGGTTTGACAAAACTCCATATGAAGTCATCAACAAGAGAAGACCCAATGTGAATTTTTTCCATATTTTTGGGTGTGTCTGTTATGTCCTAAATGATCGAGATAATCTTGGAAAGTTTGAACCAAAAGGTGACGAGGCTTATTTTATTGGTTACTCAAGAGAATCTGTTGCTTATCGTGTCTATAACCGTAGAACCAAGCAAATTGTAGAGAGTATGAATGTTAAATTTGATGAACTCTCTGGAATGGTTCTTGAACACCACAGTTCAAGACCCGATATTCAATGTCCACAAGCTTCCGCTACACAGAACATATCTTTTGATAAACAGAGTTTCTCTAAACCGACCACTAAAGAGTTAGACATTTTGTTTGAAGATTTTTGTCATGATCGTCCTCCTACTTTGGAACAACCTTTGGCTATATTTGAACGTTCATCTTCCATTTCCTCTCAACCTGAGAGCTCATCTGCTGATCAACAAAGTTCATCTTCTGCAACCTTCTCTAATGATTCATCTCCTCCACCTTCGGTCAATTCTACTTCTACAAATGTATCTTCTTCTAACTCTTCTAACTCGTCGTCAGCACCAACTGATCCTTGATGTGACCAATTTATACCCATCGCCCACATCGTTATTGGCCTTTTTATTATATGTTTTTAGTCGATTTTGCTGGCATTTGGCGCGTTTATGGGTTTTGTTAGTGGTTTCAGGTTCTAAACAGGTGACGTGTCCGTTTGGTGCAATTTCGAGTAATTTTGAGGTCATGAAGTTGCTTGGAGAGTTCGAGAGTGAAATGAGATAGAAAAAAAATATGCAAGACTTCATTTGTTGATGTAGCCTTTGGACCAGTACATTTACACTGCGACGCAGTGGTGGTGAACTCGCCCACTGCGCCGCAGTCATCTCAAGGGAGTGAGAATCGAGTCCAGTGTATTTTCACTGCGACGCAGTGGTGGTGAACAGGCCCACTGCGCCGCAGTCAGCAAGTGAAAGAAAGGAGTGTTTAACCAGTGTATTTACACTGCGACGCAGTGGGATGTGCGTGTGCCCACTGCGCCGCAGTCAGCCTTGATCAAACGAGCACCAAAGGCAGTGTATTTGCACTGCGCCGCAGTGGGGGCATCACTCGCCCACTGCGCCGCAGTCAGCAAGTGAAAGAAAGGAGTGTTTAACCAGTGTATTTACACTGCGACGCAGTGGTGGTGAATCGCCCACTGCGCCGCAGTCAGCAAGTGAAAGAAAGGAGTGTTTAACCAGTGTATTTACACTGCGACGCAGTGGGATGTGCGTGTGCCCACTGCGCCGCAGTGAGAGTGCGGGACTGAAAGGTTTTTGACAGTTTTTGCATCAGATTAAAGGGGGGTATAAATAGTTTTTCAAACCTAATTCCCAGGAGGATCAACTTTTCTTTCTAAGAGCTGCACTTCAAGGAACACCTTCAAGGATCAATTCAAGACTTCATCATCTTCCGATTCATTGAAGATTCACGTGCACCCACTTAGATCGTATCTATTTTATTGTCTTGCAATTTCAATTTCAAAGAACGATTGGTACATCATGTTCTTCCTTTATGTTGATTCTTATCTCAATTTAATCATGAGTGGCTAATCTTTCGATCATCCACCTTGATGAAACTAGACGAATGATGTGATTGCTATATGTTTTAATTCAAAGAGTTGATTTCTATTATCGTTGTGTCGAGATCTTGATGATTTAATTCCTTTATTTTTATTATTATGATGTTGGTGGCATGTGTGTTCTTCGTTAGTGGTACTAGTTGAATACATATGTGATTTTCTAACGGTTGCTTGTCTATGAGCAATTATCGCTAGTTCATGGTATGATAGTGAATGTCATTTTAATAAAAGGAATCATTTTGTCAACGTGATTTGTAACGGTTGGTGGTACCACGTTATTTTCACATAGGCACAATTGGTAATTTGATAGTCAAGCAAACTAATTGTTGGTAAGGTTGTCTAGGCATTGGTGGTACCGGCTTGGGTAATTAAACTAGCAACTTAGGTGTTTGGGTGATTTGCGAGCGGTCGGTGGTACCACGCGAGCGGTTTATCCTTTCACGATTATCTTTTCGACTCTTAATGAATTTGGTCTTAATTGAATGCAATCATGTTTGAAGTCTAGCGAAGTCAAGGTGGATGAACTTTACTATTATTGATTTAAGCTTTTCTTTACTTTCAAGTGTTCTGTCTTTTAAATTTACTCTACTTTAATTGTCAAAGTGAGATTCAAAGTGTTCCACCCTGTTTCCCAAACTACTTTGTTAAACAATTGATTCAAACCAATCCCCGTGAACGAACCTGGACTTACTTTTTAACTATACTGCATACGATCGGGTCCACTGCCCGATAGTGCGTAGTAGTGAGTTTCAAGGTATTTCTAGTTTTAAATTTTAAACTCGATTTAGCACATCAAGATATTTGGGAGGGTAAACTACTTTGAAGTTGACCAAGGAGCTTAATAAAGTCAACGATATTTTTGAAGAGCGGGTAGTAACTTTTGTCTGCAGGGGACAGCCTAGGAAGTTATCTATTCCAGAATTTGGTTTTTATTGTGGCATGTATACAAGGGATCAGTTGGATAGTCAGGAATTTAGGGCTTTGTTGAGGAGAGGTTTGTATGTGAAACAGGATTTGGGGGATGGAGAGTCGATAACTCAGTATTGGACTCGTATTTCGGGACACGATTGGCCCTCTGGTGGCTCTGGTAGTGTGTCTAAGATTAGAAGTGTCAAGCTGAGGATGTTGCATAGGATGATTGTCACGTTTCTGGTACAAAGGTCCACCCATTGGGACAAGGCGTACCAGCTAGATTTATGGCTGATTAAGTTGTTTACTGAGGGGGTACCGAGGAGGTTTGCTTTGGCCCCAATGGTTGTTCTGGATAGGATGGTGAATCACTCGGATTCGAAGTTGGTGCTTGGGCATTTTATCACCTGTATTTACAAGAGGATGGGAGTTTTTGATACTGATATATGTCATGAGGGATTGTCTTTGCAGGTTAGACAAGAGCATTTAACTGAGAAAGAGTTGATATAGCCAAGATAGTGAAGAAGCCGAAGAAGAATGAGCAAGCAAGGTTGTTGGATGATACGGGTGTTATCGCTGCACCGCCTCCTGAGGTGGAGGATTCTGATGATGATGAGATGGAGGACGCCCCTCAGGAGCCTCAGCGGAGGCGGGGCCGTCCAAGTATTGATTTGACTAATATAGGGTCCCAGCTGCAACAGATTTTGGATGGGCAGCAGGCTAGTGGTATGACATTTGATGATTATCAACGGAGGATGGATCAAGATATGACTTGGTTGGGATCGCAGCAGGCCCGCACCAACTATACCCTAGATTATTATCAGCCTATGTGGGATGCGCAGTACCATGGGCAGCCGTTCGTTCCAAACACTCCTATTCTTGATTTCTCACCACCACCTATTCATGTTCCAACATATCGTCAGGGAGGCGGTTCTTTCTTCCCACATGATCTAGGAGGATCTCCTCGTGGTCCTGTGCAGTTTGGTTTTTTTGGTGGGAGATCTTCTTTTGATGCAGGTACTAGTGCAGAGTGGAGGCCATGGACAGGTGCCGCTAGTCAAGCTGGTGGAGATGCTGGTGGTTCTGGGGGATTTGTTGGTGGTTCATCTTCTTTCGCTCCTGGTTTTGTTGCAGGTTCTGGGTCAGGATTTGGTGGTGGACCGTTTGGAGGAGATGTTGGCGCCTCTAGTTCAGGTCAAGAAGGAGACCGCAATTGGATCACCGATCTTTTTGATACTTCTGGTCTTCCTTATGGCTATCATGGTCAGCAGCAGTGACGACAGTGATGATGATTATGGTTCCCATCCGGTTCCGTGGGATGGAATCATGTTATGGTTTGTGATGATGGTTTGATTATCTGGATGACTGTACTCCATACCTTATTTCTTATTTCTTCGGGTATCCACCCTACGGGGTGATGGAACATTGTATTTTGATTTTTTTTTCTTTTTCTTTTGGTTCTTTTGGTGGGAGATCTTCTTTTGATGCAGGTACTAGTGCAGAGTGGAGGCCATGGACAGGTGCCGCTAGTCAAGCTGGTGGAGATGCTGGTGGTTCTGGGGGATTTGTTGGTGGTTCATCTTCTTTCGCTCCTGGTTTTGTTGCAGGTTCTGGGTCAGGATTTGGTGGTGGACCGTTTGGAGGAGATGTTGGCGCCTCTAGTTCAGGTCAAGAAGGAGACCGCAATTGGATCACCGATCTTTTTGATACTTCTGGTCTTCCTTATGGCTATCATGGTCAGCAGCAGTGACGACAGTGATGATGATTATGGTTCCCATCCGGTTCCGTGGGATGGAATCATGTTATGGTTTGTGATGATGGTTTGATTATCTGGATGACTGTACTCCATACCTTATTTCTTATTTCTTCGGGTATCCACCCTACGGGGTGATGGAACATTGTATTTTGATTTTTTTTTCTTTTTCTTTTGGTTTGTTTGCATGAACAGTGTTACTTTTATATGATTGGAATGTGGTTTGTTTGTGGTGCAAGTGACAGGACTATTCAATTTGATGGCTATTGTGCAACACATGTGTGGGGGGAAAACTCATTGGATTCTCTTCTCATCTTTACTTTGTGCATCAAATTGTGATTGTGTGATGGTGTGCATATGCTGGCAGTAAGTTCAGCGCCGCTATATTTTTGTTTGGTATGTTTGTTGCACACACCATTCTCGCACTCTCCGTTTTGGTACAAGTTGTTTCTCCCGCCAAGCAAAGGGGTCTTCCTTTTTAGGAAGCACCATTTGTGACACGGGGTCGACTGACTTGTTTCAAAACGGGATGTGTCCTTACTCCGATATGTGCTCTGATTTTTCTATGTTGCTTACCCCTATTTACCTTTGTTTGACCGAATATGGACATTGAGGGCATTGTCCATCTTAAGTGTGGGGGGTGGCAAATAGGTGTTAGCTACCGGGTTTATCTCTTTTGTTGTTTTGCCATTGAGATTTTAACCGTTCTTGTGAATGTGTCCCTCTCGTAGGTTTTTGGGTTTTATCCAAGAATAAGGGTTCTATCCTGAACTCTGAACTATGATGTGCATGTTTGATAATTGGTTGCTTTCAATTTGGCGGGATGATAGAAGTTGATATGGTTTTGATACTTGAGTTGAGTTTGTCCTTGTGGTAAATTGCTTTTGTCACTTAATTCATGATAACTTAACAAGCAATTTTTACTACAAAATTTTTAATCGGCGAAATGTGTTCTGAACGGTTATTGGGCTTATCCTTGTGGATTGATAACATTACTTGCATACTCAAATTTCCCAAACACCTAAAGTTGTGAGATTCATTGTTCATATATAGATGTGCTAGGTGTTTACGGTTTTGGTTTGATTACCTTGTAATTTGTCCCTCTCTTAGGCTCTTGGATTTATTCGGGAGTAAGGGTTCCATTTCGAACTCTGCACTAAGATGTGCGAATTTGAGGTTAATTTATTCCATTTCCGGGCTCTTTTCTTTGATTTGAGTGTGCCGGTGATGTGTTGAGCTAGAACTTGGCCTTGTGATCGTGACGAGACCGCAGTGAGATCACTTTTGTGATAAAAGTACATCGGATGACGAATTGGCATATAGGTTTGACCCATACTTTTCTTTCTTTATTTTCATTTTTCCCTTTGTATATTCATACCCTTACTATACTTATACTCACTTACATATACATGCTTCCTTTCTTTGTAAACCTTTCTTATACATCCTTTTAACTTAGCCTTTTCCATTGTATATATCCACTCATTTATGTAAACTTGACCTAATTATACCTTACTATACCGATAGTCTAATCTGGGGGGCCATTGATTGTCATTGGTTTGTTTGGACGGTTTTGGGAGAAATTCAATGGGGTGTCGGTGGAATATTGTTGGTCTATGGGAATGTGTTGGATTGTTCAAAAGGAAGTAGATTGTGTTAGACATTGTTCATCATTGTAAGAGGGTGCCTACTAGTTGTCACACCCCGTTGTAGCGGAAATACAAGGTTAACAAAGAATTGCACACTAATCAGAAGGTTAATAGAGATTACATCCATTTATGCCAATACAAGTCAAAACAAGTACAATCGTTCAAGGTGTGGACCCCAAAATACGGATACAAGTCATCCTCATTTGGAACTGGGCCCACAGAATACAAGTTCAATAAATTGGACAGTCAAATACAACTAAAGCCAAAAGCATGAGAGTCCTCAATGTCTGATGCTAATTGTACGTCCAAAGTCAAAAGATTGGCCCTATAATGCCAAAGACGATTCCAAGACTTACTGATGGTCACCTGAAAAGCATGAAATTTGAGAGGATCAACTATCGAAATAGTTGGTGAGTTTACAGTATGTTTGACTAAAAGATCAATCGTCGTTTGTTGTAGTTATTTAAGACAAGACAGTCCAGACCAAAGTCCGACAATAAGACAATTTCCCTCGCACAGGATTTCCCGTCTAAAGTGGGGTGCGGACCAGTCTACCTCGCACAGGTCTCCCGTCTATAATGGGGTGCGGACCAGTATACCTCGCACAGGTCTCCCGTCTATAATGGGGTGCGGACCAGTATACCTCGCACAGGTCTCCCGTCTATAATGGGGTGCGGACCAGACAAAGACAGTCAGGAACTAAGTCTGACAAGACAACCATCAGAATTTCATAATGGTGATAACTACGTGAAGGGGGGATCATTTTAGTTTGTCAAACACAAAGAACAGTTCAGTCAGCCGACAACATGGCAAGTCAAAGTCATTTAGTTCAATATTTCATAAGACAGGTATACACATTTTTCAGACAGCCGTCAACATGGCAAGACATAAGACAAATGATTTAATTTACCAATTCTCATGGCATAGACAAAGACAAATCATTTATAAAGTAGTCGTGTATACAGTACATGCTTTTCAGGCCCAAAGTAAAAGGAAAAAGGGCGCCATAAACTCACCTTAGCGATAACAGAGCTAAAAGTATGAGCAGTCAGAGAATAAGAGCAGTCTAGTCTCCACGTCTATCCAAAACCTAGGATATGAGCACGAATGGTGAGGATCAAATCTCACGACGACAAGTATCCTACGTACCACTACTTAGCTATCAATCCTAGAATGCCTTTACCGAGAACGTGTTTCAAACTTTCATTTTTATCAACTAAAGTAAATAAAATTATTTGGACTTACGGATTTACAAGTTATTAACGTTTAAAAATTTACGCGCAAAAATTTTCCCAGAAGGTATCCACTGCGCCGCAGTGAGCCAGAACCTTGCTCACTGCGCCGCAGTGGGATTTATCGAACCAGGGACCAGTACAATGGCACTGCGCCGCAGTGGGCTAAGCCCATGCCACTGCGCCGCAGTGGCCTCATTCTGTAGCCAGCACCAGCAGGTGCAATATGCAGGAAAAGCCAAACCGTTTTTCAACTCAAATCCTTTCATTATAACAAGTATAAACATGATCTATAGGTCTGGAAACAACTCTTTTCGTCAACCATTTCACCAATTTAACCATTCTGATTTCAAATACCAAATTCTAAATCAACATTTCCTTTAATTGCCAAAACCCTAATTTCATACCACTTTCAAGGCTTCTAAATCGAATTATATAACTGAAATAAACCCTTTAAATGAATTTAAATCAATTCAAAAGTTTGAGCAATGGTTTACTTACCAAAATTTGATGTTCTTGAGGTAAAGATGAAGATGGTGATGATAATGATGCCTTGAATACTTGTTAAATGATTTCTTCTTTTTCCCAAAATCAGATTTGATTATGCTATGAGATTGAGAGAGTTTGATTTTTGAGAGTGTTGGTGATATGTGTTTCTTGTGGGTGTGGGTCGACAGAACAAAGGAAGAAAAGGGTGATGGGGGTGTTTGGTGTTTCCCTCTCTGCCTTTCAATTTCAATTCGGCCCATGTGGCCAAATATTAGATATATTTTAGTACCCTTAATTTGGTAAATTGCTTATGATTAAATACCGTTTGACCTAAAAGTCAAAATGTAAAGTAAAGGTATTTTCCTTCGTGTCATTTTAATTAAGACAAGTCAATAAAGTTTTGTCAAAGTGAACTTTATAATATTAAGTCTAGACAGTCTAATTATTTTGTTCGAGACATAACCTTTAAATATTAATTTAAAGTTATTTTAAAGACTCGGCATTCGTCTAGATAGCTAATAGTCTATGTCAACAAGATACGTCTACTTTGACTAAGTCAAAAGTCCAAAGTCTAATAAGTTCCACGTCAAATGACCGTCTAATTGAGATTAGGACTAACCCGATGTTAATTAATTACGAGTTGTCACAGCATCCCCGACTTCTAAGGATTTCGTCCCGAAATCAAGTCTTGCTCCGTAAAAAGATGAGGATAGTTATTCCTCATAAAGTCTTCACGTTCCCAAGTCAAGTCGGGACCATGTTTGAGTTCCAACGAACTTTGACCAATTTGATACGACTACGTCTAAGTTGTTTGAGCTGTTGGTCTAAAATTTCAACAGGTTCTTCAACGAATTGAAGAGAGTCAGTCACTTGCAGCTCTTCGACAGGTACGACTAAAGTCTCATCAGTCAGACATTTCTTAAGATTCAAAATGTGAAATGTGTGATGAACGTGTTCTAGCTCCTTAGGTAAATCGAGCTTGTAAGCCACGGACCCAATTCTTTGAACAATTTCGAATGGTCCGATATAACGAGGACTAAGTTTCCCTCGTACGCCAAAACGTGCAGTGCCTTTCCAAGGTGACACTTTCAACATGACTTTGTCTCCCACTTGAAACTCAAGTGGTTTCCGTCTACGGTCGGCATAGCTCTTTTGGCGATCTTGAGCCGCCTTCAGCCGTGCCCTAATTTCAACAATTTGATCAGTAGTCTTCTGAACTAGTCCATATTTAAATAAACGACGTTCTCCAGCATCAAGCCAACAGACAGGAGATCTACACTTTCGTCCATATAAAGCCTCATAAGGCGCGCATTTGATGCTAGTGTGATAGCTGTTGTTATATGAAAATTCAGCTAACGGCAAAAAGGTATCCCAACTACCTTTGAAGTCAATGACACATGCCCGAAGCATGTCCTCTAAAGTCTGGATGGTACGTTCACTTTGTCCGTCAGTCTGTGGATGGTAAGCCGTACTTAAGTGCAATTGAGTGCCTAGGGCGTCTTGAAAATATCTCCAAGATTGTGAAGTGAAACGACCATCACGATCGGAGATAATAGACAAAGGAACGCCATGAAGTGATACGATCTTTTCAATATATAATTGAGACAATTTCCTTATCTTCCAACTCTCTCGGATTGGAATGAAATGAGCAGACTTCGTCAAGCGGTCGACAATGACCCAAATAGTATCGTATCCTCTCAGGGTTCGAGGCAGTTTAGTAATAAAGTCCATAGTAATCTGTTCCCATTTCCAGTCAGGAATTTTGGGTTGTTGGAGCAGCCCAGAAGGCTTTTGGTGCTCCGCCTTGACCACAGAACAATTTAGACACTTTGAGACATAAGTGGCGATATCTCTTTTCATACCAGGCCACCAATAAAAGTCCTTTAGTCCATGGTACATTTTGTCAGCACCAGGATGGATTGAATATTTAGATCGATGACTTTCGTTCATCAAGAGTTCTCTAAGTCCATTATATTTGGGAATCCACACTCTGCCCTTAACATGTCGGATTCCATCGCCATCCAATTCAAACAAACGCTCAGCATTCCACAAGGCCTCTTTCTCGATACGTCCTGGTTGTAGGGCTTCATTTTGATCGTCTAAAACTCTATCCCTTAATGACGAGCCAAGATAAGAACTTGCTCTTGTTATGACAGATAGTGAAATTCTATCTTTTCGACTTAGCGCGTCAGCAACAACATTGGCTTTACCGGGATGATATTTAAGATCACAGTCGTAGTCACTGAGTAATTCTACCCACCGTCGTTGTCGCATATTCAGCATTTTCTGATCGAAGATATGCTGAAGGCTTTTGTGATCCGTGAATACAGTACACTTGGTACCATACAGATAATGTCTCCAATTTTTAATGCAAAGACAACCGCTCCGAGTTCTAGATCGTGGGTTGTATAGTTCTTTCGTGGATTTTGAGCTGTCTAGAAGCGTAAGCAATGACCTTACCTTCCTGCATAAGTACACATCCCATGCCCTGATGTGAGGCGTCACAGTATACCACGAAATTTTCAATGCCATTCGGTAATGCTAGAATAGGAGCATTACACAGCCTGTCCTTTAACGTCTGAAATGCCTTTTCTTGGGCATCCTGCCAAATAAACTCCTTAGTCTTCTGAGTTAATAAAGTCAAAGGTTGAGCAACCTTAGAGAAATTCTCAATGAATCTCCTGTAATAGCCAGCCAGTCCAAGAAATTGACGAATTTCTGTCGGAGTCTTAGGGGCTTCCCACTTCTTTATCGCCTCGACCTTAGATGGATCTACATGGATTCCATCTGCATTTACTACATGACCCAAGAAGTGTACTTCCCTAATCCAGAATTCACATTTTGAGAATTTCGCGTACAACTTTTGATCCTTGAGCAGTTGCAGAATGGTTCTCAGATGACCTTCATGTTCGTCTTTAGTTCTCGAGTAGATCAGTATGTCGTCAATGAACACGATGACAAACTTGTCTAGATACGGTCGACATACTCGATTCATTAAGTCCATAAACACGGCTGGTGCATTGGTTAAACCAAACGGCATAACCAAAAACTCATAATGTCCATAACGAGTTCTGAAGGCTGTTTTAGGAATGTCCGTCTCTCTGACTCTGAGTTGATGATACCCAGATCTGAGATCGATCTTGGAAAAATGTGATGCACCTTCCAATTGATCAAATAAGTCGTCAATACGAGGCAAAGGGTACCTGTTCTTGACAGTCAACTTGTTCAATTCTCTATAATCTATACACATGCGCATAGAGCCGTCCTTCTTTTTGACAAATAGAATCGGAGCTCCCCAAGGTGATGAACTTGGGCGAATTAGTCCTTTAGCTAACAACTCTTGAAGTTGTTCGGATAATTCTTGCATTTCTGACGGCGCAAGACGATAGGGTGCCTTGGCCACAGGTGCAGCTCCAGGGACTAAGTCTATTCCAAACTCAACTGGTCTGTGAGGTGGAAGTCCCGTCAAATCTTCAGGAAATACTTCCGGAAAATCTTTAACTACAGGAATGTCTTGAATGTCTTTACCCTTTGGCTTCCTCTCGACAACTAGTGCCAAAAAGGCAGGGTATTCTTTTTGTAAGTATCTATTCGCCTTTAACGCCGATACTAAAATCAATTCCTTTCCTGACTTGTCTCCTTGCACTATTAGGGTTTCGTCCTTCTGGAGGGGTATTCTAACAATCTTCTCGTAACACATTATTTCGGCTCTAACCTTAGATAACCAGTCCATACCAACAATTACATCAAAACTACTGAGTTCTATGGGAATTAGATCAATTTTAAAGGTTTCGCCAGATAATGTCAAATTGCAATCTACTAAATGATCTCTAGCAATATACTTTTGACCGTTTGCATATTCGACAATATAAGTGTCTTTCATGGGGATAGCCACTATACCAAATCGGGACTTAAATTCTAAGGATATAAAGCTTTTATCAGCACCAGAGTCGAATAACACAAAGACATAATGATTATTGAGTATGAATGTACCTATCACAACGTTGGGATCACGTCGTGCATCAGCAGCATCCAAAGCAAAAACTCGGCCTCTACCTCGTCCACCTTGATTCCTTGCTTGATTATTCCCCGCATTGTTCCTTACGGGAACTATTGCATTGTTGTTCGGGTTCAGATTGAGTCTTGGACATGCAGGTCGCAGATGGGTTTCGCTCCCACATTCGTAGCATTGACTCGGTGCCTTGTCCCTACAAAACTTTTCCAGATGTTCCGTTCTTTTACAACGGCGACAAGTAGGACAATTTCCCCTGTGATGGAGATTACACCTATTACACCTAGGATCTGCGCCAGTGTACCTTGTGACGTCTTGAGTAACTACCGCAAAGTTTCTGGCAGTCTTAAACCTCTTGCCATTTCCATCGCCACCATATCCACTACCAGAGGCATGATCACTCCTTCTCTTGACCACTTCAGTTCCAACGGAAGAACCAGTGGTTCTTTTCAAGTCTATCACCATTCGGTTGGTTGCACTAACTGCCGCTTGAAGAGTCATAGGATTAAAAGCGGCTACCAATCTTCGGACATCAGGTGACAAGCCATAACAGTATCTCTCGATCAATTTTTCCTCCGTATCTACCATCGAGGAACCAGTCTAGCCAACTCATGAAAACGAGTTGTGTATTTCTCATTGTCTAGTCCAATCATACTATGATTCCAGAATTCGCCTTCCATTTTCTGTACTTCCTCACGAGGACAGTACATTTCCATGAGCATCCTTTTAAAGTTCAACCAAGGTATGCTATATGCCGGCTCTCGGCCACGAGTCCTAATCTGCTCGTTCCACCATGACAATGCGTGCTTTTGAAATTGAGTGGAAGCATATTCCACTTTGTGCTCTTCGGCACAACGGCTGATATGGAGCACTGCCTCAATGCTTTCCAGCCAGTTGATTAGACCTACCGGACCCTCGGTACCATTAAATTCTTTTGGTTTACAATAAGTGAAGGTCTTGTAGTCAGTCCCGTGCAGATGCACTCGAGGAATCACTTGTTCAGCAGTAGGCTCGATATTGTTACTGTTGTCAGCATGATGGTTATTATTTGCGTTCAGGCTTGCCGTAATCTGTGCGACTAAAGTAGGCATAGCAGCCAACAACTGTTGTGTTACAAATGCTGCCATATTATTATCCCCGCCAGTATTTGGGGTAGGTCCAGGACCAGTGTTCACCTGGACAGTAGCAGCTTCCGGTCCTTGCTGAATCACAGGTTCTTCCTGTTCAGCTTCATTATTCAAAGGAGTGGATCGGGTAACTCTCTTTGGTGCAGTTTTCTTGACTGGAGCCTTTTTCTGAACTTTGCTTTTCGTCTTAGGAGCCATAAGTCTAAGATATGAACAAAAATGTCATTTAGAGACTTCCTTGATAGGTTAAATAGAAAGTAGCTTTGCAAGACAGATGACAGTACAATGCAAGTCACAATTTGTTGACTTGTATGAATTCATGTACTAGACAAGACAAGAAAAAATATGGAAAATCATATTTCTAGAGCTAAGAATAAACAGTTGACATAGTCTGAACAAGTAAGTAATCCAAAAGACAATCGTATTTCATTGATGTTCAAAATTTTACATAGTCTGGTATGTACAATCCAAAAACATGTGGGAAACTTCATCCACAACGATAGACTACATAGTCGGAGCAATACGATCTAAAGACACGTGGGAAATACATCCACCAAAAAGATAGACTACAACTCAAAGTACAGAAGTACGAGTTGTTAACAGTTCTAGGCTTACAATATAGAAAGACTTATTACAAAATTACATCTTGCAAATAACAACGACCAGCAAAGCCACCACCAAAACCACCACAACAGACAGTATCCAGATCAACCTCCCAATAGTTTCCTTCCCCTCTCTAGCAACAGTCAACGCCTCCGCCGCCTGATGATAAGCTCCAGTCAACGCCTGAGCTTGATTTTCTATTTTCTCCCTTGTACAGATGAGGGAATTGTTCATCCTTGACAATTGTCGGCGATAATATTCCGACCTATCAGCTGCAGATGCAACTGGCATAACAGCACTTGGATTGTAGACAGGCACTCTGGAGGGACCCGCCGCATACGGATCTCCCTGAAAGAATGAAAGACCAAGTCCACTGTTGCCCTGAACTGGTGCAGAAGGACCAGGAGCATAAGGGTCTCTAGGAGCATAAGGCAAATGAGTTCCCTCGGTAGTCCTCCCCTGATATGGAGATACCGGTGTTACAGATGATTGAACATGGATAGACACATGTTCGCCTCCAGACTCACTGGAAGATGACACTAGATTGATAGGGCGTGATTCATTGCCCGATTCCTCCATTGGTTCCTCTTCATAAGAGTTAGGAACACAAGGAATGGAGTTTGCTATGACAGGAACTGGAGGTGTACAAGGTACAACAGCATTTGAGCTAACTCCATCCGACATGACTAGTCTGAAAAGATAGTCAAAGAATCCATATAAGTCAAATGGATAAGGCAGTACGTCTCAAATGGATGATACAGTACGCAATTTGAGTTTTAAAGAAATCTTTGTCTAGATTACACATATTTGGTTTGGGTTTCTATTACCAACATATTTGAAATGCTTATATATAGGGTCACCCGCAGCCTTCCACCACATTTTAAATATGCTGTTAATATAATCCAAACTATCACGTATATAAACCTTATGCACACACATACGATTTGAGTTTCTATTCCTAACATACCTTCAATGTTTATATATAGGGTCACCCGCAGCCTTCCCACCACATTTTAAATATGCTGTTAATATAATCCAAACTATCACGTATATAAACCTTATGCACACACATACGATTTGAGTTTCTATTCCTAACATACCTTCAATGTTTATATATAGGGTCACCCGCAGCCTTCCCACCACATCTACAGTATGTTGTGAATATAGCTCAAACTATAACGTATATACAAAATCTAAGATATTTATTTCGAGCCTTATATTATTTTACATAATCGGGACGTAGTTGATCAGGTTAGGTCTAATTATAGACAAATAATATAACTCCTGAAATAAGTATCCTAAACCTAAATAGACTTAGATTCCCTTTTGAAACGAAATGGCTATAGATTGAGTTTTTCCAGCGGAAAAACTCGGTATTAACTATAACCTGTGGCTCTGATACCAATTTTTGTCACACCCCGTTGTAGCGGAAATACAAGGTTAACAAAGAATTGCACACTAATCAGAAGGTTAATAGAGATTACATCCATTTATGCCAATACAAGTCAAAACAAGTACAATCGTTCAAGGTGTGGACCCCAAAATACGGATACAAGTCATCCTCATTTGGAACTGGGCCCACAGAATACAAGTTCAATAAATTGGACAGTCAAATACAACTAAAGCCAAAAGCATGAGAGCCTCAATGTCTGATGCTAATTGTACGTCCAAAGTCAAAAGATTGGCCCTATAATGCCAAAGACGATTCCAAGACTTACTGATGGTCACCTGAAAAGCATGAAATTTGAGAGGATCAACTATCGAAATAGTTGGTGAGTTTACAGTGTGTTTGACTAAAAGATCAATCGTCGTTTGTTGTAGTTATTTAAGACAAGACAGTCCAGACCAAAGTCCGACAATAAGACAATTTCCCTCGCACAGGTCTCCCGTCTATAATGGGGTGCGGACCAGTATACCTCGCACAGGTCTCCCGTCTATAATGGGGTGCGGACCAGACAAAGACAGTCAGGAACTAAGTCTGACAAGACAACCATCAGAATTTCATAATGGTGATAACTACGTGAAGGGGGGATCATTTTAGTTTGTCAAACACAAAGAACAGTTCAGTCAGCCGACAACATGGCAAGTCAAAGTCATTTAGTTCAATATTTCATAAGACAGGTATACACATTTTTCAGACAGCCGTCAACATGGCAAGACATAAGACAAATGATTTAATTTACCAATTCTCATGGCATAGACAAAGACAAATCATTTATAAAGTAGTCGTGTATACAGTACATGCTTTTCAGGCCCAAAGTAAAAGGAAAAAGGGCGCCATAAACTCACCTTAGCGATAACAGAGCTAAAAGTATGAGCAGTCAGAGAATAAGAGCAGTCTAGTCTCCACGTCTATCCAAAACCTAGGATATGAGCACGAATGGTGAGGATCAAATCTCACGACGACAAGTATCCTACGTACCACTACTTAGCTATCAATCCTAGAATGCCTTTACCGAGAACGTGTTTCAAACTTTCATTTTTATCAACTAAAGTAAATAAAATTATTTGGACTTACGGATTTACAAGTTATTAACGTTTAAAAATTTACGCGCAAAAATTTTCCCAGAAGGTATCCACTGCGCCGCAGTGAGCCAGAACCTTGCTCACTGCGCCGCAGTGGGCTTTATCGAACCAGGGACCAGTACAATGGCACTGTGCCGCAGTGGGCTAAGCCCATGCCACTGCGCCGCAGTGGCCTCATTCTGCAGCCAGCACCAGCAGGTGCAATATGCAGGAAAAGCCAAACCGTTTTTCAACTCAAATCCTTTCATTATAACAAGTATAAACATGATCTATAGGTCTGGAAACAACTCTTTTCGTCAACCATTTCACCAATTTAACCATTCTGATTTCAAATACCAAATTCTAAATCAACATTTCCTTTAATTGCCAAAACCCTAATTTCATACCACTTTCAAGGCTTCTAAATCGAATTATATAACTGAAATAAACCCTTTAAATGAATTTAAATCAATTCAAAAGTTTGAGCAATGGTTTACTTACCAAAATTTGATGTTCTTGAGGTAAAGATGAAGATGGTGATGATAATGATGCCTTGAATACTTGTTAAATGATTTCTTCTTTTTCCCAAAATCAGATTTGATTATGCTATGAGATTGAGAGAGTTTGATTTTTGAGAGTGTTGGTGATATGTGTTTCTTGTGGGTGTGGGTCGACAGAACAAAGGAAGAAAAGGGTGATGGGGGTGTTTGGTGTTTCCCTCTCTGCCTTTCAATTTCAATTCGGCCCATGTGGCCAAATATTAGATATATTTTAGTACCCTTAATTTGGTAAATTGCTTATGATTAAATACCGTTTGACCTAAAAGTCAAAATGTAAAGTAAAGGTATTTTCCTTCGTGTCATTTTAATTAAGACAAGTCAATAAAGTTTCGTCAAAGTGAACTTTATAATATTAAGTCTAGACAGTCTAATTATTTTGTTCGAGACATAACCTTTAAATATTAATTTAAAGTTATTTTAAAGACTCGGCATTCGTCTAGATAGCTAATAGTCTACGTCAACAAGATACGTCTACTTTGACTAAGTCAAAAGTCCAAAAGTCTAATAAGTTCCACGTCAAATGACCGTCTAATTGAGATTAGGACTAACCCGATGTTAATTAATTACGAGTTGTCACACTAGTAGAGTAAAAGTGGTTCAATAATAGAAAAAAGAGAAAAATTTCAATTAAAAAACAAAAAAAACAAAAAAAACAAAAAAAACAAAAAATTCAAACCTTGGGCTACTAGTGGGTACTTCTCATTTTTATATGTCTAGAGTTGTGTTGTATCGTTAAGAATGGAGGGCTTGGTTGACTTTAAGTTGTTTGAAGTTGATGCACCACAATGGTGTCGAGTTTGCTTGGTATTTTTGAGGTGTTTTAGCGGATTAGCAATTTATGGGTTATTGGCAATCAATGGTACGGGTCTTGATTAGACTATTTTGTACAAATTTCATACACACCTTATACTTTTGATTGATTCCTTTCATTTCTAACCTACACTCCCTCACTCATTGTAAATGTCCATTACATATACCTTAGCCTAACTATACAACCATCTTATATGCCTATTTTGATGATGTACTTGGTGCTTACGCCACGTCGGTGGAGCTATGATCCTTGTTCAAGCCTATGGAAGATATGCATCACGACCGTGCTATGAGTGATTCTTCATATATTCAACCCCAAAAGTAAGTTCGTTGGAGTAGAATGATATTGATAGGTTCATTTGTTTCACTTGTGCATAGTCGTGTTATTGAGGCTTGTGGATTGTTCAGATATGGTCAAACATTTCGGGTTTTCATTTAAGATTAAAACTGCTTCACCCAACTTCTTTGTCTTTGACATACTTGGTGTTGCTTCTTTTTGATACTCGTAATTGTTTATTTAGCTTCTTTGCCAAGGATTACTTTTTCTTTAAATGTTGGATTTGCTTGAGGACAAGCAATGCTCAAGTGTAGGGGGATTTGATGTGACCAATTTATACCCATCGCCCACATCGTTATTGGCCTTTTTATTATATGTTTTTAGTCGATTTTGCTGGCATTTGGCGCGTTTATGGGTTTTGTTAGTGGTTTTAGGTTCTAAACAGGTGACGTGTCCGTTTGGTGCAATTTCGAGTAATTTTGAGGTCATGAAGTTGCTTGGAGAGTTCGAGAGTGAAATGAGATAGAAAAAAAATATGCAAGACTTCATTTGTTGATGTAGCCTTTGGACCAGTACATTTACACTGCGACGCAGTGGTGGTGAACTCGCCCACTGCGCCACAGTCATCTCAAGGGAGTGAGAATCGAGTCCAGTGTATTTTCACTGCGACGCAGTGGTGGTGAACAGGCCCACTGCGCCGCAGTCAGCAAGTGAAAGAAAGGAGTGTTTAACCAGTGTATTTACACTGCGACGCAGTGGGATGTGCGTGTGCCCACTGCGCCGCAGTCAGCCTTGATCAAACGAGCACCAAAGGCAGTGTATTTGCACTGCGCCGCAGTGGGGGCATCACTCGCCCACTGCGCCGCAGTCAGCAAGTGAAAGAAAGGAGTGTTTAACCAGTATATTTACACTGCGACGCAGTGGTGGTGAACTCGCCCACTGCGCCACAGTCATCTCAAGGGAGTGAGAATCGAGTCCAGTGTATTTTCACTGCGACGCAGTGGTGGTGAACAGGCCCACTGCGCCGCAGTGAGAGTGCGGGACTGAAAGGTTTTTGACAGTTTTTGCATCAGATTAAAGGGGGGTATAAATAGTTTTTCAAACCTAATTCCCAGGAGGATCAACTTTTCTTTCTAAGAGCTGCACTTCAAGGAACACCTTCAAGGATCAATTCAAGACTTCATCATCTTCCGATTCATTGAAGATTCACGTGCACCCACTTAGATCGTATCTATTTTATTGTCTTGCAATTCAATTTCAAAGAACGATTGGTACATCATGTTCTTCCTTTATGTTGATTCTTATCTCAATTTAATCATGAGTGGCTAATCTTTCGATCATCCACCTTGATGAAACTAGACGAATGATGTGATTGCTATATGTTTTAATTCAAAGAGTTGATTTCTATTATCGTTGTGTCGAGATCTTGATGATTTAATTCCTTTATTTTTATTATTATGATGTTGGTGGCATGTGTGTTCTTCGTTAGTGGTACTAGTTGAATACATATGTGATTTTCTAACGGTTGCTTGTCTATGAGCAATTATCGCTAGTTCATGGTATGATAGTGAATGTCATTTTAATAAAAGGAATCATTTTGTCAACGTGATTTGTAACGGTTGGTGGTACCACGTTATTTTCACATAGGCACAATTGGTAATTTGATAGTCAAGCAAACTAATTGTTGGTAAGGTTGTCTAGGCATTGGTGGTACCGGCTTGGGTAATTAAACTAGCAACTTAGGTGTTTGGGTGATTTGCGAGCGGTCGGTGGTACCACGCGAGCGGTTTATCCTTTCACGATTATCTTTTCGACTCTTAATGAATTTGGTCTTAATTGAATGCAATCATGTTTGAAGTCTAGCGAATTCAAGGTGGATGATCTTTACTATTATTGTTTGCAGTTTTACCTTTACCTTTACGCGTTTGTCTTTTAAGTTATTTTAATTTAATTGTCAAAGAGAGATTCAAAGCGTTCCACCCTTTTTCCAAACTACTTTGTTAAACAATTGATTCAAACCAATCCCCGTGAATGAACCTGGACTTACTTTTTAACTATACTGCATACGATCGGGTCCACTGCCCGATAGTGCGTAGTAGTGAGTTTCAAGGTATTTCTAGTTTTAAATTTTAAACTCGATTTAGCACATCAATCCTTTATCAGTTCCTGCTTAGCAAAATTCTCCAGGATCTAATCAATCTACTGATTCTGACTCGGATGAAGAAGAATTTGTTCTACCCAATGAGCCTAGCTTTGAGCAAGTCGCTGAACAACATTCTCCTGGTTTTATTAATCCTGATGAAAATAATGATCCCACTGATCCACTTCCTCATTCTAGGAAATGGTCTCGCTCCATGCTTCCTCATCCTCCCACTCAGATTATTGGAGATCCAAATGCTGGCTTGACTACACGCGCTGCTTCAGCCAATGAATGCCTCTTTGTCAACTTCTTGAGCATTCTCAGTAATGTCAATGAAGCTCTTCATGACCCTGATTGGGTAAAAGCCATGCAGGAAGAATTATCTCAGTTTGAGCGCCTTGAAGTATGGAAACTTGTTCCTAATCCATACACGCATAAAGAAACAATCAAGACTAAGTGGATCATCAAGAATAAAAAGGATGAGAATGGGGTTGTTGTTCGAAACAAGGCTAGGTTGGTTGCTAAAGGTTTTTCTCAGCAAGATGGTGTTGATTATGATGAGACATTTGCTCCTGTTGCTCGTATTGAGGCCATTCGTATCTTCCTTGCTTATGCGGCATTCAAAAACTTCGTTGTTTATCAAATGGATGTCAAATCTGCTTTCTTGAATGGTGTGCTGAAAGAAGAAGTTTATGTTGGTCAACCCGAGGGCTTTGTGGATCCTAAACGTCCAACTCATGTCTACAGGTTAGATAAGGCATTGTATCGTCTGAAACAAGCCCCTCGTGCATGGTATGATGCTCTCTCTGCCTATCTTTTGCAATCTGGATTCAGCAAAGGTACAATTGACACTACTTTGTTCATCAAACATCAAGGTAGTGACATTCTTTTAATCCAAATCTATGTAGATGACATAATTTTCGGGTCCACTAATCCTAAGTACTGCAAAAACTTTTCTGCCGTAATGGTCAAACACTTTGAAATGAGTATGATGGGTGAATTAAACTTTTTCCTTGGTTTACAAGTCAACCAAATGTCAACTGGTATTTTTATCTGTCAAAATAAATACATTACTGACATGTTGAAAAAGTCTGATATGCTTAATTGTCAACCAATTGGTACACCCATGGAATCTCACACTAAAATCAATGTTGACCTTAATGGCAAACCTTACAATCAAAAACTTTATCGCAGTATGATAGGATCTCTCATGTACTTAACTGCTAGTCGCCCGGATATTATGTTTGCTACATTCATGTGCACAAGATTTCAAGCTAACCCTATGGATAGTCATGCTCAGGCGGTTAAGCGAATTTTTCGGTATCTTAAGGGCACTATGAACCTTGGTTTATGGTATCCGAAAGATACCGGTTTCGAACTAACTGCCTACTCAGATGCAGACCATGCAGGGTGCAAGTTAGATCGCAAAAGCACATCAGGTAGTGTGCAGTTTCTTGGAGATAAGTTAGTTGGTTGGTCCTCAAAGAAACAAAATTGTGTTTCCACTTCCACTGCTGAAGCTGAGTATGTAGCAGCTGCCAGTTGTTGGTCTCAAGTACTATGGATGAAGACTCAACTCTCCGACTATGGTTTCAAGTATGATAGAATTCCTATCTACTGCGACTCCAAAAGTGCCATTGCAATCTCTTGCAATCCTGTTCAGCATTCAAAGACAAAGCATATCATGTAAGGTACCACTTCATCAAAGATCATGTTGAAAAAGGTAACATCGAACTTTACTTTGTCCCAACTGACTACCAACTTGCAGACCTCTTCACAAAACCTTTGGATGAACAAAGGTTTAATTTCTTGAAAACCAAGTTGGGTATGCTTGATCTACAAACTTAATTGCTTATTTGCCATGTATTCTATGTTTATTTTCTTGGTCAAACAATTGATGTGCGCTTATGTGCTCTTACATGCAATGTTTGAGGGGGAGAACAAGGGTAGAATGCATGCTTATAGGGGGAGTTCGTAGATTTTATCTGAGTCTGCATGTTCCTAGGGGGAGTTTGTTATATCTTGTCTTGCTTTTTCCCTATATTTGTCCTTTTGAAATTTTTTCTTTCGCTAAATGCTAAATTTTTCTAAGTTTAAAACTTTCCTTTATTAAAAAATAAAATTCTAAGTTCGAAAACCGGTATTAGTACATATTTTCTCAAATCCGATGGTCAAAAACCGGTATTGACCTCTATAAATACCCCCTTGGACCCTCATTTTGACTATCAGTTTTAATTTTTCTAAGTCTTGAAATTCTTTACTAATACCGGCTTTCTCTCAACCTATACCGGCTTTCCTTTTCTCCTCAAACTTTCTCAAAACCAAAACCGGTATTGCTATATAAATTCTTGGGCTCCAAAACGAAAACCGGCATTAGTTCTTAAATTCATCATTAACTGCTTTCAGGTATTTTCTTTTCTAATACCGGCTTTCCTTAATTCTTTCACTAATACCGGCTTTTCCTTAATTCTTCTCTATTACCGGTTTTCCTTTATCTTAATAAAATGTCATTTGTTTCTGTATTTCTTATCATTCAGGGGTGATTACTTGTATTAGTGTGCTTTCTTGTTCATACTTTTCTTGTTCATCAATTCAGGTATATCATCTTCTTTCCTTTTTCATCAACTTTATCATTCATGTTTACTTTCTTAATTCCATTTGTGTGCTTTAAATTGAATTATGATTGCTAGTTGAATTGCTTGCGTATGTACTTATTTGGATTATATGTTTGTTGTTTTGAATTGATCATATCTGAGTTTCTTCTCGCAAGTGCATCGATACCAAGTTTTATACTTTGTGTCTTGATGCTTTGCAAATACCGGTTTTCAAAACCGGTATTAGTTCTTCAAATTCATTTTTCCTTAAAAGGCACCCTGCCAAAATTTCTTTACTAATACCGGTTTTCCAAAAAATTCCATTTCTTTATGAAAACCGGTATTACTTCTCTAATTCAATTTTTTTTTTCAAAACCGGTATTACTACTTATTTTCTATCAATTCTTCTCTAATACCGGTCAAAAACCGGTATTGACCTCTATAAATACCCCCTTGGACCCTCATTTTGACTATCAGTTTTAATTTTTCTAAGTCTTGAAATTCTTTACTAATACCGGCTTTCTCTCAACTTCTTTCACTAATACCGGCTTTTCTTTAATTTTTCTCTATTACCGGTTTTCCTTTATCTTAATAAAATGTCATTTGTTTCTGTATTTCTTATCATTCAGGGGTGATTACTTGTATTAGTGTGCTTTCTTGTTCATACTTTTCTTGTTCATCAATTCAGGTATATCATCTTCTTTCCTTTTTCATCAACTTTATCATTCATGATTACTTGTATTAGTGTGCTTTCTTGTTCATACTTTTCTTGTTCATCAATTCAGGTATATCATCTTCTTTCCTTTTTCATCAACTTTATCATTCATGTTTACTTTCTTAATTCCATTTGTGTGCTTTATGTACTTTTCTTGTTCATACTTTTCTTGTTCATACTTTTCTTGTTCATACTTTTCTTGTTCATACTTTTCTTGTTCATACTTTTCTTGTTCATACTTTTCTTGTTCATACTTTTCTTGTTCATACTTTTCTTGTTCATACTTTTCTTGTTCATACTTTTCTTGTTCATACTTTTCTTGTTCATACTTTTCTTGTTCATACTTTTCTTGTTCATACTTTTCTTGTTCATACTTTTCTTGTTCATACTTTTCTTGTTCATACTTTTCTTGTTCATACTTTTCTTGTTCATACTTTTCTTGTTCATACTTTTCTTGTTCATACTTTTCTTGTTCATACTTTTCTTGTTCATACTTTTCTTGTTCATACTTTTCTTGTTCATACTTTTCTTGTTCATACTTTTCTTGTTCATACTTTTCTTGTTCATACTTTTCTTGTTCATACTTTTCTTGTTCATACTTTTCTTGTTCATACTTTTCTTGTTCATACTTTTCTTAAATTATTCTTGCTTTACTCAATCATCTATTTGTGAACATTACCTTGTTCAAAGTGATAGGTTGCACATACATTTGTCCCTATCTTTCTTTTGCTCATGGTTATTCTTAATTCTCACAAGTTCTTGCAAGTAATTTCAGTACGATGCACAGCATTGAACGCCTTGATGTACTGCTCGTGTAGTCTCACATGAAACACTTTGCACGATCTTGTGAAAATTCATTTTTACAAAATTCTTCTTTTATGCTAAAATTGTTAAGTTTCTAACTCTCAGTTTCCTTAGAATACAAGGTATCGAACGCCTTGATGTACTACCTTGTAGTTCTTTGGAAAATGATTGTTAGAACACTTTTTCTGTGTCTTTAATTTCTTAAATCTGTTTTTCTGTAATCGTACATTGGTTTTCCCTAAGAAGCAAGGTATCGAACGCCTTGTTGTACTGCCTTCGCATCTTCTGTGAAAAACGGTGTACGATTAAAACTTTTTGAGTAAATTAACCTTGGAAACAATGTTTCCTATTCGTATTCTTGTTAATCGCAGAATGGATTTCCTATCAGACGGTTCCACTGATGACATGCCTAATAATTTCCAACTGATGATCCCATTTACTTGCCATCATGGCATTATACCAGTCATGCTTACCTTTCATCCTATGTTTCGAGTATTTACCATCTCTGCCGAAGGCATTGAAGAAGAGCTATTATTCCAAATGTGGCGCTCCATTGACTTTATCATTCCAGGAGGGAGAACTAGTACCCCATATTTCCAATTCAACCTCCTCACCACTGAAGGGACGACTCAAACATTTACTTTCACTCTTGACGATTTCCGTACTATGCTTCAATTTCCAACTGCCACTTCAAGAGAAGGCGCCACAAATTTTGTTCCTACTCCTCCAATGGGAGAGATGATTCAACGTGTGAGAGATCTTGGATATCTAGGTAATGCGACTGCCTTGAAAGATATCAAGAAGAAGAATTTTCACCGCCTTTGGTACACTCTATGCTCAATCATCAATTATTGCTTGTCTCCATCAAGAAAAGGTCAAGACGACATCACCTCTCACACTTTGACTTACTTATTTGCCATTGCTTATGATGTACATATCGATTTTGCGGCTATTGCATGGGATCATCTTCGTTTAAATGTCAGAGGAAAGTACAATGCCACAAAGAAATATATTCCATTCATCCGCTTTCTGACTGTAATTCTCCAGAATGTTCTCAACACCAATGATAATATCCATGTTGGGATTTTTGGGTTTTTATCAAAGTAATATTATCCTTATAATATTAAAACGCAGCGGAAAAATTGAACCTTTCAATATGTGTATATAGTTAAAAACCAAAGTTTAACTTATAAAAGAAAACCCAAACAATAAGGATCCATGTATATGAATAACATACATACAAAACAACAACCATAGGGTGTTTAAGAGAACTACCTTTCTTCCAAATTAGTAAGGTAGAAATGAAGAATATGAAGTCTTCAAATGGCAAGTCTTCAAACTAGAAGAACCTCAAGCTTGTATACCCCAAGCATCCAACAAACACCCCAAAATAAGCTAGGAATTAAACTTGAAAAGTTTTCCTTCTCCTTTTTCTCTTTTGGCCGAAAAATACAAGAGAAAAGCAAGAGAAAGAACTAGTTGAGAATTAAGAGAAAGTGCTTTCTTTTGCATGTAAGAAAGGATGCAAACATAGTGGTGTATGTGTTGTTAGTCATGCAAGACCACTAGTGATATATGTTGAACAACACATCCTTAAAGCACATGGGGGGGGGGGCGGCCTCATATGAGGTTTAACAAACATTTTGTGGCAAATTTTATAAACCCATTTACTTGTACATTTTGTAGATAAAATTGCAACATAACTTGTTACATATCTTATGTAACATATTACATATTATATACAACACACACAAGTGTTTATTTTGCCAAATAAACTTATTCATATTTCTCTCAAAATAAATCATCCATATAATTTATTTATATATCTCAAGTGCAATTATTTAGAAACTCACTTTCTAAATATTTCAAGTATTGATATTTATTTAAAGATCATATCATATAAATAAATATAATAGGTGTTTGTCTAGCTTGTTATTGGGTATGACCCGACTTGGATCATCACGTACTAGCCACGTCAATTTAATATGTGTCTTGGGCAGACGGATTCCTACAATCTCCCACTTGCACAAGATTCATAGAAGATTGACGCAAGCAGCAAATACCGCCTAACTACGGTTTGCTACCCCTAATACGTATGACGAAGTGCCATTCAATAACATCATCCCCTTCAAGTCCCTTTCTTGAAATGATTTAGGTGAATCGATCATTTATCCTTTTGTCACAGATGTCATGTTAAATCTTAGAGACACAGAGTGATCATTCTCCATTGATTTAACTTTGTAGCAGGCCTTAGACATCTTACTCTCAACGAATAAGAGGGACAAATTCCATTTCGACTACATACGCCTTTCACAATCACCTTATATCATACCTGAGTTTAGCCTTATGTACTGCCATGTTTCAGAACAGCGAAGAACTAAATCAAAGTATAACATTCAGTGAATTTCAAGACCCAATATGTATCTCAGGTCTGAGGATACAATGATATTCGCCTTTTAACTCAAGATTACTTATGATCAATCATAGAGATTCTATGTAGTAATGCTTGAGAGCAGGTCAGTCCAATATTTGTATCCCACAAATATCTATGAACCTTGGTAGCAACACTTTGCTCTATATTCAAAACCTTTTGAATATCTACCAATCCAAGTTCATAATAGTCTTACATTCATATTTATTCCCACAAATATGATCGACTACGGATATTTAGAATAATTAACTCATTCATGGATTTAAACATGCAAAAATGGAACATAACACAATTTAAATGCATAATACCAATATTCATATAAAAGTGTTACCAAATACAAGTATTCCGATATCCAAATACATAAAATAGATCAAATCCAATCACTAGAATATCGAAGTCCCATGGCACAAGTATGACTCTCATGCTTGGGCCTTTCAAGGAGCTTCGTGAGTGGATCCGCAACATTTTGATCAGTGTGAACTTTGTAAATACATATCTTTCCTTTTTCAACTTCATCCCTTATGTAGTTGAATCTCCGCTCAATGTGTCTAGTCTTTTGATGCGCACGAGGTTCTTTGATTTGAGCAATCGCGCCCTCGTTATCACAAAGAATTTCTAGGGGTTCTTGAATGGAAGGAACAACCCCTAGATCGGCAATGAATTTCTTCAACCATGCAGCTTCTTGTGCTGCCAAAGAAGCGGCGATGTATTCCGATTCTATAGTGGATAATGCAACCACATCTTGCTTTGAGCTTTTCCAAGAAACAGCTCCTCCATTTAGAATGAAGATATACCCCGATTGTGATCGAGAATCATCTCGATCAGTTTGGAAACTCGCATCCATGTAACCCTTTACAACGAGCTCCTCCTCACCAGATCCATATATTAAAAACATATCTTTAGTGTTTCTAAGATATTTCAATATATATTTGACAGCCATCCAATGACTATCTCCTGGATTTTGCTGGTATCTACTTGTCATGCTTAAAGCGCATGACACGTCCGGTCTCGTGCATATCATAGCATACATGATGGATCCTATAGCAGATGCATATGGGATTCCACTCATTCTCTCTTGCTCAGCTTTTGAGCTAGGAGATTGAGAAGTGCTCAATATAGTTCCTCTCTGAATAGGCACCAAACCCTTTTTGGAGTTTTCCATCTTGAACATCTTCAACATCCTTTTGTTGAATACTAGTGTCAACCAAGCGTGTATCTGTTTGTGGTTCTTGATCTTCTTCAAGTTCCACTGTTCTAGAACTAGATCCTTCCATAAGGAATTTAGTTTCCAAGAACTCAGCCTTTCGAGCAACAAATACATTTTGCTCATTAGGATTGTAGAAATAATATCCTAAATCATCTTTAGGATATCCTACAAAAATACATTTAGTGGATCGGGGTTCTAATTTGCTTGAGGCATCATGTCTTACATAAGCCTCACAACCCCATACTTTTAAATATGACAAAGATGGAACTCTTCCACGCCATATTTCAAAAGGTGTTTTCTCCACTTTCTTGGTGGGAGCCATATTTAAAATTCGGGCAGCAGAGATTATGGCATAACCCCAAAATGATAGAGGTAGTGAGCTTTTGCTCATCATGGAACGAACCATATCCAATAGAGTTCGATTCCTCCTTTCAGACACACCATTATGTTGTGGTGTTCCAGGTGGAGTTAGTTGTGATATGATTCCACAACTTCTAAGATGATCTTGAAAAGCATCACTTAGGTATTCACCTCCTCTATCAGAACGAAGAATTTTTATTGACTTGCTGAGTTGGTTTTCTACTTCATTCTTGAAAGTTTTGAACATTTCAAAAGCTTCATACTTGTGTTTTAACAAGTATACATAACCGTAACGACTATAGTCATCGGTAAATGTAATGAAGTATCTTTCACCATTCCTAGTCATTGGCTTAAAAGGACCACATACATCCAAATGTATGATACCTAATAAATCTTTCGCCCTTTCATTAGTGCCATTGAAAGGTGCTTTAGTCATCTTGCCTTGTAAACAGGATTCACATTTATCAAATGAATCATTTGATTTTGTTTTTAAAAGACCATTCTTTTGAAGTGTTAGTATGCGATTCTTATTTATATGGCCAAGACGACAATGCCAAATATAGGTTTCACTTAAATCTAATTTAAGTTTCTTGGTGGTAGCTTGGTACATTGAGTTATCATATGTTGTGTTTTCATGAACCAATTCATAAATACCATTTAAAGGCATGGCTTTAAAATAAAATACATCATTCATAGAAACATGGATATCATTGTTAACAAAATTAAAATCATATCCAACATGTCTTAAACGGGAAACAAAAATAATGCTCCTAGTCAAACTTGGTGCATACAAAACATTGTTCAATACAATTTCCAAACCACTTGGAAGTTTCAAAAGATAGTCTCCTTGAGCTTCAACTTGTACTTTCGCACCATTGCCCATAAAGAGACTAATGTCCCCTTTCTTGATGTGCTTCTTTCTTATGAACCCCTGTAACATATTACAAATATGAGTTCCACATCCGGTATCCAATACCCATATGTAAGAAAAAATATTATTAAGCTCAATATATATCATAAATATTGTACCTGAGGTATGCTCCGCATCCCTCTTAGCTTTCAACTCTTTGAGATAGGTTGGACAATTACGTTTCCAATGTCCTACCTCCCCACACTCAAAGCATGGGTCATTAACAGCAACCTTTTGCTTCTTCGGTTTTTGGGTTTCCATTTTTGCTTTTCCCTTTCCTTTGTAGTTTTTGTTGAATCCCTTTCCTTTGGCAACATTTGCCTTTGGTCCGGGAGTGGGCCTTTTCTTTCCGCCTTCATTGATCATGAGAACGGGTTGAACTTTTCTTCCCATGCTAGCCTCGGCCGTTTTGAGCATCCCATGGAGCTCGGAAACGGTCTTGTCTCATCCGTTCATGTTATAATTTAACACGAAAGTTTCAAATCTCTTAGATAAGGAGTTGAGGATCAAATCCGTAGCCAACTCGGTTGAAACGGGACAATTTAGTCTTTCGAGGCGATCAATGTAACTTTTCATTTTAAGAACATAAGTTGAGACGGATTGTGAATCATCCATGCGACATGCATGAAGCGCTCGAACCGTTTCGAAGCGCTCTACCCTTGCCTTTTGTTGGAACATTTCCTTAAGTTGGGTAATCATGTCGTATGCCCCATGGTGCTCGAACTCCTTTTGGAGTTCGGGAGTCATACTCGCTAACATGAGGCAACTAACTAGCACGGAGTCCTCAGTATATTTAACCCAATCATTAAAGGCTTCAACATCTCCCTCTTCGGGCTCATCGGGAATAGGATCGTCTAACACATAGGATTTCTTTTCGTGCCTGAGAACAATTCTCAAGTTACGAAACCAATCCACAAAGTTGTTTTGGTTCAGACGATCCTTTTCGAGAATGGATCTTAGTGAAAAATTATGGACGTTTTGGGTGGGGTTAATTGCATTGTTAGCGGCCATCTACAAAATTAACAAAGTCTTTTATTAGTATTTTCGATATCAAATATAAATTTTAATTGTTAATACCCTTTTATGTCTTATGGACAATTAATAATTAAAATCTAGAATCCAACGTTACATTTAAATGATGGTTAGGTGACCTTTATCCCATGATCTAAATTAACAAGGTAGTCAACGTTTGACAATTGCAACACTTTACAATTTCTAGTGGTATGGGACCGGTTTAATATCTTATATTAAGTTGGCATGTTTAATCCCATCAACGCCTTTGGTTACTATGCTTCGGTGACCCTAATCACATGGCTTCCAAATCAAGTTGTCCTACTTACACACACATGTAAATTTATATATACAAGTGGTTAGGTGACCTTTATCCCATAAGTATATTAAATTTACCTTAACTTATAAGTTCCTCAAGGTAGTTAGGTGACCTTTATCCTACAAAGAGTTCCCAAATAATTAAGTGTTGTATAAAAGATGGCGTTTTAACTTGTTTTTAAAAGGGTCGTTTGAGTTTTATATTCTAGTCAAAACTTATGGACCATAATGAATTTTGAAATCCATATTTCAAGGTTCTTTATAAAATCCATTTTTATAATTATAACCATTAACTTTTTAATAAAACCCATTTTAATTTGCCAAGTTAATGTCAATTTTAGAACCAAATTTTTAATTTTTATGTATGTCATTAAGTTGTAAGTTTTGAGCATCCACATGACAAAATAACAAACAACCACACAAACATAATATGTGCACAACATTAGCCAACTAATTTGACCACACTTGTTAGCCGAAACAAGTGTGTCAAAAGGTCTCAACCTAAGGGACAAAGTGACACAAAATTTGTGTCGATGAACTCCCACTTGATCTTGCATCCAAATGCTTCAAGTAACCTTTTGTGATGTGTTTTGAACATCTTTCTTCACCCTTTCTTTTGGCCTCCAACTTCAGCCCCAAACTTCTTTGATGCTTTCATGGAGATTACATTTTCAAAGAAAAAATGCAACTAATCTACTTATTACATACCAAATGGAATAAATAAATTACATAACCAAAAGAATGAAGAATATCCTATTTAACTATTACAACCATTTAATAATTAAATAAAATACAAATATATATCCACACATCACAAACAATCACAAGGTCTTTTGGCTAAGTTGTGACACTAAAATACACAAGAAAAAGAACCCTCTTTTTGTGTATTAATTTTGGCCAAAACAAAAAATGGCCAAAACATTGGATTTTGTCCAAACAAAATATTAACTTTTGATGTATGTATCCATATAACCGGCTCTGATACCATTGTTGGGATTTTTGGGTTTTTATCAAAGTAATATTATCCTTATAATATTAAAACGCAGCGGAAAAATTGAACCTTTCAATATGTGTATATAGTTAAAAACCAAAGTTTAACTTATAAAAGAAAACCCAAACAATAAGGATCCATGTATATGAATAACATACATACAAAACAACAACCATAGGGTGTTTAAGAGAACTACCTTTCTTCCAAATTAGTAAGGTAGAAATGAAGAATATGAAGTCTTCAAATGGCAAGTCTTCAAACTAGAAGAACCTCAAGCTTGTATACCCCAAGCATCCAACAAACACCCCAAAATAAGCTAGGAATTAAACTTGAAAAGTTTTCCTTCTCCTTTTTCTCTTTTGGCCGAAAAATACAAGAGAAAAGCAAGAGAAAGAACTAGTTGAGAATTAAGAGAAAGTGCTTTCTTTTGCATGTAAGAAAGGATGCAAACATAGTGGTGTATGTGTTGTTAGTCATGCAAGACCACTAGTGATATATGTTGAACAACACATCCTTAAAGCACATGGGGGGGGGGCGGCCTCATATGAGGTTTAACAAACATTTTGTGGCAAATTTTATAAACCCATTTACTTGTACATTTTGTAGATAAAATTGCAACATAACTTGTTACATATCTTATGTAACATATTACATATTATATACAACACACACAAGTGTTTATTTTGCCAAATAAACTTATTCATATTTCTCTCAAAATAAATCATCCATATAATTTATTTATATATCTCAAGTGCAATTATTTAGAAACTCACTTTCTAAATATTTCAAGTATTGATATTTATTTAAAGATCATATCATATAAATAAATATAATAGGTGTTTGTCTAGCTTGTTATTGGGTATGACCCGACTTGGATCATCACGTACTAGCCACGTCAATTTAATATGTGTCTTGGGCAGACGGATTCCTACAATCCAACGCTTTCCTGGCTCCCATACTGTTCAAATTCCTAGTTATCGTACCGTCTATGGCAACTCTGGTTTGGAAAATATCAACTTTATGCCGATTCCTGCTTCTCTTCTTAGTCAGGTGCCCCATGAGGATAGTGACCTCAAGAATTATCGAGTGTTTTTAGGAGGGGGTATGGCTGCTAAACGCCGACAGCCGCCTACCGATCCCCCGCATAGGTCGCCTAGAGAGGGTCGTAGGTCTAGGAAAAGAAAAGAGGGGTTAGCTGGAGAAGTGGCACCTGACCCAAATGCACCATCTTCTTCTCATGCACCATTTTCTTCTAATATTCCTTCTTCTTCCGAACCACCAAAGAAGAAACACAAATCTCGCCATCATTACAAATCAAAGTCAAAATCTAAATCTAAATCAAAATCCAAAACACTTCTTCGTGATGAACCATCACCTCCACCTGAACAATCTTTCTCAATTCCTTCACCGCTCACTTCATCTTCTTCCGAATCTCAATCATCTTCTTCGATTCCATCTCCATCCAAGAAAATACAAAAGTTCAAGATTAAACATTCACGAACTCTTCCAACTTTGAAGAAAATGTTGAAGATGTTCCACCTGAATTCCATGATGATCTTTTTGAAACTCCGGAGGAACAAGGTGGTCCTGAGGGTGTGGTTGAAAAACAAAATGGAGCGGATGTGAGGTCCGGGCTAGGCATAGGGCAAAAAGAAAACGTTGGCCCTTCGATAGATGAACCTATTACTCGCCGGGATGCCACCCCTAGGATAGAAGACGAGGTTTCCCCACCCTCACAAGTTACACCTCCTCGCCGCTCTGGATCCTCTCTACAGGATCCAGATGCATTTTTGCACAGGCACCAGCCGCATCCACTATCGATTCCTCATTCGGAGGAAGCCGATATTGAAGCCGCGGAGACTCTTGCCTCTCTCCCAACTTTCTTTGATAACACTAATGAGTCTAGATCGCCCCCTAGGTCACTCGATATTGTGCACGCACGTCCCTTGGACGTTGCCAGAACATACAGAGAATTGGTTCATGAACCTTTTCCAGGACCGTATGGAAGACCTGTCGGTGCCATCATTAAGCAAGCACTGGAATCAGGCGCTGATCAGAGAAGCTTCGAGGAAGTTAGGCTCGCCTGGCTTCCTCCTAGCCCAACTCCCAGTTCAACGGGCAATCCAGAGGATCCCGGTAGTCCCACCAACCGTGAGATTGTTTGGTTCATTCGAGCCAAACCAATTCGTTACGCAACAAATGATGTTGAAGCCTCGCTTCGTCAATCATCAGGAAGCCCTGTTGGTCCACAACCGTCAGGCCGCACTGTAAACCAAATGGAGCCTACAGTTGCGATAACGACATCTACGTCGGTCGTACCTTCTTCTTTCATTCAACCGACACAAATCGAAGCGCTCCGTCAAGATAAAGGCAAAGCCCCTGTTCAACATTCTACTCCTCACTCTTCCTCCAGTGAAAGTCCTCTTGCAGCCACTGAACGACTGAACATTCCATATGATCAAGAAGATCATGAGGTTATCATGGCACTAGATGTTGCAGGTCTTCTTCACACACGTAAAACTCAAACTCAACCTCCACCAATCATCTCTCATAAATCACCGTCGCCTTCCCATTCATTATCTTCTTCATCTTCTTCCTCCGATAAACATTCTCACAATGGATCTGCACATAATTCTCCACCTAAACATTGTAGGCTCGAAGAACTTTATAGTGATTTGTATGCCCATCTCATCTCGCTTGATGATCAAACAGACTCATTTGATAAAGCAATCCTCGCTACTCTCCAGGCTCGCTATGATTATCAAAATCAGATAAATATCTTGAAACAGCAAGCAGCTCAAGAGAAATTTCTTGCTGATGCAGAGCGTGAAGCGACTGAGAAATGAATTGTCGAACTTGAAGCCACATGTAGGCAAGCCGTTGTTGTACAACAAAGACGTGATGATCCTGATGATCAGGATCAACACGAGGGGGAGAATATGGATGAGGATGTGGCTAATGTAAGAGCCAGTGCTGCTGATGAAGTTATAGGTGACACAGATGTTGGAGATGATGCTCAATCTAGAGATCCTCCTCAAGATATTGAAGCAGTAGAGCATAATGTTGATGATATTGAGCATACTGAAGAATTTCATACAGATGAGTCAGTAATTCGAGCCAGTATGGCAACAGAAGTGGTTAGAGGCTCGGACTTTCGAGATGATGCTCAGTCTCAGGGATTACCTCGTGATCCATCGATAATTGGAGAAGATTTTGATAGCTTGGATTTCCCTGAAAACGATCCAAGAGATGATGATGGATCCTCTGATGATGATGATGATTTCCCAGGCTTTGACACCTTTCCAAAAGTTCCGCAACCAATTTCCGCTCTAAACCGTTTAAACTTTGACAACCTAATCCATCACCTCGAATACCCTCACCTCCAACAAATCACCAGACTTCCCAGAGATCAGATCAATGAAGTTGGTTTCAGGAAGAATGTTGTAAAGAAGCTTGATTATCTCAAACTACCTTCACACCTCTTCAAATCCACTAACAAGATCTGATGAAAATTGATATTGATGAAATAAGGGCGAGACGTGCATATGATCTTGAGCATCAGAGGGCAAAGTATTTAAAAGACCTAAGGGATGCTCGATGTCAAAAGATTCTTAAAGCATGGAAAGACCAGTTCAAGCTGAAGATAATTGAAGTCATTAGCATTCATTTTAAAGAATGGCGAGTCGCAGGCTTTGCACGTAGACCGGGATTGATGTGGTTTGTAGTAAGAAGGGAAGATAATCGCAAGTACATAATCAATGAAACCCGTTTCAATCTGCTTTCTGCTGATGATCTGATTTTCCTTCTCCATCACTTTGCAAGAAGACTCATACAACCAGATCCAGAGAATCAAGATGCCTATTACGCTGTAAAGAGATACATGGATAGTCTTATCTTGAGTCAAACTCAAAAAGACTTCCAACTGGTTGTTGAAAAGAAGAGAAAGAAAGTGAATCTCACTGTACCGAATCAAAGAATCCCTGGAGTTAATCTTGAAAACTTCAACACTGGTGCCGTGTTTGATAGTCCTCATGGGTTTGTAAAGTGATCAGAGGCACAAAATCTTCATTCAACTCGAGGAACTCTCCAAATATTCTGATGGAACATTGAGGCAATGCCAGAGTGTGTTTGAAAGTCTTCATGAGTTCGAAGAGTCTGAAAAGAAAAGAAAAGATTAATGAAGGTGATAAAGAAGATTAGGGCAAAGATCAACCACAGACAGAGAACAAGAGAGATCTTAAAAGCAAGATTGCCAAAAGAACGTCGTGGTGTGATTCACATTCCTGAAGGCACATGGGTTAGATATTCACCGAATAATGAGCTTGGTCCCCACAACATTCCTCCAGTCAACTTCGCCGACAACATAATTGAACCCCCCAACAGACCCTCTGATCCTAAGTTTCACTTCATACCAAAAAGGTATTGGAAAGAGAAGTATGGAGAGTACAAGAAAAGGGCCTTTAAAGATCAAAGGACTCAACAAGACAAGCCTGAATCATCAACGAAGAAAAGAAACCGAAGGCAGAAAAAGAGAAAGAGATCAAGACGGTGATCAGTTACAAAACAGCACTAAAGGGGGAGATTGTTAGCATTAATTATTTGTTAGTGCGTGTTTTGTAATAATGTAATAGAATAGTCCTTATGTTTAAATGTATTTTATGTGGAAGGATTTAGTACTAATTAGATAAGGACTTCATTGTAATTAGGGAGGGGGTTTAGTGCAAATGTTGTGCCTATATAAACCCCTCCACACATCCTTTGTAATGTTAGCCACCATAATATAATTTCCATACTTTTTCATTTTCTCTCTTCTTTCTCTCTCACACACTTAACCACATTTACACAATTTAGTATTATTACATTTCCCTTAGGTCATTAAAATCATCTAAAATTGATGTTAAGCTATAAATTTCGGCTATTTTATCAATATAAAGATGATAAAGATCAAGAGTATTATAAAGAAATTCACATCGCATTTTATTACGAAATCAAAACACTTTTAACCCTATAAATTAAAGACCAAAAATAAAGCACAAAAGTCAAGACTATAACAATAATCCATTAATCCCATCTCACATTTACTAACAAAAACCTAGAAGATATATATATTAAACGTTAAACGTAAATGACATGGTAAAAAAAAATTACTCGTATATTAAATGTTAATATACTAAGATATTAATGACACGGTCATTACTGTCAAACATAAATAACATAGTCAAAGAAAAACGAAATTAAATTATGAAGGAAAAAATTAATATAATCACAACTTTGGTAGATGGAGATAAAAGTGGGAAATGAAACTCCTCATTAAATATCCAAAGAAAAACGTATAATTTGAAAATATATAACAAGAGTTTAAAGTTAGTGGGCCAGCCAAGCTTTAGGTGGATGGGCCAAACACAGTCTAAATCAAAACTTGGTAAGCTTATACATGTAAATATTAATACCATCGGTATGTTTAGGATGGGCCTTGGCCCTGCCAAGTACCAATGTGGCTTCGCTACTGCTAACCAAATATCGTAGCATACATTATGTTCCAAAATAACAAGAAAATCAAAGCTAAAATATCGTTATGCACAATTGGATATATCTTTTTTGTTTTACAGTAAATTTGGCTCAGCAACATTTCTTTTCAGATAACTTCTTACATATTGTGGGGATGGATTATTGGGGTGTTTTCGAAAGGGGCATGCTATTGACACCATTTTTAGCTATTGACACCCCTCAGAAGAGGCGAATTTTAGATACAATCTAAAAAACTTTTGTGACTTAAAAGTAGGAGTAAAATATATAATATTTTATAGTTCTAACAAAAAAAATACATAATATAAGAATACATGAGTTCTTTGTTACATAATAACATACTTATAGTATTTCGTGATGTCTCTTATTACTAGTCTCGATGTCACACAAAGGGTTGTTTGAAATTTAAATGAAAATTTAAAGAAAATGAAAATATAATGATTTTTAATCCCAAAATTTTCCTTTCAAATATGAGTGGATTTAGATGGAAAAACAATATATTTATCAATCTATCCTTTTAACTTAATAAATATTAAAGAGATAAATGTAAAATTATAGGGTTTTAATCATTTCATTTTCTTACCTTGAGTTTAAATTAAAAGGAAAAGAAAAGCCGAAAACATGAACATATTTGGCAAGGGTTTTCTCTTATGTATATGTAAGAATAATACATCTTATGTATATGTAAGAATAATACATCTTTTACAAATGTTAACAATAATCTTCTAAACCAAAAATATGAAGATAGAAAAAAAAACTTTTTTTTCCATCTATCATTACTCATTATCATTTCCTTCCTTCCATAATAATTTCTTGAGAAAATTTCATTAGATCACCCTGTGGTTTGCTGTTTTATCAATTTTCGTCCATGTCGTTTTTTTTATTATTACATCACCCTGTGGTGACTTTTTGCTTCATTAGAAACCCCTCACTCTAACGACAGTTAATGTGGTTCCGTTAACCTCCTCATGTGCAATGCATATGAGGGTATTTCAGTCCATTCCCACCTAACTTTATCCTTATAACATGTTTTACCCACCTATTTCAAACATAAAAGATCAAAACCCTTTTCTCTTAAAATTCTCTTTCTTTCTCATCACATAAAATTAGGGTTTATACCAATAAAACAACAAACACCACCAACACCTCACTACTCCGCCTGCTATCTTCTTCATCTTCATCTTCTCAACCAACAACTTTCAGTCACTAAAAATCACAACTTTCAGTCACTGAAAAAATGGCATCAATTAATTTCAACCCATTTGGTGAAAACTGGTTCAAGAAACCCCCAAACCCATTACAACCCATAAATTTCCAATCTTTAACAGAATCTTTAAACCCATTTAAACTCAATTCCAATTCCAGCCCATTTGCAGCCATCTCCATTTCCAACCCATTCAAGAAAAATCCCGACCCAGAACCTGAAAGACCTAATTATAGACACACCCCTGGAGTTGAAAAGGTTTTGAAAGATGACCCGTTTTTTGAAATCAAAGAAAACCCAACCCAAGAAGAGATTGAAGAGAATGAGAGATGGTTAAAGGAGTTTAAAGAAAACCCAGATGTGAAATTTTTGGTCAGGGCAGAGGAAGTTGCAGATGAGCTAAATGAAATGGAACTTAAGGCGAATTCGGAACCCATTTACACATTAATTAACAATCTGATATTTCATTAACATATATATAAATATATATATAAATTAACAATCTGATATTTCATTAACATATATATAAATCGACGGATTTATATATATGTATATATATTCTGTAAGTCAAGATCACCCTGGTGGTGGCGGCTGGATCTTGGTTTCACCTCCACCTCATTCTTGTTACCATCGATCTATTTCGACCACTTCCACAACCATCTTTTTCTTTTGTCATTGATGGTATATATGTATAGATGATTTATACGGACAAATCTGTTTTCTTGAATTTGGGGAAAACAAACTGCCATAAGAGTAATAAGAATGAGAAAAAGATTTGTGGGGGAGCAACCAAAACAGAAGTATGGCCGGATTTGTTGTGGTATAAATCGCCAGTTTCTTGCTGTTAAAAAGAAAATAATGAAGATGATATTGATATGAAGAGATAGATATAATGTTGATATAAAGTGTATGTATATATGTATAAATTTGTGGGATGGATTGATGGATCCATAGAATGAGTGATTTATGTTTGAATGTATTTATTGATTTTAGGGTGTTAGATTTGGAAAAGCATGATTTAGGGTGTTAGATCTGAAAATGATTTAGGGTGTTAGATCTGAAAGTTATAAGAAAGAAAAAGAAAAAGGGTGTTAAGTGGTGTAAAATGACCATTATACCCTCACATGCAATACACATGATTCAGATCACGGAGTCACACTAACGGCTGTTAGAGAGAGGGGTATGTAATGAAGTAAAAAGTCACCACAGGGTGATGTAATAATAAAAAAATACGACAGGGGCGAAAATTGATAAAACAGCAAACCACAGGGTGATCTAATGAAATTTTCTCTAATTTCTTTATACACCAAAAACATCAAAAATAAGTATTCTTGAGTTTTTTAAAGGAAGGAAAAGAAAAGAATTCAAGTGATTTTAAAATAAGTTAGGTTCTTGAGTTTTTTTTCCCCTCCAAAATGTGAAAATATATTAATTACCAAAATTTTACAAATAGCTACTTGGTTTATTGGACATGCCCAATAAACCAGCCAAGCAGAATTCACAGCTAATACAAAACTCAATACACCAGCCAGAATATTCATAAAACTCTACACTAATAAGTACCAATAAGATGCATTATTTAGTCTAATAATACCCATTCTGCCATTATCCAAAACTGCATTTCAAAAACAGCACCACAGCTGGTCATTTGCCATATTTATCCATTCCAAAGACCAGCCATTTGCCCAATCCTTTTAATACCCAAAATTGCCATTCCCCAACCTGCCATTACTTTGTACACAACCTCATCTAATTAACCAACCCTCAACTTCATCAAATCACGCAGTTAGCGTAGTATTCTTCTATCCATATCTAATCATTATCCAAATGGGAATCACTATTCACACCATTTTTTTTCATTATAGACACCAATTTTTTATATTATCCACACTAAAATAACTAAAGTTAACATAATAATATACTAATCATGATGTCTTTTCCTTTTTAGACTACCTTTTACATTTGACTTTTGTTATCAATAATATAATAATAATGACATAGTAATCATGATGTCTTGTTACTTTTTTCTTTAAAAAGGATTTTCCCATGCCCGATCAAATGCGTGACTAGACCATTGTGGATGCATAGGAGGTATCGGAAAATCTCCTTGTAACATCAGTCTCACGAAATGATTACCATTGAAGCGTGCAATTACACAAATATTATGTGGTTGTGAACTTGGTGGGCTAGTAAAAAGCGGTAAGCACGTTGTATCTCCTTCTTTGCTCAAAAAAACAACCACCACATTATACCTTGAAGCAATGAGTAACCCAGTGTCTGGCATAATCATCCAATATGGTGGATCCGCTAATCCTCTTTCAAAGTGATTCAGCATGTACTGAAGTGATTGTACGCCTTCTTTGTTAAAAATTGCAGTGTATCTTGCATTATGCACAGATAACTCATCCAATAAATCCATACGAATTTGACGCCAATCATCTTGATGACGACCAATGCAAACAGCCGTAGCTCTAAATCCACAGTTCCCATCTCCTTGTACATTCTGAACCTGTGTCATATACGGAAGAAAATCTTTGAGTCCCTGCCCAATTAAATAATCTTCATTGTTCATACTTGGATCTGGATTATGGGTTTCGGGTGTATACATATATGGATCTGGATTGTGGTACATATATGGATTTGGATTATGGGTTTCGGTTGTATACACATATGGATCCGGATAGTATGAACTTCGTCAAATTCGAAACAGCTATCAGCTGGGACCTCATTTAGGTCAAATTCGAAACAGCTATCAGCTGGGACCTCATTTAGGTCAAATTCGAAACAGCTATCAGCTGGGACCTCATTTAGGTCAAATTCGAAACAGCTATCAGCTGGGACCTCATTTAGGTCAAATTCGAAACAGCTATCAGCTGGGACCTCATTTAGGTCAAATTCGAAACAGCTATCAGCTGGGACCTCATTTAGGTCAAATTCGAAACAGCTATCAGCTGGGACCTCATTTAGGTCAAATTCGAAACAGCTATCAGCTGGGACCTCATTTAGGTCAAATTCGAAACAGCTATCAGCTGGGACCTCATTTAGGTCAAATTCGAAACAGCTATCAGCTGGGACCTCATTTAGGTCAAATTCGAAACAGCTATCAGCTGGGACCTCATTTAGGTCAAATTCGAAACAGCTATCAGCTGGGACCTCATTTAGGTCAAATTCGAAACAGCTATCAGCTGGGACCTCATTTAGGTCAAATTCGAAACAGCTATCAGCTGGGACCTCATTTAGGTCAAATTCGAAACAGCTATCAGCTGGGACCTCATTTAGGTCAAATTCGAAACAGCTATCAGCTGGGACCTCATTTAGGTCAAATTCGAAACAGCTATCAGCTGGGACCTCATTTAGGTCAAATTCGAAACAGCTATCAGCTGGGACCTCATTTAGGTCAAATTCGAAACAGCTATCAGCTGGGACCTCATTTAGGTCAAATTCGAAACAGCTATCAGCTGGGACCTCATTTAGGTCAAATTCGAAACAGCTATCAGCTGGGACCTCATTTAGGTCAAATTCGAAACAGCTATCAGCTGGGACCTCATTTAGGTCAAATTCGAAACAGCTATCAGCTGGGACCTCATTTAGGTCAAATTCGAAACAGCTATCAGCTGGGACCTCATTTAGGTCAAATTCGAAACAGCTATCAGCTGGGACCTCATTTAGGTCAAATTCGAAACAGCTATCAGCTGGGACCTCATTTAGGTCAAATTCGAAACAGCTATCAGCTGGGACCTCATTTAGGTCAAATTCGAAACAGCTATCAGCTGGGACCTCATTTAGGTCAAATTCGAAACAGCTATCAGCTGGGACCTCATTTAGGTCAAATTCGAAACAGCTATCAGCTGGGACCTCATTTAGGTCAAATTCGAAACAGCTATCAGCTGGGACCTCATTTAGGTCAAATTCGAAACAGCTATCAGCTGGGACCTCATTTAGGTCAAATTCGAAACAGCTATCAGCTGGGACCTCATTTAGGTCAAATTCGAAACAGCTATCAGCTGGGACCTCATTTAGGTCAAATTCGAAACAGCTATCAGCTGGGACCTCATTTAGGTCAAATTCGAAACAGCTATCAGCTGGGACCTCATTTAGGTCAAATTCGAAACAGCTATCAGCTGGGACCTCATTTAGGTCAAATTCGAAACAGCTATCAGCTGGGACCTCATTTAGGTCAAATTCGAAACAGCTATCAGCTGGGACCTCATTTAGGTCAAATTCGAAACAGCTATCAGCTGGGACCTCATTTAGGTCAAATTCGAAACAGCTATCAGCTGGGACCTCATTTAGGTCAAATTCGAAACAGCTATCAGCTGGGACCTCATTTAGGTCAAATTCGAAACAGCTATCAGCTGGGACCTCATTTAGGTCAAATTCGAAACAGCTATCAGCTGGGACCTCATTTAGGTCAAATTCGAAACAGCTATCAGCTGGGACCTCATTTAGGTCAAATTCGAAACAACTATGTCTTGTTGAGCAAAATTCGACACGTCTTTTTTGTTGCGATTTCTTTGGTCGTCCACGGGTATTTTTTTGAACTCGCGGTTCCCGAATGTCGGTTGTACTTGGACTGAATATATTCTTCAACTTTCTTAACCAACTCTTTCTTCCAACTTTCGACTGCTTGTTGTAGTTTTCTTTAAAATGTTCTAGTACAATCCACAACTAACATCATCATCTTCCACAGATGTTGCCGGTGAAAATCTAACTTTCTCCAAAAGATGTCAATCGAATCCAATGAAATACATTGACCTGCATTAAAATATAAGTTTTGTTCATCACATATGACTGTTAGCGTCCAGTAATTATATTCATCTGAATATTTCGCTTCTAATTCGAATGGACAGTCAGTTTTTCTTGTGCGGGGAGCTCTAATTGAACCCTTTTGTTTATATTTGCCGCCATGATCACACATGAGTACAACTTTATACACGAAACCACTAAGATAACTGTTCGATCTTTTGGTGACAACGACGACACCAACAGAGTATGCCACGTCCTTTACACCAACAGCCGGAAGTGGCTGAAAGACGGCTGTTTTTTGCTCTTTTTTTAGATCTGAAAGTGTTTTTCTTAAAGGGTGTTGGGTGGTCGTGGCCGGAGGTGGGTGAAAGTGGTGGCGGCCGGAGGTTGTCACATGGGGTGGCCGGAGGTGGTCAAGACTAGGCGCCGTTTTCAGTAAGTATAGATACACATATGAAAATATGTATACATATATGTATTTAAAGATCAAGTTTTGTCGCCGGAAAATGGGTGCTTGCCGGAATTTTCGCCGGAAAGATTTATGTTTGTATATGTGTTGTTGTGTAAGTGTATGTACGTAATGTAATGTGTACAAAGTAAATCTGGAAAGAAATTAACCTTCTTACTGCTAATTTGTTGTTAATTTCATTATGATAGTTTTAATTCACTATTTATAGTGTATTATATTTGTTAGTTGATTCATTTATTAATTTTTTATTTGCTAACTGTATTTTATTGTTCCAAAATTACAATTAAATTAACTCTCTTTTTAAACAAAATTATGTTTTCAAAAATTTGACTGGTATGAAGTTACACTGCTGTAAATCTCCAACTGTATCTTATTTTTTCAAAATTATTCTTTTATTTAAATAAACAGTTACAGATTATAAAAAGATTAATAAGGTAATAAAATAACTTTGACTTAAAAGATGATAAAAATTACTTTTAATGTTAAGAAAAAGCTGGACAAAAATCTGACAAAAACCTGTTAAAGCATTTGACTTAAAAGATGATAAAAATTAAATTGTGTCAGTTTTAAATATATAATTAAAAAAAATGGAAATTGGTAGCTATAACAACACCTTATCCAAACCACTATGCTCACTAAATCTTTATCCATAAACCTTTCAAACCAATTCTTCCATTTCAGATTCTAGATTTATTCCATCTTTTCAAAAAAATTGAGTTTTTCAAAGGAAGAAAAAAAAAAGAATTCAAGTGATTTTAAAATAAGTTAGGTTCTTGAGTTTTTATTAAGGTTGGAAAGGAAATGATTTGATATAATTTGAAAGGAAATTTTAGTTAATTTTGTTTAAAGAATCTTCCTCCCACTATTGGAATGATTTGGAAGGATCTAATCTCATCTCTTTTTATCATATCATTTCATTTCTTTTCTCAAAAATTTGAACTCAAGAACATAGAAAAGAATTTTTAGCCTAAATGGTGTTTATTTAGAAAATAGAGTTAATTTCATTACATACCCCTGAGGTATGTCATATTTTCATTTTTTGTATTATTACATATCCTTATGGTGACTTTTCGTATCAGTGCTCATCCCTCACCCTAACGTCCGTTTGTGGATCTCCGTTAAAACTCTCATGTGCATTGCACATGAGGGTATTTTGGTCTTTTAACCGCTAAAAATCCTTTTTTGGTGCTTCTTCCCTTTTCATTCTTACCTGCTTCTCTCTATAATGTATCTCTATTATCCAAAAAGATAGAAAAAACTTTTAAACACTTACAGGTAATTCCAAAAAGCTCATGATTTACGAATTTCCACCAATCATCAAACAATCATTTTCTTTTAATTAAGATCTGTATCACTCCTAAATCAATATACTATTTTCAATCTATACATATACATACACATCTATGTTATCCCACATCTATATATCTCTATTTTCATCAATCAAAGGGGAACTTAAAGATTTGATAAGCAAAAGTGGAGCTGCTCAAAATAAAAAACCAGAAGAAATCAACCATGCATATATCTATCTATATCTATACTTATCCGTATCTAGCTCTTCATATACCAAAAATCACAACCGTATGTCAAATCACAACAATAAATCTAGTACTTGATAAAGCAAGAGTAATGGTGGCAGCGTTGGGTTTTTTTGGCATAATAAATCAGGGAGCAGCATCAGGTAAAGTGATATAGAGGTATATTTTCCGGCCACCACTTCGCCGCCTTCTTGGCCTTTTACCGGCGAATCACCATAGCCAGATTAAAAAACCACGAGAAGCTCCCTTATCTTCGTCAATGGCTCGGGTGAATTTCAGGAACCAGATCTATAACTTTGTGTCATTGGATCGGGTAAGATATCTCTGAATTCGTATAAAAACCCCAAGATATATAGCATTGAGAATTTTGATGATGATGACATATCTACAAGTAAAAATATTTATTAGATATATATATAAGTATATTTTACTGTAATGTACTTTTTGTTTTGTTTGTCATATTACTGCATAATAATTGATCGAATTAATATGACTTCTTTGTTTCTGATTTTTAATGCGTAATAACTGATCGAGTACATGTATATGTATTTTTATTGAATATCGATTACATAGATCAAATAGATTTGATAGATATAGATATTGGTAGTTTGATTCGATGAAGATGATGAAAATGTATATTATGAATAAGGTCTGGATTCTGGACTATAGGGATAGGAGATTGAAGCAGGTAAAGAAAAAGGAAGAGAAGATGCTTAGAGGTAAAAAGACCAAAATACCCTCATGTGCAATGCACATGAGAGTTTTAACGGAGATCCACAAACGGACGTTAGGGTGAGGGATGAGCACTGATACGAAAAGTCACCATAAGGATATGTAATGATACGAAAAAATGAGAGGGGTGAAACTTGAAAATATGACATACCTCAGGGGTATGTAATGAAATTAACTCTAGAAAATAATTACTAAAATGGTGTAAATAAAAAAATATTTACCATTTAAGTATTTTATCATTTTTTTAAGAAAGAGTTAAACTTAAGAGAAGGGTACTGATCGATATCAAAATAAAATCCCCAATTGATTATATTTCATCAAATTAAACCTAAACCTTATTTACCCATCAGATTTAACCATTCTCTGTTTCTCCATCATTGATGTTGCAATCCCACACTAATCCATCTTTAATTCTTTAAATCATCACAAAATCACAAACTTGGTGAGTTTCAATTGCTTATTATATTTCTTTCTATTTGATATTTCTGAATTCGTTAGTTAGTTCAATCAAAGCAATTATTGCTACCCCATACTTTTTTTTTATGTTATATGAATTCATTAAAAAACAGAACTTTGTTTCTCCATTTTATTATTTGCTTTTATTTTTTTTAGTTTGTTCGGATTCCAGCAAATGACATGATATATATGGACCTAATTATTTCCACAATCTATTTTTTTTTTGTGCGCTTTATAGTTGTTATTGTTTCTATATTTATAAAGATGATATGAATCAAAGATAATAAGAGCTTGGTTTGATATATTTGGTAGTTTGGATGCTTGGATTCTTTTGGTACCTTCAGAAAATGGAGCTCGAGATGGATGTCGTGTGCTTGATCTTAGTACATGTTCCATTTGCTTTATCTTTTGTAAATGTTTCATATGTTTCATTTTTGTTCATGGTCAACATACATGGTATTGCTTAGTTGTGGTGATAACTTTATATCGTGATTTGAATGAAGCTAAGGATTTTTTTTATATATATGGTACCTTTTTTAGATAAATGCTTATACTTTCTTGTATATTTGTATTAGCTTTGTAATGTTATGACTAACGAGAATTCATAAGTTACAGAAAGAAATTACATGCATATAACATGGATAAAGAGCTGGAACAATAAAACACACAAAACACCTATTTAGTTATTACTTTTAGCATACAAAACTCTTAGTATTTGGTAATTACTTACGAAAATCCCCCGTAACCAACACTTATAATATTTGGTTCAAACATATACACCATACACGCAAGGTTTTTTCTGCTAATTGTTTTTCCTATGTTTTCTACATTTTTCAGTAGTTTTAGTTATTCATTTTGTATCCTTTTTTTGTGTGAAAGGTATTCATTTTATATCTAATCTAATATATTATTTGTCCTTCATCCATGCAGTTTTTTTCACTAATCCGATTACCAAGAAATGACTCGATTATTAGTTAATCAAGTTTACAATTATTATTGGTATTTAAATGTTGCTCATTATAAATTTTATTGAATAACAAACCACTATATATTGATAGTGGTGACATTAGTCGAGAGGAGAAACGGGATGTACAAAAAGCATCTAGCTAACAGACGTATCTTGAAAAAGTTGTTACTCGTCAAGAGGGAAAAGGGCATGTTTTTGGATTTGTTTTTACGTAACATGACGGTTTTAAATGTAATGGCATGTTTTTTTTTTAACGACAGAATATTATTAATAACAATTGCAACTAGCAAGGCGCTAGTTACCAGCAAGTACAATTACAAATAATCTATAAATAAACAAAAGCAACTCATCTAGAAATAAACAAAATGTAATGGCATGTATTTCGTACATGTGGAGACGTGGAGTTATAGTTCGTTTCTCCTTCCAGTGTAGTACAATTGCAAGAGAAAACTCAAAAGAACCGACTAAACTATGTGTCAAAGGCTAGGATTATATTTCATTTGCTTAGACTAAGAGGAGTAGAGATGAGGGAGGGTTGGACGACTTGCGCTATGTGGCATCTGAGGTAGGAAGAGTTGCCCTTTGAAAAAGGTGGAAATGAGTGGACTTTTAAGAGTGAGGCGACTTGCGTCATATGTCACGTAGGGAGTGGTGGGTTCTTTGTTTTGAATGGGTTTTTTGTTTTGAATTTTGGGCTAGTCAAACCAATTTGAGCGAACTTGTGGGTTCGCCTGGTAGAGGGTTCGCCCAGGGAGCGGTGTTGGGGGCGAAATAGGGCGAAAAATGGGTGGGTTCGCCCCTTTTAACCTCCTACTCCCTTCAGTCTTACTGAAAAAACAATAGCTTTTAATTCCATAAGATGGGTATGTAAAGCATGTTTGGGCTCTGAGTGCGGTTTAGTTCCTTCCTATATCACCAAAAGCTCATGATCATCGCCATATGACTAAATTTTACCCAATTTGAATACCGCAAGAAATATCTATACCAAAAGGATAAAGCCAACAAGAGTCAAAGAGGAATGAGTATTCATTACACTTGAGGTACATTAAACATAAAAGTAATTCAGAATATATACAAACCAGCTATCAGTTCACGATATATACAAACCAAATAGAGTACAAGAGCTTTTGCAGCATACCAGCCTTTTATTCGCAGTCATGACTAAAATCCGCAATCATGACTTTAATGAAACATATGATATGAACACAAGGTTTAGCAATTCAATAAGCCGACTATGCTCCAACGTTGCGATTGTTTTGTATGCTCAAGGATGAATAGCATATCCAAAACATTCAAATTGCAAGGGGTATAGTTCAACATCCTGCAAAAAAGAAAGAAGCTTTTCAGATTCATGGAAAGCAGAAAACGAAGAAAAAAAATTCACCCCATCACGTCGTTTCCTGTAGAAATCTTTACACTATATGAATGCTGTCAATTTTACCCAATCTAGGGAGTGTCATCTAAAACGAGCTGTTTACCAAACTTTACACACATATACAGATCACACTGTTTTCTATGACATTGGCCAGCGACTAGTATCTTAGATGCATCATGACAAAACGAATGTCAATCGTCACAAATATATATATATATATATATATATAGGGTGGCACTCAAATGAAAACCAAATTATTAAATCGATTATTTGATTATATATATATATAATATATAATATATAATATATAATATAATATAATATAATAATATATATCATTAGTAAATTTAAAACTTATATTAACAGTGTACCAACATTTGAGATTTGACATGAACATTTTGTGTAACATGTGAAAATAGAACAGCTAAAATCTGCTAATAGTGAACATACGACTTGTATCAGCAATTCAGCAGTGCTGTCTGTCACTAGTATCCGTTTATAAGCTTTGCACGATCATTATGTTTAAATTGTAAAAGTAATGAAGCTAAAACTATCCTCTTCTTGAAAATAAAAAAGAACGATAACAAGATATACATTTATAGAGTCGTAAACATACAAGACTCTGCTATCAGCTCTCAAGCCACAAATAAAGAATACTAAACATCTCTGGCAAGGGTTTCTATTAAATACCTACAAGTTGGTACTTCATGCAAATATGAACTGGTGCAACCACAAACATCTAGAAGTTTCACAGGACTTGACTAGCATTCAGATCTATCTTATTACCCCTATAATAGTTTGATCGAAATCTATGCAAGCGGTCAGTGAACTCATGACCCCTATAATAGTATACAACTTTAATTGTAATCTATGCAAGCCGTGGGTGAAATTACAGGCTGTCCTTTATAAGCGTAGAGCAACGGTATCATGTGCCTTTGAAGCTTGAATTCTATTGCTTCTGCATCTTTCCCAGTTTTCAGATTTTACAGTCCCCGAATCGACCCATCAAGTTATACCTCAACTTCAGTAACGCCCCTTTAGTCCAAACTAAGTTGGAAAAACAGACTCCTTTTCATAAAATCTTCATTTCAATAATCTATATCTACATCTATACTACTATATAAAGCATCAACCCCCTTCCCTTTTCTTAGATTACAACTTTGATGTACCTAAAATGTCCCCACAATTCATTACCTACCACTTAACATATATGGCCTTACAACATTTACCCTGCAACTCCTAATAACTTAACTACTCACCAGTGCCACCACCTGTCACCACCGCCACTACCACCATCGTCGCGGCTTCGCGCGGGCATGAGTTTAGTTTATAGCAAAGTGACTACCAAGCATGATGTATCTTTCCATAGTTAATAAGATATCTACTCCCAGACAATTATATTACTTATTCTATGTCTAAATGATAACCACGGATGACTACGGCAAAAGAACAGGAAGATCGTCTAACTCTCTTTAACTATGGGACTACTTTAAAATATGTTGATATAATTACGTAATAGAACATGAGGCAGCAATAATGTCTCGATTTTGCCTCATAATCCATCTAAAATGACTACTTTCCATCAAGAACAATGTTCATCTATTGCTAATCAGCTACAACTCAAGTACATACTATAATAAACAAAAACCACATTAAAAATTAACGAAACCATACCCTTTAAACATATCACAGGTCACAAAGCAACAGCCATACAATGTAAAATCGAAGAACCAGCGGGAACGGAAAGAATCCCATCAACCCACAAAATGTTCCCACTTAATCCTCCATCCTCATCTTTCCGAACCTCAATCAACGCACACATGACATCCATCGTTTTCCCACCGCTTAACTTAGACTCCCACAACACACACAACCGTCCATCCAAATCCACCATGGTCGCGCCACACAAAAACTTCGGCAAACCTTTATCAACCCCTCTCAAATCTTTCCAAACGTCTTTCGCCACATCATACCCTCGTATTTTCCCTAAATAATCATAACAATACAAAACACCATCAATAACCGCCCCTCGTCCCCTCCACCCTAAATCTAACCGTTTAGGTACTTTCCCCCACTCATTCCTTTCCACATCATAAACCACCCCACCTCTATCCGCCATCGCGTAAACCTTACCGTTTATAACCGCACTAGCGTGCATCCACTTATCCTTCCCATCAACCGCCCCGCTTTCAACCGACCCCCAAACCCCGACCCCTGGGTCCAAAACCTCAGCCCAATTAACCGCCCTAGTCCGATTATCCACCAAACACCCACCCAACACAAAAACCTTCCCATTTACAACCGCCCCGGCCGCAAACTCTCTCCCGACTCGCATTTTCGGCCCGGATTCCCATCTATTAACCCTACAATCAAAAACCCAGACAGAATTACAAGGTACATCATTAATAGACCCACCAATTAAATATATCTTAGGACCTAGTACAACAACAGCAGGACCGACAGGCTGTTTGTTTGTCGGGATACAGGGGACAGGGTGGATCATCACGGGTTTGAAAAGTTTAAGGTTGTTGTTGTGGTTGGGATGAAAATGGTACCATTTGAAAGAGGATTTGTGTCGGATGTTAAGATATAAAGAGTGTTGGGTGGAATTAAGGGCGGATCTTGTGATGAAAAAGTGTTTGGATCGAATGATTGAGTGAAATGATTTGGAGACTAAGGATAAAGTGGGGTGATGGTGACGTGGAACTCTTGCTATGCATTGTATTGCCACGTCGTTTGGGAGGTTTGGGATTAGGATGGTGGTTTGTGGTGGCGGTGGTGATGAGGTGGTTTGTGGTGGTGGTGGTGGATGATCGGAGGTGGGGGTGGTTTCGTCGGTCATCGGTGGCTGGGACATCGGTTTTGGGAAGTGTTGCGTTTAACTTTTCCTCGAGAGTTAGGTAACAAATTGAAAAGCATCTTTTTATATTTTGTTTTCTTTTCGAGTAGACTACACGGATCATCCATGTTAAATTCTTTTAACATTGTATTATCGAGTTTTTATTAAAGGAAAAGAGATGAGAAGATTGGATAGGAGAAGAAAGGATAAAAAATTATATTTATAAAATGCATTCTTGAGTTTTATCATTTAAAAGAAAGAAAGTGAATAAAAGATTTAAATGCATTCTTGAGTTAAAAGAGAAGGATAAGAAAGGATAAAAATATGCAATTTTACATTTATAGCCTCATAGTTATTATAACCCATATAAAAGTTTGAAGGGTATATTGATAAATTTATAACTTATCCCTCCAAATCATGCCAAATATGGAGAGAAAGTTTTTAGCTCCAAAACCCCCCACTTTTCCTTTCCATCACTTTCCTTTCTTTTAATAAAAAAAACTCAAGAATACAAAAACATAAGTTTTCTTCTCCTTCCCTTTCTTATCTCATAAAAATAAAACTCGAGAATGCACCCTAATTAATCGAACTAAATTTTATAAAATTCGTTGTTAATTTAACTGTTTAGTTTTGGCTGTTTCGATGGTCTATAATTGAATATTGCAGTATCAAGGCAAAATTAAAAAATTCATAAAAAATAAATTTAAACCTGTACATGTCTGTTGTTTAAACGTATTTCGTCGTCTAATTACTAGGGGTGAACTTGCTAGAGGAGGGGTCAGAAGAAGGTTGATTATGTTTATTGGCGGTTCCCTATCGGTGATGGAAGCTATTCCACGCCACTAAAATAATCAGAGGAAAGTGTGTGAGTGTGTGAAATCATCTGCCTCAAATGAATGATTGAGGCGGGTATTTATAGAGGCCAAGGAGACAAGGTCTGAATACTTGTCTCCTGTGACCCATCGGTATGGCCTGGAGACCGTTAGAGGAGTACCTTCTTTGGATGGGATTGGTTTAATATTACGTCGCCTTGTCAGTTTGGTCGGCCACGTGTCTTTTAGGTGAGTCTCTTTTGTGGGTCACTTACCTGGTCCGGAGCCTGGTCCGCTCCCCCAAGACATGTCATACTTGGTTTTGTTGACTAGGTCAAGGTGTTGACTAGCTTTAACTAAGGCAATGTATTATCATACACTATCAAGCCTCCCAACTTAGTATTGTATCATCTTTAGAATGGTAAGTTAAAAACATTTCCCATATACTCCACGCATGGAATTTGTGTAAAAAATGTTTTTGGTCCGTTTGTAAGATATAAAATATTTAGAGTGTATCCTACCATATCTCCTCCCCCCCCCCCCCCCCCCCCTTTTTAAATATTTTACAAAGGATGGCGAAAATAAAGTTACTAATACCCGTTTTTTGTTTAGGTTTCCCGTTATACTTATTTTCATGAAAAAGGAGAGACAAACGGGCTGTCGAAACGTCCTATCCGTGTTGCCACGTCATCCGCCCTTCCATTAATGTTGCTTCTCTCTCTTATATATATATAGTTCTATCCCTTTATTCCACTTTTTCCATTTTCCCTTCTCTCCTAAATTTCTGTAACATCCCAATCTTTTTAATTAACGGTTGACTAGAGTCGTTAAGTCAACATAACGTGTTCATTAAGTTTATGGTAGATTTAATGCTTATATGTGGATAATGTGTTATGTGTGTGAGACTTGAATGTCTTATTGATTAATGTAGTAATGTGTTAAAGATGTAGTTATATGCTTTTTGAGGTGTTAAAAGTGTATAATGAGTTGTATATAGTCCCAATAGGTGTTTTGGGCTAATAATACGACTTTACGAAGCTTAGGGACCAATTTTGACATAGTGTGAAAGTCAAAAACGGGTTTAAGGTCCTAAGGATGATCATTAGTTGTTATTTGCTGATAATATTATCATTCCTCAAAGCCCTAGCCACCCCCCTTGATCCCCATTAATTTCCTAAGCGAAAATCCATCAAAACGTGTGATTCAAGTGAAGTTTGATCAAGATCTCTCATCCTTGCTTTCATCTACAGGTAATATAGATGATTTCCCTTTGATTTGTGATCATAAGAGTCGATCATATGGATCTTGCTTCTGGTCTCTAGGGTTGAGATTGATTTGATTATGTTTCATTGTCGATTATTGAGGTTTTCGGGTAATTTAATGTATTGTAATTGTATCCTCTTGTTCCTGGAACAAGTGATCATGTGAAATCATCATACGAGTCATATTTTAGGTGCATATGAGGTTTATAGGTCGTGATGGTTGCTATGGTCATCTGATGGTCAAAAATTGTTTGCAAAACTAAGGGTTTACTAGATCTGAAAATTTAGTAATATTGCAAAAATCATATCTCTTTCAATTAAAAGAGTTATGAGATGAATCTTATATTTTTGAAAAGGTCTATGTGTTCTCTTGATTTGATATGAACAATGTTTCTTTTGATTTTTCCCAGATATGGGTGAAAAATGTCCATTTCCAGAAGTGGTCGGATTTAAGACGAATTCTGTAGGTCTGTTTTGCAGACGCCATAACTAATTCATTAGAGAACTTCAAGAGTCAAACTTTATATTTCTGGAAAGTTCATGGAGTTCCCTACATTTCATAAGAACTAAGTTTTGACTCATTTGGTCGTCTTGAGGTCGAAAAGTCGCCTGCAAGTGAAGGGCGCGAGTCAGTCTTTAGACCAGCACTCCATATGCGGCGCATAAAACCTATGTGCGGCGCATATCGGGGCCTGGGAGGTTTCTGGGTGATTTTTGAAGCAAATATGCGACGCATATTCAAAGCATGCGCCGCATAAAGGGTCTGTGAGCTCGTTTGAGGTCCGAAACAAGCGTTTAAGGGTCCTATAAGTGTACCTAAGTTAATGTATGGTCTTATAACCTTATTAGGTTGGGTTTATACAGGTTTAATGACTATGAACTCGAGATAGGTAGTCGGGATCACAAACAAGATACATTAACGTTGCTTATTGATCGCCACGAGGTAAGATACACTACTTTGACACGCTGAGGGTTCAACGAAAAGATGGTTTCAAATAATAACTTCCCAACTTATATCTTGAATTGTTTGTGGGTATTCGGGGTTACACGGGAGGTGATATGGGTTATGTAGTTGACCATTGAGACCTGAAATGCAGTCCCAAATGAAGTATAATGTAGTGAATGTTATGATATGTAGTATAATGTAGTGAATGTTATGATATGAAGTATAATGTAGCGTTATGTTATGAAGTGATATGTAGTATCTTGTGATGCATTGAGATGTAGTATATGTAGCATGTGTTGTTTTGTGCATGATTGTATGGCTTGCTCATCTAGTTCACTAGACTTGTTAAGTTGCCATGACACGTGCACGTTTAAGGGCCCAAAACGTAAAAGCAGTAAACGTAGTAAATGTTTAGGTAATGCAGTCACCTAAACTAAATGAGACGCAGGTTCGAGCTCGTTAAAAATTTGATGCAGGAAAGTGTTAAGCTTAACCCGTACTTGCCCTAGCCCGGCTAAGTGCGTTGATGTAGGTTGCTTGGGTGGCTCCTAGCAACATGGTCATTGAGATGCAGTTGAGTAATACGAGGGGTCTGACCCGCCCTCATTTGTCTTGTACATACGGATTACTCCGGGATTGGCTTGCCATTCCTTAACGACGTTTGATGTTCAACTGAATGGTTGTCATCTAGTCGGGTGTAACTTATGTTACACATTGACGCAGTTAAAATGTAGTAAAGCAGTTAAAACGTAGAAAAGCAGTTAAATGTAGAAAGCAGTTATGTGGTTATATGTGTGTAATGAAGTAAAGCAGGATAGGCATATTTAGGGTGGTTCATCCTAATATGTTATGTTGATGACGTGGTATGTTTGATGTGTGTTGTGCCTTAATGAAGTATATAAATCCATAATGTTTGAAATGGACAAATGTTTTATAACTTAAGTGTTATCTTACTTAGCTAATTCGTTAGCTAACACTTGTCTTTTGAAATGTGTTGCTCCCTCAGGTTTAGCGTAGCTGAGGTAGTTGATGAAGAAGAGCGAGGAATGGGTAAATAGCTTGCTGTTGACCTTAGCTACCCATAGATGCTGAACTTTTATAGACATTTGTTTATGTTCGTCTTTTATGAAGTTTGCATGTTATGTAGTCGGTTGTTTTGTGTTGGGCAGCCGACGGGTTTCTATTTAGACTTGTTTTGATGGTACGAATAAGTAACACCAATGAATAAGGAAACCAAACAGATTTTAATTGGTTTGGACTTTTAAAGTTTTTTCCGCTCTATTTTAACGCCGTTAGGCGAAAATTTTTGGAAACCCGTATTTTTAAACGAAGGGTGTTACAAGTTGGTATCAGAGAAATGGTTTAAGTGAACCAATGACTATAAGTGTGCCATAGGAATTGGACTTAAACTGATAGACGACAAGTTAGGCTTAAGTAGGTATGCTTAGCTTTGAGATGAAATGCCTTAGGACGGGTTTGGGATGAGTGAGAGTGTAGGATTAAGGCTATATGATGATTGTTTATTGATATGTGAATATGTTTTTAGCCTTTATTCTTTTATTTCTCGTTTTTCCCGTCGCTAAGTTATCCTATTGCTACGATAGACGGTCCTCGAGGTGATCTTCTATTCCTCTAACTGAATTTGATAAACTTGTGCTTTATATTATGTGAGAAGTTATTGAGATGGACAAAGGTTGGAGGATTAGGTGAGATGGTGTTCCATCAATGTTGTCTAGCCATGGGGTTAGTGACAAGGACCGTAAAGGATATGAGATGTTGTATGTGTGCTGAAAATCATGTGAATTGGAATTGATGGGAAAAAGGGGCGATACACAAACGTGGTAACGAACATGCGTGTGAAAGGATACAATTACAATTATGGTCCGGAACATAATTGCAAGCGTATCATGACGCGAGCGTGTTTGTATGGCCATGCTTGTGTTGACCGGTGCAGAAAGTAACGAAGTTGGAGAGGTTTCTATGTATTGAATCCTTATGTGTCGAGAGTAAACACCGTGTAGCAAACTTTAATGACGTTGATGCCTCAAGTGCATGGAAATGTGTGAAGATCGGTGAAAAGTTATAGCCAGTTAAATGTGTATGATGATTATGAAGTACATGAAGTTAAATGAAGTTTAAAGGTAGGTGAAGAGTGAAGTGATTGGTAGACAATGTTGTTGAGTCTACTAGTTCAAAGGACATGGACATGGACTTGAACTTGACAAGTAGAGTTAATGCTGGATATTAGAAGGGTGATAAGTAGGTGATGCACAGAAGGGTTACTGGGTACACGTATGGAAGGATACAGTTACAATTCCGGTCGCGAACGTAATTGTAAATGTATCACGACATGTGTGTGTTTGTGAGACTGTGTCTGTGTTGATCCGAATGAAGTGAAGATGGGAATGATGGAATTACCGAAAGGTATTATATTCAACCACGTGAAGAGCAGACATGTATCTATGGGTTAAAGAAGGATGAAGCTGAAGCAATTAAAGAAGATAACGCTATGGATGATTGAACCCTTTAACCATGAAGCTCTTCCATTCTATGAACATCATGTTATGATGTTAAGCTGCATTCGATCTGTGAAGTGTTAAAGTTGTGTTTGGGCGTAAGGAAAACGTGTAGGTTTCGGTTGAAGTTATCTATCCTGATCATAGATGATATGCGGCGCATATTATTTCCATGCAGCGCATATTTTGTGTGCTCAAAAGTTTGATGTTTTCTGTGCCGAAATATGGAATATGCGGCGCATGCGCCATCCATGCGGCACATATTTTGGTCCGTTTTGGATTTACGACTCGTTTAGTTTTGATTTCGCTATGTGACGATATATGACAATTGGGACGAGTATCTACGGGGGAGATTCTTCCTTATATTGCATGAATGTAAAGGTGATGTTGATATCTTATATTTGTACAAAATCTTATGTATGACTGCTTCTCAAGATAAAGAGTTTTCCCTTATGAAAAGTTAAGAGGTTAGATGATGGAGTTAACCGTGGATACTTAAATCACAAGAAGTAGAGGTTTTCAGGAGCATTCGGTTCCGAATTGATCATGTTTCTCGCCTATGTGATCTACTTATGTAAGGCAAAGATTATACTTCTAAAGTCGAGGCCACCCGTAGTTTCGAGATGTTCTATTAATGTTCTCGGTTTCGTTGCGATCGTGAGGTTGAACCTTCTATTGATGTGTGACGAGTGCTACTTTTATTCAAAGACACCATTCATTTTGTTCTCACTTATAGGAAGAAGTTAATGTTTTCGATTGTGGGATATATTTCTTTCTATAAGATAGATTTACGATTTGTACTATCATATGATGAAGTTGATGATGAAAGTCCTGCTTAGGTTAATTATACGCTCATTATGACCCTATTGAGTTTCTTGAAGTACCTGCATGTAACGAATGATCCTTACCATGTCGTGAACTTAAGTGATAAAGTTTAAAGTTTCTCTAGACCGTTCAGTCATTACGTTCGGTAATGACATTATTATCTATTCTAAGTATGACGAAGAACATCATGCTGTGTAAGGAACGTTACTATGATTTTCTACAAGTAGAGGCCTAATTTTAAATTCGCCCAAAGTGAGTAAAAGTTAAAGTAGAAGCTGACGCGTAGAATTGAAAGGAACAGGGTTCCATTTAATGTTTAATTCCATGACTATAAGGTTATGGTAAGCACTTGTCTACAATGAGCCAGTCAAAGGTGATGTTTCTAGAGACGAAGATGTTGGTATTATGTGAGTGGATTCTGAAAATTCATAAATAACCAGCGTGGAACTATAAGTCTAAAAGTAAGATTTTGGTATCCGAGAACGAAATGACCAAAAGTTGTACTTGAGGAAGTTTATGAACCGTGGTGACATGCTCATTTGGATGCCGCCTGAAGTGTGATATGACCTATTATGATACGAGGTGTAGTAAATTTTATATGTTGACGTGTGATTGGGTTAAAAGCCAAGACTAGACACCGAAAGTTTGGTAGCAATACAAAGAGTTTAATGGCCCTCTGACGGAAGTGAGTGGTCACGTCACCTTAGAATAAGAGACAAAGTTGCGTGGGAAGTTAAAGGTAGTGATATGACATGAGCAATTAGTAGGCAAGTTGTCCAAAAATGCTTATTTCATGGTGAACTATTGCACCGTTTCCTTGGACATGAAAGAAAAGATGTATGATCAAGAAGTGCTCTTAAAGTGTGAAAGTAAATGGTTGAATGTTTTGAATCGAGACGACCATTATATGAAATTTTTTAAAGATGTTTGACAAAGTATGAGGAAAATGGTGAACTCAAGTGATGCTTATCACTCTTAGATTGATGGGAAAGAGAATGAAAGAGTTAGAAACTTGGTAAAACCATATGATGGTGTGATGGTGCCTCGAGATTTATTGTTGTGTTCATAGGCAACAATGATTATGCCATAGGTGTCGGATGTCATTTCATGATACGACAAGTTATTGAAGGGGAAAGTGCAGAGCCAAAGATCATAAAGACAATAGTTCATAAAGTTGGAATTGTTAAAGAAGTATTTTGATTAGCTCAAAATTGTCTAAAGGTTTTGTGGTGAACAAAGGAAGCTTATTATGAGCAAAGTGGGTAATATGGTCTAACCATAAGCCTCTATGGAGGGATATGTTATGCATCGAAAGTATGGCGAGTCGACCCTTTGTTCAAATGAAATATGTGAGTTGTGATAGCAAGTTAGTAAGGATACGTGCTTGGAAGGCTTAACCGCCAAATGAATAGTCTTCGCTGAATGTATTATGGGAATATATGTATGTCGAAATGACTTATGTTGATATGATGATGTTTAAAGTAGAAGTATATATGTGCATATGAAGTATGATTCTTATAATGACGATGGAATGATATGTGTAAGATATGTGTTGTTGATAATGTCGATGTTATGGCTTAATGTTGTTATGTGATGACTTATATGTGGCACTTAAGTATGGTATGTCTAGTTTACTAGATACACGTATGAATTACTATGAGTTGTGCACGTTAGTGGGATTAAACGTTAAAGTAGATGTGAGATTAATTAGGTAATGAATGTACCTAATGTTAAAGTAATATGTGAAATATGGGAAATCGTGCTAGATGTAATGCTAGTGCGTAAGACGTGGGAAATCGTGCTTGTTGTAAAGCTAGTGCTTAATATGTAAATTGATTAAAGATACAAGACATGGAAGAAGATGTGAGTATCAATACAAGTAAAAGAATGATTGAGGACCCGATAGCAATACTTGGAAGAAAGCAAAAGAAGCTACGCAGGAAAATGATTGATTTAGTGTTGAACAAGTGGAAACATAATCACGGTGAAAGCCTAACGTGGGAAACTGAGTCCGTGATGAAAGAGAAGTATCCGGAGTTGTTCATTTTCGATGAGATTCCGGGGACGGAATCCTTTTAAGGGGGAGGTAATTGTAACATCCCAATCTTTTTAATTAACGGTTGACTAGAGTCGTTAAGTCAACATAACGTGTTCGTTAAGTTTATGGTAGATTTAATGCTTATATGTGGATAATGTGTTATGTGTGTGAGACTTGAATGTCTTATTGATTAATGTAGTAATGTGTTAAAGATGTAGTTATATGCTTTTTGAGGTGTTAAAAGTGTATAATGAGTTGTATATAGTCCCAATAGGTGTTTTGGGCTAATAATACGACTTTACGAAGCTTAGGGACCAATTTTGACATAGTGTGAAAGTCAAAAACGGGTTTAAGGTCCTAAGGATGATCATTAGTTGTTATTTGCTGATAATATTATCATTCCTCAAAGCCCTAGCCACCCCCCTTGATCCCCATTAATTTCCTAAGCGAAAATCCATCAAAACGTGTGATTCAAGTGAAGTTTGATCAAGATCTCTCATCCTTGCTTTCATCTACAGGTAATATAGATGATTTCCCTTTGATTTGTGATCATAAGAGTCGATCATATGGATCTTGCTTCTGGTCTCTAGGGTTGAGATTTGTGATCATAAGAGTCGATCATATGGATCTTGCTTCTGGTCTCTAGGGTTGAGATTGATTTGATTATGTTTCATTGTCGATTATTGAGGTTTTCGGGTAATTTAATGTATTGTAATTGTATCCTCTTGTTCCTGGAACAAGTGATCATGTGAAATCATCATACGAGTCATATTTTAGGTGCATATGAGGTTTATAGGTCGTGATGGTTGCTATGGTCATCTGATGGTCGAAAATTGTTTGCAAAACTAAGGGTTTACTAGATCTGAAAATTTAGTAATATTGCAAAAATCATATCTCTTTCAATTAAAAGAGTTATGAGATGAATCTTATATTTTTGAAAAGGGCTATGTGTCCTCTTGATTCGGTATGAACAATGTTTCTTTTGATTTGTGATCATAAGAGTCGATCATATGGATCTTGCTTCTGGTCTCTAGGGTTGAGATTTGTGATCATAAGAGTCGATCATATGGATCTTGCTTCTGGTCTCTAGGGTTGAGATTTGTGATCATAAGAGTCGATCATATGGATATTGCTTCTGGTCTCTAGGGTTGAGATTGATTTGATTATGTTTCATTGTCGATTATTGAGGTTTTCGGGTAATTTAATGTATTGTAATTGTATCCTCTTGTTCCTGGAACAAGTGATCATGTGAAATCATCATACGAGTCATATTTTAGGTGCATATGAGGTTTATAGGTCGTGATGGTTGCTATGGTCATCTGATGGTCGAAAATTGTTTGCAAAACTAAGGGTTTACTAGATCTGAAAATTTAGTAATATTGCAAAAATCATATCTCTTTCAATTAAAAGAGTTATGAGATGAATCTTATATTTTTGAAAAGGGCTATGTGTCCTCTTGATTCGGTATGAACAATGTTTCTTTTGATTTTGCCCAGATATGGGTGAAAAATGTCCATTTCCAGAAGTGGTCGGATTTAAGACGAATTCTGTAGGTCTGTTTTGCAGACGCCATAACTAATTCATTAGAGAACTTCAAGAGTCAAACTTTATATTTCTGGAAAGGTCTTTGAATTCCCTACATTTCATAAGAACTAAGTTTTGACTCATTTGGTCGTCTTGAGGTCGAAAAGTTGCCTGCAAGTGAAGGGCGCGAGTCAGTCTTTAGACCAGCACTCCATATGCGGCGCATAAAACCTATGTGCGGCGCATATCGGGGTCTGGGAGGTTTCTGGGTGATTTTTGAAGCAAATATGCGACGCATATTCAAATCATGCGCCGCATAAAGGGTATGTGAGCCCGTTTGAGGTCCGAAACAAGCGTTTAAGGGTCCTATAAGTGTACCTAAGTTAATGTATGGTCTTATAACCTTATTAGGTTGGGTTTATACAGGTTTAATGACTATGAACTCGAGATAGGTAGTTGGGATCACAAACAAGATACATTAACGTTGCTTATTGATAGCAACATGGTCATTGAGATGCAGTTGAGTAATACGAGGGGTCTGACCCGCCCTCATTTGTCTTGTACATACGGATTACTCCGGGATTGGCTTGCCATTCCTTAACGACGTTTGATGTTCAACTGAATGGTTGTCATCTAGTCGGGTGTAACTTATGTTACACATTGACGCAGTTAAAATGTAGTAAAGCAGTTAAAACGTAGAAAAGCAGTTAAATGTAGAAAGCAGTTATGTGGTTATATGTGTGTAATGAAGTAAAGCAGGATAGGCACATTTAGGGTGGTTCATCCTAATATGTTATGTTGATGACGTGGTATGTTTGATGTGTGTTGTGCCTTAATGAAGTATATAAATCCATAATGTTTGAAATGGACAAATGTTTTATAACTTAAGTGTTATCTTACTTAGCTAATTCGTTAGCTAACACTTGTCTTTTGAAATGTGTTGCTCCCTCAGCTTTAGCGTAGCTGAGGTAGTTGATGAAGAAGAGCGAGGAATGGGTAGATAGCTTGCTGTTGACCTTAGCTACCTATAGATGCTGAACTTTTATAGACATTTGTTTATGTTTGTCTTTTATGAAGTTTGCATGTTATGTAGTCGGTTGTTTTGTGTTGGGCAGCCGACGGTTTCTATTTAGACTTGTTTTGATGGTACGAATAAGTAACACCAATGAATAAGGAAACCAAACAGATTTTAATTGGTTTGGACTTTTAAAGTTTTTTCCGCTCTATTTTAACGCCGTTAGGCGAAAATTTTTGGAAACCCGTATTTTTAAACGAAGGGTGTTACAATTTCTCTCTTTTGTGTTTGTTTCATCCGGATCTCACCCGTTTCCGTAGCTCGGTATCGCGGAACTTCAAGCCCGATCCGGAGCCTATATAATCATCGGTCCGATCCGGAGCATGTCGTGTTCTACTGGATCTATCCGGAGAACGTGCTAATCGATCACATCCGGAGCATGTGCTATTGTTTGGGGTTTCGATCCTTAGTGGGATAATATATTAACCGAAGTGGGGTTTCATCCGAAGCTCCTCCTCATCCGGAGCCCGAAGCTCCTCTACATCCGGAGCCCGAAGCTCCTCTTCATCCGGAGCCCGAAGCTCCTTTTCAACCGGGGCCTGAAGCCTTAGCTTTAATTCTTTTCATATCTAATCCAGAGCGTGTGACCCGAAGCTACCATTGCTTCTCGAATCTTTTGCTTCTCCCGGAAATTCATTATTTATATGAGGTTTGTTTTCATATTTTCATCACTTTTTCCATGGCAAAGAATGATTTGAAGTTACAAACCAGTAGTTTAGATCACGAACAGTTAGGTTCTTTCTTGTCCATACATAGGTTCCCTCCCGGTTTAGGCTACATGCTCCCGGAGCCTCATCATATAGCTACTGATGCTCCGGCCGGAAAAATTACTCTTTATTGCTGTCCTTTTGAAGTTGCTAATATCCGACTCCCTTTTACTACCTTCTATCTTTCCGTGTTCAACCACTTTAAGATCCATGTTTCCCAAGTAAACCCTTATGGTAATATTCGAATAGGTATTTTTGAATTGAGTTGTCGTGCCCATGGGGGGGAGCCTATTGTCATATTGTTTCGGAGGTTTTATAAGTTGGATAAAACTGGTAGCTGGTATACTTTTGAAAAACGGTCTGAGGACGAGGTTGGGGAGTGTATTTCTGGGGTACCCGATTCTATTAAGGGTTGGAAATCTAGGTTCTTTTAAGGTGGATGCTTCTGTTGTTCCTTCAAACTTTCCACATGCTCCGAACCCTTCGTACGAAGGAGACAGGAAACTTGTCCGATGACCTTCCGGATCGTGGATTTAATTTTTCTCTTGTTGATGAGATGACCTTGTACCCTTTGCGCTATCGGGTTGTTCCGGAGCCAATTCTTTATCTTGCTGGTTTGTCTAAGACTTAGGCTCATCATCCTGCTATTCCAGTGATCACCCTCAGAGGGGTGGGTATGGCTTCGGAACAAATTGGTTTATTTTATTCTTCATTTCCTTTTCTCTTCTTTCTTTCTTTTTAAACTATTATTTACTCTTTATTGCTGTCCTTTTGAAGTTGCTAATATCCGACTCCCTTTTACTACCTTCTATCTTTCCGTGTTCAACCACTTTAAGATCCATGTTTCCCAAGTAAACCCTTATGGTAATATTCGAATAGGTATTTTTGAATTGAGTTGTCGTGCCCATGGGGGGGAGCCTATTGTCATATTGTTTCGGAGGTTTTATAAGTTGGATAAAACTGGTAGCTGGTATACTTTTGAAAAACGGTCTGAGGACGAGGTTGGGGAGTGTATTTCTGGGGTACCCGATTCTATTAAGGGTTGGAAATCTAGGTTCTTTTAAGGTGGATGCTTCTGTTGTTCCTTCAAACTTTCCACATGCCCGAACCCTTCGTACGAAGGAGACAGGAAACTTGTCCGATGACCTTCCGGATCGTGGATTTAATTTTTCTCTTGTTGATGAGATGACCTTGTACCCTTTGCGCTATCGGGTTGTTCCGGAGCCAATTCTTTATCTTGCTGGTTTGTCTAAGTCTTAGGCTCATCATCCTGCTATTCCAGTGATCACCCTCAGAGGGGTGGGTATGGCTTCGGAACAAATTGGTTTATTTTATTCTTCATTTCCTTTTCTCTTCTTTCTTTCTTTTTAAACTATTATTTACTCTTTATTGCTGTCCTTTTGAAGTTGCTAATATCCGACTCCCTTTTACTACCTTCTATCTTTCCGTGTTCAACCACTTTAAGATCCATGTTTCCCAAGTAAACCCTTATGGTAATATTCGAATAGGTATGTTTGAATTGAGTTGTCGTGCCCATGGGGGGGAGCCTATTGTCATATTGTTTCGGAGGTTTTATAAGTTGGATAAAACTGGTAGCTGGTATACTTTTGAAAAACGGTCTGAGGACGAGGTTGGGGAGTGTATTTCTGGGGTACCCGATTCTATTAAGGGTTGGAAATGTAGGTTCTTTTAAGGTGGATGCTTCTGTTGTTCCTTCAAACTTTCCACATGCCCGAACCCTTCGTACGAAGGAGACAGGAAACTTGTCCGATGACCTTCCGGATCGTGGATTTAATTTTTCTCTTGTTGATGAGATGACCTTGTACCCTTTGCGCTATCGGGTTGTTCCGGAGCCAATTCTTTATCTTGCTGGTTTGTCTAAGTCTTGGGCTCATCATCCTGCTATTCCAGTGATCACCCTCAGAGGGGTGGGTATGGCTTCGGAACAAATTGGTTTATTTTATTCTTCATTTCCTTTTCTCTTCTTTCTTTCTTTTTAAACTATTATTTACTCTTTATTGCTGTCCTTTTGAAGTTGCTAATATCCGACTCCCTTTTACTACCTTCTATCTTTCCGTGTTCAACCACTTTAAGATCCATGTTTCCCAAGTAAACCCTTATGGTAATATTCGAATAGGTATTTTTGAATTGAGTTGTCGTGCCCATGGGGGGGAGCCTATTGTCATATTGTTTCGGAGGTTTTATAAGTTGGATAAAACTGGTAGCTGGTATACTTTTGAAAAACGGTCTGAGGACGAGGTTGGGGAGTGTATTTCTGGGGTACCCGATTCTATTAAGGGTTGGAAATCTAGGTTCTTTTAAGGTGGATGCTTCTGTTGTTCCTTCAAACTTTCCACATGCTCCGAACCCTTCGTACGAAGGAGACAGGAAACTTGTCCGATGACCTTCCGGATCGTGGATTTAATTTTTCTCTTGTTGATGAGATGACCTTGTACCCTTTGCGCTATCGGGTTGTTCCGGAGCCAATTCTTTATCTTGCTGGTTTGTCTAAGACTTGGGCTCATCATCCTGCTATTCCAGTGATCACCCTCAGAGGGGTGGGTATGGCTTCGGAACAAATTGGTTTATTTTATTCTTCATTTCCTTTTCTCTTCTTTCTTTCTTTTTAAACTATTATTTACTCTTTATTTATTCATTATTGTTATTTACACTGTCATTTTTGGATGTACATATATATGCGCGTGTATACTTACATACTATTCGCTTTGATTTTCTTTTTTGCAGCAATGGGCCTTGCCATGTTTTTGAAAGGAGGCTATAACAATGCTACATTCACTCTTCATTCCGAAACTGGTTCTGCCGTACCATTTAGGGACTTTTCTGAAGAGATTGTTAATGCTGTTGACCATGAAGAAGCTGTTGATGCTGCTCTCGAGGCTTCTCAAGAAAAAGGGGATGAGAATGTTGGTCCTTCTGATGTTCCGGATCCTTTACCCGAGGTGCCTTTTGGTACCATTGTTGGTCCTAAGAAGAAAAGGAAGATTTCCAAATCTACTACTGTGCTGCCTTCTCAGTTAAATGAAGAAGGTACTTCTATTGCTCTGAACACTTCTGCTACTCCGAAGCACTCCATCACTTGGATGCTTATGGGTGCGCTTCCTAATCCTCCTAGAGGAATAAGACTTGTTGATGGTGGAAAACCTATTGCTACGGTGAGTGGGCCCGGAAGGGGTAAGGGTCGGAAGGTTTTAGATGACTTAAGTGCCGAAGCGCTGCCTCCGGAGAGGTAGTAGGGAGGCTTAAAGAGTTTGTTACTGTATCTTCTGGAGAAGGCATCAGTGTGACTGGTCCTAAGCATGTTGGTAAGGAGAAAGAAAAAATAAAGAAAGGTGAGAAGGAAAAGGAAAAAGAAGCAAAAACTGATGAGGTGGAAAGAATTGAAGAGGAAGATATCTCTGAGAACTACACTTATAAGTCTTGGCGTTCCGATGATAACCCCTTGGAGTTTGTTGAGGGTAAGTTTGTTCCTTCATTTGCTCGGGTTCAGCATATGAGCACTCTTGAGGACAGCGACGATCGTGCTGATTACGTCCAGAATATCATGGTGCCCTATCAAAAACGTGAGGTTGAGAAGCTGTCTAATGGGGACTTTATGAACTTTTCCAACGGAGCTGTTGTTGATATCATCAAATCTTTGGTATGGCTTCTTGTACTTACACTTATTTTTTCTCTTTTATGTTCTCTTCTTTTTTTTTATATATATATGTATGTGCTATGTATACGCCTATTTCCATTATTTCTCATGCATATTTATTTATTCGCATTGCTTCTTTTGCTTCTTTTTGTAGTCTGAATATAGAGGCGTTTTTCTTTGACTGAGGATGATCGGTGTAAGTTGCACCGTCAGAATGTGAAATTGAAGGATAGAGTGGAGCAGTTGGAGGGGAGTGAAGCATGTATTAAGAAGCGGGATGCGTTTAAGACCCTCCATGATGATCTTTCAGACAAAGAGAAGAAGAATGCTGAACTCTTGGAAGAAGTGGGCAGGTTACGGGGTGAGGTGGAGCGACTTAGTGGTTTGGCTTCGGAGCGGGATTTGTGGAAGAATAACTACCTTGAAGCCAAGCAACAAACTGAAGGCTTTACTCCTGACTTGGTTCGTGAACAGGATAAAGTGAAAGAGTTTCAGAGTGTGGTTAAGGCGCTTCGTCTGGAATCCGCTAAATTCAAGGAAGAAGCTCGAATGGAAGCCTTGGATAGGAAGCTGCTTGTGGAAAGTTTGCCCATGTTGTTCAAAAAATTCTTAAAGAGTGACGAGTTTAGCAAGGAAATGAGTGTAGTGCAGACTCATGCAATGGATGCGGGTGGGCATCGAGCCTTGCATGATCTCCGGAACCAGCTTCCTGATGTGGACCCTTCTCAACTCAATGGATATGATCCCACAGCTTTTATTGCCCTTCTTGCTGCTGCTTCCAAAATGGAAGATATGGAGTTTCCTTATGTCTCCAAGCTTGCCTCGAGTTCCAGTCTTGCTACTCCGGAGTTGTTGCAAATCAATCCAGATGTTATTCCTGAGGACGCCTGAGCGTGTGCTATGATTATGATGTTTCTCTTGAAAACAATTGAATAAATGTTTAATGTTGGACTTTTGTACTCTTATTTTCTCTTAACCGGAGGGTGTTCCGGGAGCTTTTGATGAATGTTGTTGACAATTTCTCTTTTATTTTATTTTATGCATGGACTCTCCCGGTATATATGTATGTGCTATGTATACGCCTATTTCCATTATTTCTCATGCATATTTATTTACTCGCATTGCTTCTTTTGCTTCTTTTTGTAGTCTGAATATAGAGGCGTTTTTCTTTGACTGAGGATGATCGGTGTAAGTTGCACCGTCAGAATGTGAAATTGAAGGATAGAGTGGAGCAGTTGGAGGGGAGTGAAGCATGTATTAAGAAGCGGGATGCGTTTAAGACCCTCCATGATGATCTTTCAGACAAAGAGAAGAAGAATGCTGAACTCTTGGAAGAAGTGGGCAGGTTACGGGGTGAGGTGGAGCGACTTAGTGGTTTGGCTTCGGAGCGGGATTTGTGGAAGAATAACTACCTTGAAGCCAAGCAACAAACTGAAGGCTTTACTCCTGACTTGGTTCGTGAACAGGATAAAGTGAAAGAGTTTCAGAGTGTGGTTAAGGCGCTTCGTCTGGAATCCGCTAAATTCAAGGAAGAAGCTCGAATGGAAGCCTTGGATAGGAAGCTGCTTGTGGAAAGTTTGCCCATGTTGTTCAAAAAATTCTTAAAGAGTGACGAGTTTAGCAAGGAAATGAGCGTAGTGCAGACTCATGCAATGGATGCGGGTGGGCATCGAGCCTTGCATGATCTCCGGAACCAGCTTCCTGATGTGGACCCTTCTCAACTCAATGGATATGATCCCACAGCTTTTATTGCCCTTCTTGCTGCTGCTTCCAAAATGGAAGATATGGAGTTTCCTTATGTCTCCAAGCTTGCCTCGAGTTCCAGTCTTGCTACTCCGGAGTTGTTGCAAATCAATCCGGATGTTATTCCTGAGGACGCCTGAGCGTGTTGCTATCATTATGATGTTTCCCTTGAAAACAATTGAAAAAATGCTTCTAATGTTTGAAGGCTTTTGTACTCTTATTTTCTCTTAACCGGAGGGTGTTCCGGGAGCTTTTGATGAATGTTGTTGACAATTTCTCTTTTATTTTATTTTATGCATGGACTCTCCCGGTTATTGTATTTGCTTTTATCTCTTCATTGTGTGTTGTTTATGATTGCACAAGTTTGGCATAAGAACTGTCTGGTTCAGAGGCTATTACGCTGCGTATTAGCTTCTTTGGCCGGACTTAGAATTTTAAGGGGTATGTGTGTTAACTTTCATGGCTATCAATCCTTTGTATGTACAATAACAGTCCAGAGACTGTGTAGCTATGCTTCTTTCGTATTTTTGCCTTGTTGGCTTCTTATAATGTCTTCCGGATACATTACTTGAAATGCTTTTATGGTGGAACATGTTTCTGGTTTAGCGTATTGTTTGATCAAATAATCGCACTATGGCACAACCGAGGGGGTGTGCAGGTTTAGATGGTGGTTTGTAGGCGATTCCCTCCCGACGATAGGGCTACAGACGCTTTACGCCTTATTTGGTGTTGTGGGTTATCTCCGGACCTCAGGGTGCCGGCGTAGTATTGTGTATGAATGATGAGTGGAAGATATATCTTGTGCCGTATGATATCTCCTCTTTATATAGAGGGTAGGAAACTTGGAGAGGAGGGTAAGAGAATTAGGGTAAATCTCTTCCTCTTTTGAGAATATCTTTTACTTTCTAGGGAGATTTGTGATGATCCCTTTACGAGCCGTGTCCGAAGTCCTCGGACTTAATCATATCGTTTTATTCGGATAATTATGGAGAGGATCTATATCCGATCTTTTTGATATGTTTCTTCGGAGCTGGGCATTTATTACCTTGGGAGCTCCGGAAAGATTATGGCAAACGGAGGTTGAGCTCCGTTCTGGGTACGTATAATAAGTATTTTTACCTGTACGAAGATGCCTTCGTATCTGCTTCGGGTACGGAGGTAAAGCTCCGTATAGGGTATATCATCAAGCCCCCCAGTCTAACTGGAGAAGCTGCCTGCAGAGTGTCCGGTTAGACTTCGAAAACGTGCTCCGTTGCTCCGTGTCGCAACTTGCCCGTCTTATTAGTTGATCAATTAATTTAAACGGCATTAAAGTCGTTTTACTTTGGAGGTATAATTACGGCTTATCCCTTTATAACAACTTGTTGGCACGGAACTCGGGGTAATTTTTCACTGGTTAGTACCCGTGATTATTACCCGATATAAATACCAACTTTTTGTCAAGAAAGGGCTTTTTGCCTCTTTTTTACTTCAAAAACTCTTCTTCCGCTGCTTCCTCGTCGATCTTCATCAGGTAAACTCCTCATCCTTCTTCTTCTTTTACTCCATAATAGTTAGTGATGACGAAGAGGGGAATAAGAAGTATTACCAATGTATTGAGTCGTTCTGCCTATCAGAATTTTGTGTCTACCTATTTTGCCCAAAACCCTAACTTAATCCGATTTCCGGAAAGAGGGCAATCGATCTATGATCCACCTGCCGGTTTTGTTGGTCTGTATGTGAAAGCATTCACCCTTGGTAATCTTAGGATCCCTCTTTCTTCCTTCTTTCTGGCTGTCTTGGATTATTATCAATGCCACATCTCTACTGTTCATCCCACCGGTATCGCGAAAATCATTGCTTTCCAAGTTCTCTGTAGTGCTAATCGTATAGAGCCTTCGATAGTGTTGTTTAACTCCTTCTACAAACTTAAAGAGTCTGGTGATTGGGTTACTGTTTCCAAGAATGGTGATCATGAACTGTTTATTGCTGGTGGTACAGAGGTTAGGGATTGGAAAGACTTGTTTTTTTTCGTTGATCATTCGTTGATTCCTCCTAAGCGTAGTGGTTTATTAGATGTTGGTAGGTTGGAGTATAAGTCTATAGGTGTTCCTGGTACTCGTGGTGTTAGACAATCTGATGTCGATCGTCTTTCTTCTTATGGCCTTAAGCTGTGCGTATACCCTGAAGCCTCTCCCTCTGATTTGTTACAGGTTGTTCCATGACTTCTCTTAGTATCTTGGATTTCTGAAACTTTGTTGATGAACTGTGGTACTTTGAACAATCTTCATGTATTGGTGGCCTACGTGCCTTTGGACAATTTCACTTTGAACTTTGGTTGACCTCCCTTTGTGTTGGGGGAGGTTTTGGTATATATTATTTTGATGCATGAAATTTCTTAACCTTACCCTTGACTTCTTCGTTATAACGAGTCCGTCTTTGAGTGGTTTTATGTTTGGCCGTTCCCTTTATTTTGGGGAGGCTCTTACAGATCAGATTCGAGAGAAGAATACGCTGCTAAAGGGAGCGCAAGACGCGCTTGCAGCACAATCTGGGAAGTATGGAAGGCTGATTGTCGAAGTTATTCCCCATGTGTGCAAGTCATTCCTGCATGGTCCTGAAGTTGGTACGTTGCTGTCGAAGATCTGTAATGAAAACAGGGTCGATGCGGAAGTGGGATTGATGCGTGCTCTAGCTGATGAGGGTGTTGTTAATCTAGAGGGCCGTTTTATTCCTGAAGACACGGCTGGTCATCTTGATTCTGCTTTGGATCAGCTGGCCAACATTGACTCTGCATACCTTCGTAAGCTAGCATCCGACCCTGAAGCCTTTCCCTCTGATTTGTTACAGGTTGTTCCGTGACTTCTCTTAGTATCTTGGATTTCTGAAACTTTGTTGATGAACTGTGGTACTTTGAACAATCTTCATGTATTGGTGGCCTACGTGCCTTTGGACAATTTCACTTTGAACTTTGGTTGACCTCCCTTTGTGTTGGGGGAGGTTTTGGTATATATTATTTTGATGCATGAAATTTCTTAACCTTACCCTTGACTTCTTCGTTATAACGAGTCCGTCTTTGAGTGGTTTTATGTTTGGCCGTTCCCTTTATTTTGGGGAGGCTCTTACAGATCAGATTCGAGAGAAGAATACGCTGCTAAAGGGAGCGCAAGACGCGCTTGCAGCACAATCTGGGAAGTATGGAAGGCTGATTGTTGAAGTTATTCCCCATGTGTGCAAGTCATTCCTGCATGGTCCTGAAGTTGGTACGTTGCTGTCGAAGATCTGTAATGAAAACAGGGTCGATGCGGAAGTGGGATTGATGCGTGCTCTAGCTGATGAGGGTGTTGTTAATCTAGAGGGCCGTTTTATTCCTGAAGACACGGCTGGTCATCTTGATTCTGCTTTGGATCAGCTGGCCAACATTGACTCTGCATACCTTCGTAAGCTAGCATCCGACCCTGAAGCCTTTCCCTCTGATTTGTTACAGGTTGTTCCGTGACTTCTCTTAGTATCTTGGATTTCTGAAACTTTGTTGATGAACTGTGGTACTTTGAACAATCTTCATGTATTGGTGGCCTACGTGCCTTTGGACAATTTCACTTTGAACTTTGGTTGACCTCCCTTTGTGTTGGGGGAGGTTTTGGTATATATTATTTTGATGCATGAAATTTCTTAACCTTACCCTTGACTTCTTCGTTATAACGAGTCCGTCTTTGAGTGGTTTTATGTTTGGCCGTTCCCTTTATTTTGGGGAGGCTCTTACAGATCAGATTCGAGAGAAGGATACGCTGCTAAAGGGAGCGCAAGACGCGCTTGCAGCACAATCTGGGAAGTATGGAAGGCTGATTGTTGAAGTTATTCCCCATGTGTGCAAGTCATTCCTGCATGGTCCTGAAGTTGGTACGTTGCTGTCGAAGATCTGTAATGAAAACAGGGTCGATGCGGAGGTAGGGTTGATGCGTGCTCTAGCTGATGAGGGTGTTGTTAATCTAGAGGGCCGTGTTATTCCTGAAGACACGGCTGGTCATCTTGATTCTGCTTTGGATCAGCTGGCCAACATTGACTCTGCATACCTTCGTAAGCTAGCATCCGACCCTGAAGCCTTTCCCTCTGATTTGTTACAGGTTGTTCCGTGACTTCTCTTAGTATCTTGGATTTCTGAAACTTTGTTGATGAACTGTGGTACTTTGAACAATCTTCATGTATTGGTGGCCTACGTGCCTTTGGACAATTTCACTTTGAACTTTGGTTGACCTCCCTTTGTGTTGGGGGAGGTTTTGGTATATATTATTTTGATGCATGAAATTTCTTAACCTTACCCTTGACTTCTTCGTTATAACGAGTCCGTCTTTGAGTGGTTTTATGTTTGGCCGTTCCCTTTATTTTGGGGAGGCTCTTACAGATCAGATTCGAGAGAAGATACGCTGCTAAAGGGAGCGCAAGACGCGCTTGCAGCACAATCTGGGAAGTATGGAAGGCTGATTGTTGAAGTTATTCCCCATGTGTGCAAGTCATTCCTGCATGGTCCTGAAGTTGGTACGTTGCTGTCGAAGATCTGTAATGAAAACAGGGTCGATGCGGAAGTGGGATTGATGCGTGCTCTAGCTGATGAGGGTGTTGTTAATCTAGAGGGCCGTGTTATTCCTGAAGACACGGCTGGTCATCTTGATTCTGCTTTGGATCAGCTGGCCAACATTGACTCTGCATACCTTCGTAAGCTAGCATCCGACCCTGAAGCCTTTCCCTCTGATTTGTTACAGGTTGTTCCGTGACTTCTCTTAGTATCTTGGATTTCTGAAACTTTGTTGATGAACTGTGGTACTTTGAACAATCTTCATGTATTGGTGGCCTACGTGCCTTTGGACAATTTCACTTTGAACTTTGGTTGGCCTCCCTTTGTGTTGGGGGAGGTTTTGGTATATATTATTTTGATGCATGAAATTTCTTAACCTTACCCTTGACTTCTTCGTTATAACGAGTCCGTCTTTGAGTGGTTTTTATGTTTGGCCGTTCCCTTTATTTTGGGGAGGCTCTTTTTGTTGCTCCATGAATGTCTTAATGGGCGTCCCCTTGAACATTTACATGAAGTCTTTTTGTTTTTATTTTTTACGCGCGTTTAGAATATATTGATCGATCTTAGAAATATGTTGAAAGCTTTATTTATTTAAAAATAATTGGTAGGAGGACATTACATAGTAAGGTTCCTAGCTGCTAGCTTTCTTTCTTGGGACTTGTCCGGTAGCTAATCGGACTTATCCCATTGCCTTTTTAGGTAATTTACCTTCTGACAGAGGTCTTTCTGATCCTCCGTCTTTTCCCCGAAGCTCCTTGGTGCATTGTTTTTCCTGGCCCCTCTATTCCTTCTGCGTGTTCTTCTTTTGAACTTTCCTGTTTCTTGGGCCTTTGTTTTTTTCCCTGGCTGTATTGGAGCCCTCCTGCTTCTCGTGTCTGATGAGCTTTGGTTTTGTTCATATTTTTCTTGTTTGTTGATCAGGTTAGATGATAATGTTGCTATCCCTGACTCACTTTAAAATTTTATTTGTGAGTGGATTGTGGACGCTATCATCCCGAACTTCCTCATTGCTTCTCTTCCAAGTATTGCATTGTTGTCAGAGTTTTCTGGTATGACCATGAAGGTTATTCTTTCTGTCTTCCATTTTGGATAATTTCCTATTGTTACTTCTGTCCTTAGCTCTCCAATTGGCCATATTCGTTCTCCTGCGAATCCTGTTAGCGGTTTTTCCGCTTTTCTTAGCTTTTGTCTGACACTTCTCGGTAACTTGGAGAAGTAATTTTCGTAGAGGATGTTACACTCGCTTCCCCCGTCTATCTGAACATTCCTCATTTTGGCGCCTGCGATCGTAGCCCCAATGACGATTGGCCCGCTAGATGGTACTATCCGCCCCAGTGGCGGGAACTGGTAATTCTGTTCCTGTGGGTGTTCTTTGTGTACCTCGGAGCGTATCATGAGGATCTGTGCTGGCGCTGTTTTCTCTACTTTCTCTTCATTCTTTATCCTTGTTGCTTGGCGGGTTCCTTTGACCAGATGGTCTAGCTTTCCTGATTCTACAGCTTCCTCTATGGCTCTCCATAAGTTTCTGCAATTGTTAGTGTCATGTCCATGGTCTCTGTGGTACTCACAGTATTTATCCATATTCTTCTTTTTCGTTATAAGTTTGTTTGGGATCGGAAAAGTGGATGCGACTCGCTCCGTAGCCAAAATCTGCTTTGGGGTTTTTGTGAGACTGGACAGGATATCGATCCCACTGTCACTGTCTCTCCCCGGCCACTGGTTGTCGTCTCGTGTATACCGGGGGAACCTTCCATTTCCCCCGTACTCCTTCCTCTTTCTTCCTGAGGAGTAGTCAACGTTCGTTGTTTCCCTCGCATCCAACCAGATATGGGCTTTATCCGTTAACTCATCGTATGTTTCAGGTAGATCGGTACTTAGGTGCTCGATAAGGTCTATTGTGCGGAGTCCGTGTATGAGCCCTGAAATTCTTTGACTCTCCGGTAGTCCTCGTACTTGTTGGGTTTCACTAGTATACCTGACAATGAAGTCCCTTGTCTTTTTGCCTTATTTTTGCTTAATATTGTGCACATAAATATGAGTTTTTCTGTGCTTCTTTTGCATACTAAACTGGGACCTGAATTTGTTTTTGAGCACCTCGAAGCTATTAATGCTATTTTTGGGTAGGCCGTCAATCCATTCCCGCGCGTCGTCTGTTAGTGAGTAGGAGAATGCGTGGCATGTGGTTGGCATGTCTCATCTTTGGATCAAAGCTGCCCCGACGAACTTCTTTAAGAAGTCGTCCGGATCGCTTTTTCCATCGTAGTACCCCAAATGTTGGGGGTACTTCATTTTCGCTGGTAACGGATGGCTTTGTATAGCTATAGAAAATGGGTTATCTGCATTTACTAGTGAGATAGGTCCACCGGATCTTTCTAGACCTTGTCCCGGTGATGCGGATCTATCCAGACCTTGACCCGGTGATGCGGATCTATCCAGACCTTGACCCAGCGTTGCGGATCTGTCTAGACCTTGACCCGGTGATGCGGATCTATCCAGACCTTGACCCAGCGTTGCGGATCTGTCTAGACCTTGACTCGGTGATGCAGATCTATCCAGACCTTGACCCACGTTGATCACAGATCTTTCTAGACCTTGACCCGGTGTTACGGATCTATCCGGACCTTGACCCAGCGTTGCGGATCTGTCTAGACCTTGACCCGGTGATGCGGATCTATCCAGACCTTGACCCAGCGTTGCGGATCTGTCTAGACCTTGACCCGGTGATGCGGATCTATCCAGACCTTGACCCAGCGTTGCGGATCTGTCTAGACCTTGACCCGGTGATGCGGATCTATCCAGACCTTGACCCAGCGTTGCGGATCTGTCTAGACCTTGACCCGGTGATGCGGATCTATCCAGACCTTGACCCAGCGTTGCGGATCTGTCTAGACCTTGACCCGGTGATGCGGATCTATCCAGACCTTGACCCAGCGTTGCGGATCTGTCTAGACCTTGACCCTGCGACGTGATCACAGATCTTTCTAGACCTTGACCGGTGTTACGGATCTATCCAGACCTTGACCCAGCGTTGCGGATCTGTCTAGACCTTGACCCGGTGATGCGGATCTATCCAGACCTTGACCCAGCGTTGCGGATCTGTCTAGACCTTGACCCGGTGATGCAGATCTATCTAGACCTTGACCCTGCGACGTGATCACAGATCTTTCTAGACCTTGACCCGGTGTTACGGATCTATCCAGACCTTGACCCAGCATTGCGGATCTGTCTAGACCTTGACCCGGTGATGCGGATCTATCCAGACCTTGACCCAGCGTTGCGGATCTGTCTAGACCTTGACTCGGTGATGCAGATCTATCCAGACCTTGACCCAGCGTTGCGGATCTGTCTATACCTTGACCCGGTGATGCGGATCTATCCAGACCTTGACCCAGCGTTGCGGATCTGTCTATACCTTGACCCGGTGATGCGGATCTATCCAGACCTTGACCCAGCGTTGCGGATCTGTCTAGACCTTGACCCGGTGATGCGGATCTATCCAGACCTTGACCCAGCGTTGCGGATCTGTCTAGACCTTGACCCGGTGATGCGGATCTATCCAGACCTTGACCCAGCGTTGCGGATCTGTCTATACCTTGACCCGGTGATGCGGATCTATCCAGACCTTGACCCAGCGTTGCGGATCTATCTAGACCTTGACCCTGCGACGTGATCACAGATCTTTCTAGACCTTGACCCGGTGTTACGGATCTATCCAGACCTTGACCCAGCGTTGCGGATCTGTCTAGACCTTGACCCGGTGATGCGGATCTATCCAGACCTTGACCCAGCGTTGCGGATCTGTCTAGACCTTGACTCGGTGATGGATCTATCCAGACCTTGACCCAGCGTTGCGGATCTTTCTAGACCTTGTCCCGGTGATGCGGATCTATCCAGACCTTGACCCGGTGATGCGGATCTATCCAGACCTTGACCCAGCGTTGCAGATCTTTCTAGACCTTGACCCGGTGTTACGGATCTATCCGGACCTTGACCCAGCGTTGCGGATCTGTCTAGACCTTGACCCGGTGATGCGGATCTATCCAGACCTTGACCCAGCGTTGCGGATCTGTCTAGACCTTGACCCAGCGTTGCGGATCTTCTAGACCTTGACCCGGTGATGTGGATCTATCCAGACCTTGACCCAGCGTTGCGGATCTGTCTATACCTTGACCCGGTGATGCGGATCTATCCAGACCTTGACCCAGCGTTGCGGATCTGTCTAGACCTTGACCCGGTGATGCGGATCTATCCAGACCTTGACCCAGCGTTGCGGATCTGTCTAGACCTTGACCCGGTGATGCGGATCTATCCAGACCTTGACCCAGCGTTGCGGATCTGTCTAGACCTTGACCCGGTGATGCGGATCTATCCAGACCTTGACCCAGCGTTGCGGATCTGTCTATACCTTGACCCGGTGATGCAGATCTATCCAGACCTTGACCCAGCGTTGCGGATCTGTCTACACCTTGATCCGGTGATGCGATCTATCCAGACCTTGACCCAGCGTTGCGGATCTGTCTAGACCTTGACCGGTGATGCGGATCTATCCAGACCTTGACCCAGCGTTGCGGATCTGTCTAGACCTTGACCGGTGATGCGGATCTATCCAGACCTTGACCCAGCGTTGCGGATCTGTCTATACCTTGACCCGGTGATGCGGATCTATCCAGACCTTGACCCAGCGTTGCGGATCTGTCTATACCTTGACCCGGTGATGTGGATCTATCCAGACCTTGACCCAGCGTTGCGGATCTGTCTAGACCTTGACCCGGTGATGCGGATCTATCCAGACCTTGACCCAGCGTTGCGGATCTGTCTAGACCTTGACCGGTGATGCGGATCTATCCAGACCTTGACCCAGCGTTGCGGATCTGTCTATACCTTGACCCGGTGATGGATCTATCCAGACCTTGACCCAGCGTTGCGGATCTGTCTAGACCTTGACCCGGTGATGCGGATCTATCCAGACCTTGACCCAGCGTTGCGGATCTGTCTAGACCTTGACCCGGTGATGCGGATCTATCCAGACCTTGACCCAGCGTTGCGGATCTGTCTAGACCTTGACCCGGTGATGCGGATCTATCTAGACCTTGACCCTGCGACGTGATCACAGATCTTTCTAGACCTTGACCCGGTGTTACGGATCTATCCAGACCTTGACCCGGTGATGCGGATCTATCCAGACCTTGACCCAGCGTTGCGGATCTGTCTAGACCTTGACCCGGTGATGCGGATCTATCCAGACCTTGACCCAGCATTGCGGATCTGTCTAGACCTTGACCCGGTGATGCGGATCTATCCAGACCTTGACCCAGCGTTGCGGATCTGTCTAGACCTTGACTCGGTGATGCAGATCTATCCAGACCTTGACCCAGCGTTGCGGATCTCTCTAGACCTTCTTGTGTATTTGACCTTCCGCCTGCAGCCGTACCGTAATCGCCTGTAATAACAGGTGAGTTGGAGTTTGACACTGGTGTGTCAAAGGAAAATTGTTCCCGAAAATTCAGTCCTCCGGGGGGTATTCGAAATCCTCCCGAATTGGGTGTTCTTGGTGAGTAATTGATGTCTCTGTCGGCCATGGTAACTGATTATTCTGATCGTGGGTGGGTTCGAAAGGGTTGTATTATTTGTTTTTTGTTTTTGAGGGATTGGTCCCACGGATGGCGCCAATTTGTTTGATCAAATAATCGCACTATGGCACAACCGAGGGGGTGTGCGGGTTTAGATGGTGGTTTGTAGGCGATTCCCTACCGGTAATAGGGCTACGACCGCTTTACGCCTTATTTGTGTTGTGGGTTATCTCCGGACCTCAGGGGGCCGACGTAGTATTGTGTATGAATGATGAGTGGAAGATATATCTTGTGCCGTATGATATCTCCTCTTTATATAGAGGGTAGGAAACTTGGAGAGGAGGGTAAGAGAATTAGGGTAAATCTCTTCCTCTTTTGAGAATATCTTTTACTTTCTAGGGAGATTTGTGATGATCCCTTTACGAGCCGTGTCCGAAGTCCTCGGACTTAATCATATTGTTTTATTCGGATAATTATGGAAAGGATCTATATCCGATCTTTTTGATATGTTTCTTCGGAGCTGGGCATTTATTACCTTGGGAGCTCCGGAAAGATTATGGCAAACGGAGGTTGAGCTCCGTTCTGGGTACGTATAATAAGTGATTTTTACCTGTACGAAGATGCCTTCGTATCTGCTTCGGGTACGGAGGTAAAGCTCCGTATAGGGTATATCATCACGTATATAGTGACTTCTCGTCTGGAAGTCGTTAGTTCATGGATACGTGACTCCCAATCCGAAGTAATAGTTCATGGATATGTGACTTCTCATCCGAAGCCATTATTTCCGTAGTGGGCCGAAGCCACTGTTTGTATATTGGGCCGGAGCCACGAAATTAGGCCAAAGCCCTTGTTTGTCAAATTTTACATGATTCAGTTCTAACAACAAAAATGTTGTTACGTTAGTAACTTGTGTAATTGTGGTTACACATAGGTTTTTGCCACATGAGCAAAACATCACCTACACTTTATTATAGGTTTCGATAAATATTAAAGAGTGTAAAAGTTAGCTGTTTAGCTGCAGCTTTCCATTAAAACTTCTGGCTACAGCCTTGTTCTAGCCAGCGATGATAGCCAGGGCTTGATTACAAAAATATGTGGCCGGAGCCAATATAGAGCATTCAGTTTGTTATATTTACATAGAATAACTAAAAATAAGAATCTTTCTAAGTAGAAATCTCTGCTTTGCTTCATAAATCAAGGGTCTACTTGCTTCTTTTCAGTTCTCACAAGTAGCATCTTTTCAATTGGGCTCCATTCCAGGTTCTGGGTAAGCCTTCTCCTTCCATAGTTGCTAGCTTGTATGCCCCATTTCCACATGCTTCAATCACAATATAAGGGCCTTCCCATTGGGGTCCTAATTTTCCCACGTTTTCTGCTTTGCTTGCTTCGTTATTGCGAAGGACAAACTCTCCTGGAAGAAAGCTTTCTTTACGAACTCTTTTGTCATAGTACCTTTTCATCTGGCTCTTGTGTTGAGCTTCTCTGATTGTTGCTATTTCCCTTCGTTCTTCCAAAAGGTCTAGATTTGATAAAAGCTGGTGCTCATTTTCTTCATCATTTAAAAATCTTCTTCTCGTAGGGACACTTACTTCCGGTGGGATCATTGCCTCAGTGCCATATACCAAGCTGAATGGTGTGGCTCCGTTACTTGTCTTTGGTGTTGTTCTGTGTGCCCATAACACTTGATGAAGTTCTTCTACCCAACCAGAATGGCTTCTTCCCAATCTTGCTTTTATTCCCTGCACAATTTCTTTGTTAGTTACTTCCACTTGGCCGTTGGCTTGTGGGTGTGCTACGGAAGTAAAAGATTGTTCAATTTCCAGATTTTCACAAAACGTTCGAAAGACTCCTTCACAAAATTTCTTTCCATTGTCCCTCACAATTGTTTTTGGTATTCCGAATCTTGTAACGATATGCTCCCATACAAATTTTCCATGTGTTTTCCAAAGATCACAGCTAGTGGTTTGGCTTCTACCCACTTTGTAAAATAATCTATGGCTACCACCAAGAACTTTAGTCTTCCTGGAGCTGGTGGGAAAGGACCCACTATATCAATCCCCCATTTAGAGAACGGCCATGCCGAGGATACTGGTATCATTTTATTTTTTGGTGCCTTTGAAACAGATGAATGTATCTAACATGCTTCGCAATTTCGGAGTTCTGTTTCCACATCTTAGTACATCGATGGCCAATAGTAACCCATCGTTCCTATTTTGGCTATCACCATTCTTGGTCCGGCATGTAAGCCACATGATCCTCTATGCACTTCTTGTATTATTCCTCTGGCTTGATTCGGACCTAATGTAACACCCCAACAAGGCGGAAATATGGGGCATTAAAAGAAAAGCTTAGCGTGACATGGAAATTAAGTAGAGACAACTAAATGCATTCAAGGATTAGAGCAATCCATACATAATTCAAGTACAAATACAAGTTACGGATCAAATAATGCACAAGGAGCACAACACCATCAATAGTTTACAAAAATAGATCAAATGATGGCTAACGATCCTAGGCATAACCCACAAACGGGTGCAATGAATCACGGATCCACAAAAGTCCAAGCTCAATCCTATCACATGCAATGCAATCATCCACCACGTCTTTAATTCACTTGATTACCTGAAAAGTGTACTAAAAACGTCAACATAAAGTTGGTGAGTTCATAGGTTTTGACAATAGGAAATAAGTGTCGGGATAACAACCGTTTAACCTTGATTCGATCAATTAACGATCATATAACGAACATACCGATCACACAACGAACTTGTAACCTTGGTTAATCAAACGAACATATGTCGAGCTTGTAACCTTGGTTAAATAACCAACCGAACATAACCAATCGATCTTGTAACCCTAGCGATCTTGTAACCTTGGCTAAGTAGCCAAACGATCAAACATACGAACATAACAACACATATACCTTGACTTAATCAACAAACATTTATATAAAAACCCGGACATGGTAATTAAACGAGCATATAACGATCACATAAGCATAAACGAACACAAGTACACTTTTCACCCCAAAGTCATACAAGAAAAGGGGCTACGAACTCACCTTAGCCTTAGAAGTCGTTAAAAGAAGATTAAGCGTATGAGTGGGGAGCACACGATCGCAAACCTATTACATCAACATTAAATCATCACATTATAGCCTACGTTACATTACAAGTCATCCTAGGCCAAACCAAGACACCCCACGGTCGGATAAACGAACAAACGATTGGAAAACAAGGAAACTGGAAAAATGGATATAGATTCACCCCATATGGATGATACCAAGAGAAAGTAGACTCTCTCACGATTCCAACGATAGGTCATACGTTAAAAACGGACTTACGGTTTAAAAGTTACGATCGTTTCAAAAATAAGTAAGTCTGCCCTTCGGATGCGACATGACCAATTGGCTCTGACTAGGATGCGACATGACCATCTATGGTCACGACATGACCATCATGCAGACATGACCACTATGGCACGACATGACCATCTATGGTCACGACATGACCATCTATGGTCACGACATGACCATCTATGGTCACGACATGACCATCTATGGTCACGACATGACCATCTATGGTCACGACATGACCATCTATGGTCACGACATGACCATCTATGGTCACGACATGACCATCTATGGTCACGACATGACCATCTATGGTCACGACATGACCATCTATGGTCACGACATGACCATCTATGGTCACGACATGACCATCTATGGTCACGACATGACCATCTATGGTCACGACATGACCATCTATGGTCACGACATGACCATCTATGGTCACGACATGACCATCTATGGTCACGACATGACCATCTATGGTCACGACATGACCATCTATGGTCACGACATGACCATCTATGGTACGACATGACCATCTATGGTCACGACATGACCATCTATGGTCACGACATGACCATCTATGGTACGACATGACCATCTATGGTCACGACATGACCATCTATGGTCACGACATGACCATCTATGGTCACGACATGACCATCTATGGTCACGACATGACCATCTATGGTCACGACATGACCATCTATGGTCACGACATGACCATCTATGGTCACGACATGACCATCTATGGCTCACGACATGACCATCTATGGTCACGACATGACCATCTATGGTCACGACATGACCATCTATGGTCACGACATGACCATCTATGGTCACGACATGACCATCTATGGTCACGACATGACCATCTATGGTCACGACATGACCATCTATGGTCACGACATGACCATCTATGGTCACGACATGACCATCTATGGTCACGACATGACCATCTATGGTCACGACATGACCATCTATGGTCACGACATGACCATCTATGGTCACGACATGACCATCTTCGGACGACATGACCATCTATGGTCACGACATGACCAATTGGCTCTGAGCTAGGGATGCGACATGACCATCTATGGTCACGACATGACCATCATCAGATCAGCCAACCAACTAGCCAAACACGACCCAAACACAACCCAAACCCCATTTTTGACTTGCAAATCGACTTGGGAAGTTTCAAAACTCATTTTGAGACATAAACAAACATATTTTGACATAAATAAACATAACCCACTTCATAATTTTGTTTCACAACATCAAATCAAGCTCAAAATCACTTGGACCCATTTTGAAACCCTAATGAAACCCTAGTTGACCCATTTTTGACTCTTGACCCGAATTTGACCAAGAACACACAAGATTCGACTATGAAATATGTTTATAAGCATAAAATGATGAATTTGAGATGAATTTAACTTACCAAATCTTCCACCAAAAGCTAAAATCCGAAATTGACCCAATTGAGTGGTTTTTCTTGCACTATGAACCCCAATTTTTGATATGTTGAAGAATTGATGTTGATGATGATAAACCCTAACAAAACCTTACTTGAAACATGAATTTGATGTATTAAATTTTAGAGAGAGAGTGAGAGTGCAAGAGAGTTAAATGCTCTTGCATTTAAGAGAGAGAGAGATAAGGGAATGATGAATGAATGGATGAAAAGTGTAAGAATTTGGGTGGAGGATAAGGTTGGGGTAATTGGGTATGGGTTGACCCAAGGACTATCCAAATATATGAATTTCTAGTGACTTAAACACCACCAATTATCGAACACCCAACTAAATCGATCACTTAACGTCAAATAGCACACGAACACAATCTAAGTAAAGCAATCATCAAATCATATATGCACCTTGAACACGATTAAATCACGAATAACTCGATCATATATTACTTAATTAATATAAATTAGTCAAACGTACATATAATTAACGGGTCAAATTAAGTCAAATTTCCCGAATGTTACATTATTCCCCCGTTAAAGGAATTTCGTCCCGAAATTCGATCAAACCCTAGCCACTAAACAAATGAGGGTATTTGGCCTTCATAGAATCTTCACGTTCCCAAGTGAACTCGGGTCCGCGCCTAGCTTGCCATCTCACCTTGACGATCGTGTATCGAGTATTCTTTAACTTTCTAGTTTGACGATCAAGTATCTCTATGGGTTCTTCTACAAACTTTAATGTTTTATCTACCCGAATTTCTTCAAGAGGCACATGGAGTGTTTGTAACATTTGTGAAATTTGACTAGATTTGACTCGTAAATTTAATGTAAATGATTTTCGTGAATATATATGAATAGTAACTGTATAGTACCCGTATACGTGAATAGTAACCGTATTTGTGAATAGTACCGTATACATGAATAGTAACTGAATAGTACCGTATATGTGAATAGTAACCGTATTCATGAATAGTGATTGAGAATAGTAATCATGAATAGTAACGGTAAATAGTAAAGGTAAAAAGTAAATTGTAAATAGTAAAGGTAAAAAGCATATTTCAAAGCATATGCTAAAGTATATTCTAAGACATATTCCAAAGCATATGCTAAAGCATATTCTAAAGCATATTCTAAAGCATATGCTAAAGCATATTCTAAAGCATATTCTAAAATTATTTTCTATAAATAGCCACCTTAGTTTAACCATAAAACTCACACCATTATATATTCACTTCTAAAAATCTCTCTTTCTCTCTAGTAAAGAACACACAAACACATTTCCATATTTCTTCCCTTATTTTCTTCTAAAAACTCAGGATCATCATCATCATAATAAGTACTAGAAATTGTATAACAATAATAAACATATTCATTTGGTTCAAGTTCAAGAGTTTTCTCCAATTTTCTTACGACTGTGTCCAAGGTCAACGGAGCTTTGTAAGTGATTTCATTTCTGAAATTCTTTGATTTTGAAATATGATTCATAGTTCAAGTAGAAACATCGATTTTGGTTAAATTACTAGCTATTAACACAAGTATTTAAAGGATTTATATTTGTTTAAAACTCATTAATGGTAACATGAGATTTTGGAAGTGGGTTTTGGTTTATATATGATATATATATGCTTGATTATACTTGTATTAAGTTGTGTTAAAATTTGGTAGTTCAATTTTGACGTTTGGTGGGTCGATTTGAGATCAAAAACCCGTTTTTTTGTGATTCTTTCGTCTCTCGCGCCGTGAGTGTTGGAATTCGTCTGCCCAAGACACATATTAAATTGACATGGCTAGTACGTGATGATCCAAGTCGGGTCATACCCAATAACAAGCTAGACAAACACTTATGGTATTTATTTATATGATTTGATCTTTAAATAAATATCAATACTTGAAACATTTAGAAAGTGGGTTTCTAAATAATTGCACTTGAGATATGTAAATAAATTATATGGATGATTTATTTTGAGAGAAATGTGAATATGTTTATTTGGCAAAATAAACACTTATGTGTGTTGTGTATAATATGTAATATGTTACATGAGATATGTAACAAGTTATGTTACAATTTTATCTATAAAATGTACATGTAAATGGGTTTATATAATTTGCCACAAAATGTTTGTAAAACCTCATGTGAGGCCGCCCCCCCCCCCATGTGCATTTGATGTGTTGTTGGTTTTACATATACACTTGTCCTTCCATACACAAAATACAACACACTACATAGTTTGTATCAATTTCTCTCATGCATTTGTAAGACAAAACTCTCTTTTCTCTCAAGTAGCTTTCTTTCTTTTTTTTCTCTTGATATTTTCGGCCAAAAGGGGGAAAAAAAGGAAGACTTTTCAAGGTTAATTCCTAGCATTTTAGGGTGTTTGTTGGAAGCTTGGGGTATACAAGCTTGAGGTTCTTCTACTTTGAAGACTTGCCATTTGAAGACATCATATTCTTCATTTCTACCTTACTAGCTTGGAAGAAGGTAGTTTCCTAAAACACCCTATGGTTGTTGTTTTGTATGTATGTTATTCATATACATGGATCCTTATTGTTTGGGTTTTCTTTTAAAAGTTAAACCTTGGCTTTTAACTATATATACATATTGAAAGGTTCAATTTTTCCGCTGCGTTTTAATATTATAAGGATAATATTACTTTGATAAAAACCCAAAAATCCCAACAATGGCATCTAGAGCCGGTTATATGGATACATACATCAAAAGTTGATATTTTGTTTGGACAAAATCCAATGTTTTGGCCATTTTGGTTATGGCCGAAATTAATACACAAAAAAAGGAGGTTCTTTTTTTCTTGTGTATTTTAGTGTCACAACTTAGCCAAGAGACCTTGTGATGTGTGGATGTGTTTGTATTTTATTTAATTATTAAATGGTTGTAATAGTTAAATAGGATTTTCTTCATTCATTTGGTTATGTAATCTATTTATTTCATTTGGTATGTAATAAGTAGATTAGTTGCATTTTTTCTTGTAAATGTAATCTCCAAGAAAGCATCAAAAGGTTTGGGGCTGAAGTTGGAGGCCTAATGAAGAGACCCGTAAGTTCCCACTGCGGCGCAGTGGGAGTATGTCAAACCACTGCGGCGCAGTGGGGGATTATGCAGCCGAAGACCGTGAGTTCCCACTGCGGCGCAGTGGGAGTGTATTAGACCCACTGCGGCGCAGTGGGTTATCAAAATAAAAAAAAAAATTTTTGAAGAAAGGTGTTCAAAACACATCACAAAAGGTTACTTGAAGCATTTGGATGCAAGATCAAGTGGGAGTTCACCGACACAAATTTTATGTCACTTTGTCCCTTAGGTTGAGACCTTTTGACACACTTGTTTCGGCTAACAAGTGTGGTCAAATTAGTTGGCTAATGTTGTGCACTTATTATGTTTGTGTGGTTGTTTGTTATTTTGTCATGTGGATGCTCAAAACTTACAACTAAATGACATACATAAAAATTAAAATTTTGGTTCTAAAATTGACATTAACTTGGCAAATTAAAATGGGTTTTATTAAAAGGTTAATGGTTATAATTATAAAAATGGATTTTATAAAGAACCTTGAAATATGGATTTCAAAATTCATTATGGTACATAGTTTTAACTAGAATATAAAAACTCAAACGACCCTTTAAAAACAAGTTAAAACGCCATCTTTTATACAACACTTAATTATTTGGGAACTCTTTGTAGGATAAAGGTCACCTAACTACCTTGAGGGAACTTATAAGTTAAGGTAAATTTAATATACTTATGGGATAAAGGTCACCTAACCACTTGTATATATAAATTTACATGTGTGTGTAAGTAGGACAACTTGATTTGGAAGCCATGTGATTAGGGTCACCGAAGCATGGTAACCAAAGGCGTTGATGGGATTAAACATGCCAACTTAATATAAGATATTAAACCGGTCCCATACCACTAGAAATTGTAAAGTGTTGCAATTGTCAAACGTTGACTACCTTGTTAATTTAGATCATGGGATAAAGGTCACCTAACCATCATTTAAATATAACGTTGGATTCTAGATTTTAATTATTAATTGTCCATGAGACATAAAAGGGTATTAACAATTAAAAATTTATATTTGATATCGAAAATACTAATAAAGGACTTTGTTAATTTTGTAGATGGCCGCTAACAATGCAATTAACCCCACCCAAAACGTCCATAATTTTTCACTAAGATCCATTCTCGAAAAGGATCGTCTGAACCAAAATAATTTTGTGGATTGGTTTCGTAACTTGAGAATTGTTCTCAGGCACGAAAAGAAATCCTATGTGTTAGACGATCCTATTCCCGATGAGCCCGAAGAGGGAGATCTTGAAGCCTTTAATGATTGGGTTAAATATACTGAGGACTCCGTGCTAGTTAGTTGCCTCATGTTAGCGAGTATGACTCCCGAACTCCAAAAGGAGTTCGAGCACCATGGGGCATACGACATGATTACCCAACTTAAGGAAATGTTCCAACAAAAGGCAAGGGTAGAGCGCTTCGAAACGGTTCGAGCGCTTCATGCATGTCGCATGGATGATTCACAATCCGTCTCAACTTATGTTCTTAAAATGAAAAGTTACATTGATCGCCTCGAAAGGCTAAATTGTCCCGTTTCAACCGAGTTGGCTACGGATTTGATCCTCAACTCTTTATCTAAGAGATTTGAAACTTTTGTGTTAAATTATAACATGAACGGATGGGACAAGACCGTTTCCGAGCTCCATGGGATGCTCAAAACGGCCGAGGCTAGCATGGGAAGAAAAGTTCAACCCGTTCTCATGATCAATGAAGGCGGAAAGAAAAGGCCCAATCCCGGACCAAAGGTAAATGTTGCCAAAGGAAAAGGATTCAACAAAAACTACAAAGGAAAGGGAAAGGCAAAAATGGAAACCCAAAAACCGAAGAAGCAAAAGGTTGCTATTAATGATCCATGCTTTGAGTGTGGGGAGGTAGGACATTGGAAACGTAATTGTCCAACCTATCTCAAAGAGTTGAAAGCAAAGAGGGATGCGGAGCATACCTCAGGTACAATATTTATGATATATATTGAGCTTAATAATATTTTTTCTTACATATGGGTATTGGATACCGGATGTGGAACTCATATTTGTAATATGTTACAGGGGTTCATAAGAAAGAAGCACATCAAGAAAGGGGACATTAGTCTCTTTATGGGCAATGGTGCGAAAGTACAAGTTGAAGCTCAAGGAGACTATCTTTTGAAACTTCCAAGTGGTTTGGAAATTGTATTGAACAATGTTTTGTATGCACCAAGTTTGACTAGGAGCATTATTTCTGTTTCCCGTTTAAGACATGCTGGATATGATTTTAATTTTGTTAACAATGATATCCATGTTTCTATGAATGATGTATTTTATTTTAAAGCCATGCCTTTAAATGGTATTTATGAATTGGTTCATGAAAATACAACATATGATAACTCAATGTACCAAGCTACCACCAAGAAACTTAAATTAGATTTAAGTGAAACCTATATTTGGCATTGTCGTCTTGGCCATATAAATAAAAATCGCATACTAACACTTCAAAAGAATGGTCTTTTGAAAACAAAATCAAATGATTCATTTAAAGTATGTGAATCTTGTTTACAAGGCAAGATGACTAAAGCACCTTTCAAAGGCACTAATGAAAGGGCAAAAGATTTATTAGGTATCATACATTCGGATGTATGTGGTCCTTTTAAGCCAATGACTAGGAATGGTGAAAGATACTTCATTACATTCACCGATGACTATAGTCGTTACGGTTATGTATACTTATAAAACATAAGAGTGAAGCTTTTGAAATGTTCAAAATTTTCAAAAATGAAGTAGAAAACCAACTCAGTAAGTCAATAAAAATTCTTCGTTCTGATAGAGGAGGTGAATACCTAAGTGATGCTTTTCAAGATCATCTTAGAAGTTGTGGGATTATCTCACAACTAACTCCACCTGGAACACCACAACATAATGGTGTGTCTAAAAGGAGGAATCGAACTCTATTAGATATGGTTCGTTCCATGATGAGCAAAAGCTCACTACCTCTATCATTTTGGGGTTATGCCATAATCTCTGCTGCCCGAATTTTAAATATGGCTCCCACCAAGAAAGTGGAGAAAACACCTTTTGAAATATGGCATGGAAGAGTTCCATCTTTGTCATATTTAAAAGTATGGGGTTGTGAGGCTTATGTAAGACATGATGCCTCAAGCAAATTAGAACCCCGATCCACTAAATGTATTTTTGTAGGATATCCTAAAGATGATTTAGGATATTATTTCTACAATCCTAACGAGCAAAATGTATTTGTTGCTCGAAAGGCTGAGTTCTTGGAAACTAAATTCCTTATGGAAGGAGCTAGTTCTAGAACAGTGGAACTTGAAGAAGATCAAGAACCACAAACAGATACACGCTTGGTTGACACTAGTATTCAACAAAAGGATGTTGAAGATGATCAAAGAGTTGATCAAGACACACAAAACATTCGTAGATCTGGTAGAGCTACTTATCCACCTGAGAGATATGGATTTCTCATGGATGAATGCTATATGGTGGTTTCTGATGAACCAACCAACTACCATGATGCAATATCCAAATCAGATTCGGAAAAATGGCTAGAAGCCATGAACGCTGAGATGCAATCCATGTATGACAACCAAGTTTGGGAATTGGTTGTTGCACCTCCTAATTCCAAAGTAGTTGGAAGTAAGTGGGTGTTCAAATTGAAACACGATATGCATGGAAACTTGAGTACTTATAAAGCTAGACTTGTAGCAAAAGGTTTCACTCAAACTCGAGGGGTCGATTATGATGAAACTTTTTCGCCTGTGGCAATGCTAAAGTCTATTAGGATATTATTTGCCATAGCCGCACATTATGACTATGAGATATGGCAAATGGATGTCAAAACCGCTTTTCTAAATGGATATCTTGAGGAAGATGTCTATATGGATCAGCCTGAAGGTTTTGTCGATCCAAAACATCCTAATAAAGTATGCAAGTTAAAGAAATCAATCTATGGATTGAAACAAGCATCAAGAAGCTGGAATCGTCGTTTTGATGAAGAAGTCAAGAAATTTGGCTTCATCAAAAACGCTGATGAAGCTTGTGTGTATAAGAAGGCTAGTGGGAGCATCATTACTTTTCTAGTATTATATGTCGATGACATTCTACTATTTGGAAATGACATTCCAACCTTGGAAGGTGTAAAAGCCTGGCTTGGAAGTTGCTTTTCCATTAAGGATCTTGGTGAAGCCGCCTATATTTTGGGAATAAGGATCTATAGGGATAGATCAAGGCGCTTAATAGGTTTGAATCAAAGTGCATACATAGACAATATCTTAAAAAGGTTCAAGATGGAAAACTCTAAGAAAGGTTTGGTACCTATTCAAAGAGGAACTATATTGAGTACTTCTCAATCTCCTAGCTCAAAAGTTGAGCAAGAGAAAATGAGTGGAATCCCATATGCATCTGCTATAGGATCCATCATGTATGCTATGATATGCACGAGACCGGACGTGTCATGCGCTTTGAGCATGACAAGTAGATACCAGCAAAATCCAGGAGATAGTCATTGGATGGCTGTCAAATATATATTGAAATATCTTAGAAACACTAAAGATATGTTTTTAATATATGGATCTGGTGAGGAGGAGCTCGTTGTAAAAGGTTACACGGATGCGAGTTTCCAAACTGATCGAGATGATTCTCGATCACAATCGGGGTATATCTTCATTCTAAACGGAGGAGCTGTTTCTTGGAAAAGCTCAAAGCAAGATGTGGTTGCATTGTCCACTACAGAATCGGAATACATCGCCGCTTCTTTGGCAGCACAAGAAGCTGCATGGTTGAAGAAATTCATTGCCGATCTAGGGGTTGTTCCTTCCATTCAAGAACCCCTAAAATTCTTTGTGATAACGAGGGCGCGATTGCTCAAATCAAAGAACCTCGTGCGCATCAAAAGACTAGACACATTGAGCGGAGATTCAACTACATAAGGGATGAAGTTGAAAAAGGAAAGATATGTATTCACAAAGTTCACACCGATCAAAATGTTGCGGACCCACTCACGAAGCTCCTTGAAAGGCCTAAGCATGAGAGTCATACTTGTGCCATGGGACTTCGATATTCTAGTGATTGGATTTGATCTATTTTAAGTATTTGGATATCGGAACACTTGTAGTTATTAACACATTTATATGAATATTGGTATTTTGCATTTAAATTGTGTTATGTTCCATTTTTGCATGTTTAAATCCATGAATAAGTTAATTATTCTAAATGTCCGTAGTCGATCATATTTGTGGGAACAAATATGAATGTAAGATTATTATGAACTTGGATTGGTAGATATTCAAAAGGTTTTGAATATAGAGCAAAGTGTTGCTACCAAGGTTCATAGATATTTGTGGGATACAAATATTGGACTGACCTGCAATCAAGCATTACTACATGGAATCTCTGTGATTGATCATAAGTAATCTTGAGTTAAAAGGCGAATATCATTGTATCCCCTCAGACCTGAGATACATATTGGGTCTTGATATTCACTGAATATTATACTTTGACTTAGCTCTTCGCTGTTCTGAAACATGGCAGTACATAAGACTAAGCTCAGGTATGATATAAGGTGATTATGAAAGACGTATGTAGTCGAGATGGAATTTGTCCCTCTTATTCGTTGAGAGTTAGATGTCTAAGGCCTATTACAAAGTTAAATCAATAGAGAATGATCACTCTGTGTCTCTAGGATTTAACATGACATCTGTGACAAAAGGATAAATGATCGATTCACCTAAATCATTTCAAGTAAGGGACTTGAAGAGGATGATGTTATTGAATGGCACTTCGTCATACGTATTAGGGGTAGCAAACCGTTGTTAGGCGGTATTTGCTGCTTGCGTCAATCTTCTATGAATCTTGTGCAAGTGGGAGATTGTTGGAATTCGTCTGCCCAAGACACATATTAAATTGACATGGCTAGTACGTGATGATCCAAGTCGGGTCATACCCAATAACAAGCTAGACAAACACTTATGGTATTTATTTATATGATTTGATCTTTAAATAAATATCAATACTTGAAACATTTAGAAAGTGGGTTTCTAAATAATTGCACTTGAGATATGTAAATAAATTATATGGATGATTTATTTTGAGAGAAATGTGAATATGTTTATTTGGCAAAATAAACACTTATGTGTGTTGTGTATAATATGTAATATGTTACATGAGATATGTAACAAGTTATGTTACAATTTTATCTATAAAATGTACATGTAAATGGGTTTATATAATTTGCCACAAAATGTTTGTAAAACCTCATGTGAGGCCGCCCCCCCCCCCCCCATGTGCATTTGATGTGTTGTTGGTTTTACACATACACTTGTCCTTCCATACACAAGAGAAAACACACTACATAGTTTGTATCAATTCTCTCATGCATTTGTAAGACAAAACTCTCTTTTCTCTCAAGTAGCTTTCTTTCTTTTTTTTCTCTTGATATTTTCGGCCAAAAAGGGGGAAAAAAAAGGAAGACTTTTCAAGGTTAATTCCTAGCATTTTAGGGTGTTTGTTGGAAGCTTGGGGTATACAAGCTTGAGGTTCTTCTACTTTGAAGACTTGCCATTTGAAGACATCATATTCTTCATTTCTACCTTACTAGCTTGGAAGAAGGTAGTTTCCTAAAACACCCTATGGTTGTTGTTTTGTATGTATGTTATTCATATACATGGATCCTTATTGTTTGGGTTTTCTTTTAAAAGTTAAACCTTGGCTTTTAACTATATATACATATTGAAAGGTTCAATTTTTCCGCTGCGTTTTAATATTATAAGGATAATATTACTTTGATAAAAACCCAAAAATCCCAACAGTGAGGGCTGTTGGTCGCGTCGTGAGACTTCAGGTTTACAAGAATTTCGAATACAGGTCAAAATATCGCGCCGTGATACCAAAATATCGTGCCGCAAAGTCAATTTATCGCGCCGCAAAGTCAATTTATCGCGCCGTGATAAACTGCAGAAAAGTCATTTTCAAACGCTTATAACTTTTGATCCGTAAGTCCGTTTTCGATGATTCCAGTGACCACGGAAGCGTAATTGAGTCTATTTTCTAATGGTTCATACCTCTGAGTCCAGAACATAGTTCCAACATTTCAAAAGTTTTGATAAAGCAACAGTGGTCAAGTTTCGACTAGTCATTGTGAAACAAAATGTAGTGATTCCACTTCGGTTGGATCAAATCCTTATAAAATGGACATAATAAAGCTTTTATAGTAAGATTAGGTCAATATTCATAGGACCTTACCTCTTGAGATGCTTTAGGATTAATGTAATACGTGTATGATAGGTTTTGGCTATCGTGGATATCGGTTCTACTTCCTTTCGACTTGGGATTTTATTGCTCATTTCAGGTGAGTTTCGTAGCTCCCTACTCAATTGAGATTCGGGCTGAAAAGTGTACACATACGTGCTTGTTTGATTGTTTGGTTGATTTGATTTACGGTTTATTGATTGTTTGATGAAATGTTTCGATTGAATTATGGAACTGATTGATTGATGATTGATGGATAGTTTTGATTTATTGGTTGATGGTTTACGCATGTGATTGTGATATTTTAAATTTATTTAGGATAGACGTATATACATGGAAGTCGGTTATGCCTTCAAAGGGTTTTAGATGTGGTGGGAAGGCTGCGGGTGACCCTATATATAAGCATCTAGGACTCGTTAAAAGTAGAATCCTCCTAAGTGTATGTACGTATAGTCTTGTTTGGTTTGTTGGATATATGGACTTGTTTATTGATGATTATGCTTATTGAGACGTACTTGTTGTGTGCATTGGAAACTTATACTAAGGCAAGTTGTTTAACTGTAAGGCCACCAAGGCAAGTTGTTGAACTGTAAGGCCACATTTTGAGTACTTTGGGTACTATATGTACTTGATGCCAAGTATTGATATACTTGATGATTTGATATGATTTACACCACAATGTGGACCGAGTACTTTCATGTACTTGATGCCAAGTATTGATATACTTGTTTGATTTTGGTTGATTTGATTTACGGTTTATTGATTGTTTGATGAAATGTTTCGATTGAATTATGGAACTGATTGATTGATGATTGATGGATGCTTTAGGATTAATGTAATACGTGTATGATAGGTTTTGGCTATCGTGGATATCGGTTCTACTTCCTTTCGACTTGGGATTTTATTGCTCATTTCAGGTGAGTTTCGTAGCTCCCTACTCAATTGAGATTCGGGCTGAAAAGTGTACACATACGTGCTTGTTTGATTGTTTGGTTGATTTGATTTACGGTTTATTGATTGTTTGATGAAATGTTTCGATTGAATTATGGAACTGATTGATTGATGATTGATGGATAGTTTTGATTTATTGGTTGATGGTTTACGCATGTGATTGTGATATTTTAAATTTATTTAGGATAGACGTATATACATGGAAGTCGGTTATGCCTTCAAAGGGTTTTAGATGTGGTGGGAAGGCTGCGGGTGACCCTATATATAAGCATCTAGGACTCGTTAAAAGTAGAATCCTCCTAAGTGTATGTACGTATAGTCTTGTTTGGTTTGTTGGATATATGGACTTGTTTATTGATGATTATGCTTATTGAGACGTACTTGTTGTGTGCATTGGAAACTTATACTAAGGCAAGTTGTTTAACTGTAAGGCCACCAAGGCAAGTTGTTTAACTGTAAGGCCACCAAGGCAAGTTGTTTAACTGTAAGGCCACCAAGGCAAGTTGTTGAACTGTAAGGCCACCAAGGCAAGTTGTTTAACTGTAAGGCCACCAAGGCAAGTTGTTTAACTGTAAGGCCACCAAGGCAAGTTGTTGAACTGTAAGGCCACCAAGGCAAGTTGTTTAACTGTAAGGCCACCAAGGCAAGTTGTTGAACTGTAAGGCCACCAAGGCAAGTTGTTTAACTGTAAGGCCACCAAGGCAAGTTGTTTAACTGTAAGGCCACCAAGGCAAGTTGTTAAACTGTAAGGCCACCAAGTCAAGTTGTTTAACTGTAAGGCCACCAAGGCAAGTTGTTTAACTGTAAGGCCACCAAGGCAAGTTGTTTAACTGTAAGGCCACAAGTCAAGTTGTTTAAATGTAAGGCCACCAAGTCAAGTTGTTGAACTGTAAGGCCACCAAGGCAAGTTGTTTAACTGTAAGGCCACCAAGGCAAGTTGTTTAACTGTAAGGCCACCAAGGCAAGTTGTTTAACTGTAAGGCCACCAAGGCAAGTTGTTTAACTGTAAGGCCACCAAGGCAAGTTGTTGAACTGTAAGGCCACATTTTGAGTACTTTGGGTACTATATGTACTTGATGCCAAGTATTGATATACTTGATGATATGATATGAATTACACCACGATGTGGACCAAGTATTGTGATACTTGATGATTTTGGGGTATATTGCATGACATTGACTCGTATATGATGTAAGTATTGACATTTATACACATTTGATACATTGCATGACATTGACGTGTATACGATACATTTATTGGTAATGATACTATTTGTACTTGATTGTATACGAACTATTTTGTATCATTTGTTGTTTGTTTACTAATTTGACAAGGTTGAACGATATGTTAACCTCAATTGTCTAACAGGTGACGTACATGGGTTTGTTGTAAGTACATTGTTTGATGTTGTTATTACATATGATAATGTTATTGATGATGGTTCCTTGTAAACCATTACTACGAACTCACCAACCTTGTGTTGACACTTGCTAGTACACTTTTCAGGAAATCAGGTGAATCAAAGTCGAGATACATGATTGTTGGTTGCTTGAACCCAGACTTGGACTGATATGGATCAAGGATTCATTTACTACCTTTTGCATTATGCTTAGGATCGTTTGCCATCGTTTGGGTTAACTTGTAAACTTTTGGTGACTACTTGCTCCTTATGCATTTTGTGCTTGTATTTGACATTACTCGCCGGATTCACTGAATTCATGTATTTTCATTTATTTGCCTACGATAATTCCACTGTGTGCTATATAATTTCCGTAATATCTCGGGCCCAGCTTGGGGTGTTACAGAATGGTGGCCCATGTGTGGTCGTAGAGAATTAGGCGGTTTGACCTAGACTACGGCTTAAGTTAAAACTCTTCATATAGTATGCATGGTTAGGAATTTTGTGTGCAACGTGAATTATGTGAACCCTAAAAGGTGTACGTTGTGAGTTCGTAGTTAAGACCCACTATGTAATGACATGAGTACAATGTGGTCAACTAATGCATTGATTTGAACTTGATTATGGTTGAGATGGATTGTTGTTATTGATTGATAATAGTTTGATGACTTAGGGCAAAATGAAGTTATGGCGTTAACTTGATATAACATTGTGGCAACCTTAAAAGAGCCTGATCAACTATTTTATGGTTACCCGGTATTATAACAAGTTAATGACATCACGGATTGCACACGATTGGCTTAGGGTATAATAAGGAACCGATATGCTTAATGGAAGTTGATTGGGTGGAGGGTTAACCGCTGGTACACCCTGTATACAAACCCGGTCAATAACTAGAGGGCATATCGGATTCGGATTATACTTTAAACCACTTGTGTTAGTTGCTTGATGGTGTGATGTATTGAACATGAGTATGTGGTTTAGTGATGAACAATTATTGTGAACTTGGTATGATGGCATGATACATAATGATTTCCCCTAGAACATTAGTACTTTTGCCTTAGTGTAAAGATATGATTTATCTGTGATATGTCGGCATGAGAGCATTAACTACTTGTGTGACTAACATGCGAGCATTTTTGAGACTATGATGTTCAAGTAAATTAAGATACTATGAAATATTATGTGATCTAGTGTGTTAAGAGGCGTTTGTATGAATGTTGAGCTTGAGTTAGTAATTTAACGAATGTGTTCAAGGAAGTGGCTAGAAAAGAGCAAACAGGATAGTAGTAGAAGATTATGAACTTAAGTGATTATATGCAGGAATCAAGTCCCGTAGATTTCACCTTATATTGGCCTTATACCTAGAGTAAGAATACATGATTTTACTGAAAGGTATTCACTTATATAACGTAAGCAATGACGTCAAATGAAAATAATTTTTCAAAATGGCCGACAATAAATAAGATATATGGATCTTGATAGAACAAGATAAAGTATGATGGCTTTATCAGACTATCTTAATATGAGCGATAATAAAAGTATTGACTACGAACATGTTTCGCAACAAAATAAAGAGGGAAATAGACATGCGAAAATCAATAACTGTTTATATATATCCCTATATATATGACAACATGATTATTGGAAATATTCATGTACACTCAAAAGATTTTAATGTCTACAACTACAAATATCACATCTATTTAAAAGTTGATTAATGACATATGCTTGCACTCATATGCCCGTGATCAAGTGGACCATGTTTACTGTTCAAAAATGCCCTTTGAGATCACGACGTCTGAACTAATATGATTCTATAAATATAGAGTCATATCTCTTCGTTAAATATAACAAGATAAGAGTAACACATACTTACACACACACGACTGAGAGAAAATAAAAATAGTCTTGTTTGGTTAGTTTAAAGCAAACCTGTTGAAGGATTCTTAGGCTGAGAAACTCGAAAGTTTCCTTTATTGTGATCGCTTTCTCGACCGGTGATTTAAACATCATATCAATCTCTTTCGTTTCTGCTACTAGTATTCGGGTACGTTTCAAATACTTTACATATACCTTCAAGAATAATGTCCGGATTCAATGAGGAAGGGATTACTTCACCTGTACCTGAATCCCCCGACTCCCCTCAACATGTACAAGACCTACCTATGGAGGAGACCGGTCATTCTGGAGAAGAATATAATAACGCACTTGTCCATGTACCGAACATCACGTCCACTACTGTCGTTACCAATGTTCTTGCTGTCGCTACGCCTATTGTTACTATTCCAAACTCATCAGGGGAAGGTTCCTCAAGGCCACCCCGCTCTTTGCTACGAAGGCTCCGAACTCCTAGATACCCGGTTTTTAACCGCCCTCAGTCACGACGTCTTCAACCTATCCATACTGAACCACCCGCTCAACGGCTGCGGCGATCCAGCAACCTAAACGAAATACCAAGATTCCTAGCGGAATGGAGAATAGAGGAAGGACTCCTTAACTCCAACCAGTTCAGAATAGCCGTCGGTTCGACCAATATTCCTGCACTAACTATGGAACCCCTACATGACACTGTCCCTACTTTGGTCTTACGCACACTCCGAGCAGAAAGATGTATCGTTGAGTTGAGAGAAAGAACCAACATACTGCGGACACATGTGGAAGACCAGGGTAGCACGATAGTCGCACTGGAAAGTGAGATGGCGGGAGCGCATTTCAGGATTCATGATCTTGAAGACACTGTGTTAGAGCTGCAGGAAAAGGTAACACGGTTTGAGGCTATGTTTGAGGCGATATCTAGAGCCGCCTCTATAACCCCATCTACTCCATCACAATAGATATTATCTGGATATGTGCTATTTACGACGGAGGTGTCGAGAAATGTAAAATTTTAAAGAAAATAATGGATTTCTGAGATGTTCATATCTCAATATCTATCATCCAATGAACCTACTAGCTTTAACATAAATTCCTTTGAACCATAGATCACCTTTAATGATTGAATATTATCAACCAAAAATATGTACCATCTTCTCTAACTGAATAATAGTAATCTTGACAAAAGAACTTCAAACTTTAAAAAAAAAAAAATCAGAATTATTTGAAAGGCTAAGAATTATGATGAGGCACCAACAGTTCTTGGCCTCTTCACGTGTCTTTGAGAAAGTGGAGGATTGCTATTTTCGTCACCTCTCAGAGTGGTGTCTTCCTCTCCCGTAGTCTTCTGTAGATATTTCCTTAGACTTGCTTCACTTTTAGCCATTTTGGCATTCAACTCAGTCTCTCGTTTTCGAGCAAGTTCCAATATGTCGACGTGTTGATTTGCTGGTGTTTGCATCTCAGAACATGTTTCTCCTGCTTCTGCAAGTAGTAGTTCTTTGGCTAACTTCAGAGAAACTTCTTCTTTCATCGTTTGCTTTCTCTTTCGTTCCATGATCTCTTGAAGGATCACATCTTGAGAATCACCCTGTAGTGTTTCAAAATTTTTGTGACATAGAATAAGGCTAGTCGGTGACATAGGTCTTTTTTCCCCTGGAAGCAGTTGGTTCAACTATTGCTTCTTCAGATTGTGAGAAATTAGTAAGCTGATTCATCAACCCTTTAATTTCTTTGATTTCTGCTTCGAGTTTTGTTTAGTTATCAATAGATTCTCGTAATAGTGCCCTATCGGCTGCAAGAAGAAACGGTGCACTGAAATGAATTTGGTCAATTTGGGATGTAAAGGATGTAAACAAGGTGGTTTGTTCTGTAGAAGGTGATGCTACGGTACTGTTAAGTTGTTCAAATTGCTTTGACAAAAGCTCGATTGAACGTTCAAAAGTAACGTGTGTGGGAGTGGCCATAGCTAAAGTAAAATTGATAGAGGTGGTCGATTAGATTGCGTGGAAATATAGCTTCACACAAGAAAAATGTAAAGGAGAGAAGGAAATTTTAGTGTGTCTATCATCTCTACAAGTGTCCTTCTTATATAGAGAATAATAGATGAAGTGTGATCTGGAAGAACGGGCAAGTGTTCAGAAACTATAGTAAATTATAACTACTGCGACGGTTAGAAAATATTTGGTAGTCGTCTTTAAATCACGTTGCAAGTAGTTAGAATGATTTAAGGGAAATTCTTTTAACTGGGGAATTTCCCTACACGACAGAAACAGTATAAGAGAATGAGCAGTTAAGTAAGAGTCTATAATAGATAACATAGTTGTCTACAACTCAAAACATGTTAAAAAGAAAGAAAGTTGTATTTCATCACCAGTGCAAATTGAACGAGGCTCATTACACTATTTAAACAGAAATACAACAACTAAAACTATAGCACACTTAAAAACCATACAAAGAAACCCACGTGGCTACGAAGAGTAATGGAACCACGCCAAGAACGAACGCGACTAACCACCGAAAAGCCTCATCCAATGGAAGCTGAGCCACAGTAAGTAACCAAGCTATGATAATTATGTAAATCACAATTAGGAAAGGGCTCAACATTTTTGGAATAAGTAACCGTTTTGGTTAGATTTTTAGGAAGGAAAATGTTAAGTTAATATGAATGGAGAGATCTGGCTGGTCATCTTATTTTATAGTCTGAAAAGGAGCCGTTTCTAACGGTCAAATATGAAAGATAAAGTGAATTTGAATTTTGTATAGTGTTACCTGTGTGATGCTATAGTTAGACTTACCTGTGTCTAGACACAACATCTATACTATACCATAGATGTGTAAGTAATCCATACTATATGTGTATAAGTTGTTGATTTCTTCATGGGTACAAGTTGTAGAATGTTATACATGCTAGTTCTAAATGTTAATCGTGTTGAGGATTGTGTGCAAGTTCATCCTACTCTGTTGAGAGTAGAAGGATTCTGTTTAGAATCATATGAGTTTATCCTACTCTGTTGAGAGTAGAAGGCATCAATTAGGAGTGTTCTTTGTATCTTACTGTTAATTATGTGTGAATGTGTATGTGGATTAGATACTTAGATGCCATGTCTTCTAATATCGATTAATTGTCACAAAGACAAAACGTAAATCAAGTTAAGTATTTTATTACTTGAGGCAATCTAGATTTCGAGGACGAAATCCTTTTAACTGGGGAATAATGTAACATTTGTGAAATTTGACTAGATTTGACTCGTAAATTTAATGTAAATGATTTTCGTGAATATATATGAATAGTAACTGTATAGTACCCGTATACGTGAATAGTAACCGTATTTGTGAATAGTACTGTATACATGAATACTAACTGAATAGTACCGTATATGTGAATAGTAACCGTATTCATGAATAGTGATTGAGAATAGTAATCACGAATAGTAACGGTAAATAGTAAAGGTAAAAAGTAAATTGTAAATAGTAAAGGTAAAAAGCATATTCCAAAGCATATGCTAAAGCATATTCTAAGACATATTCCAAAGCATATGCTAAAGCATATTCTAAAGTATATTCCAAAGCATATGCTAAAGCATATTCTAAAGCATATTCTAAAATTATTTTCTATAAATAGCCACCTTAGTTTAACCATAAAACTCACACCATTATATATTCACTTCTAAAAATCTCTCTTTCTCTCTAGTAAAGAACACACAAACACATTTCCATATTTCTTCCCTTATTTTCTTCTAAAAACTCAGGATCATCATCATCATAATAAGTACTAGAAATTGTATAACAATAATAAACATATTCATTTGGTTCAAGTTCAAGAGTTTTCTCCAATTTTCTTACGACTGTGTCCAAGGTCAACGGAGCTTTGTAAGTGATTTCATTTATGAAATTCTTTGATTTTGAAATATGATTCATAGTTCAAGTAGAAACATCGATTTTGGTTAAATTACTAGCTATTAACACAAGTATTTAAAGGATTTATATTTGTTTAAAACTCATTAATGGTAACATGAGATTTTGGAAGTGGGTTTTGGTTTATATATGATATATATATGCTTGATTATACTTGTATTAAGTTGTGTTAAAATTTGGTAGTTCAATTTTGACGTTTGGTGGGTCGATTTGAGATCAAAAACCCGTTTTTTTGTGATTCTTTCGTCTCTCGCGCCGTGAGGGCTGTTGGTCGCGTCGTAAGGCTTCAGGTTTACAAGAATTTCGAATACAGGTCAAAATATCGCGCCGTGATACCAAAATATCGCGCCGCAAAGTCAATTTATCGCGCCGTGATAAACTGCAGAAAAGTCATTTTCAAACGCTTATAACTTTTGATCCGTAAGTCCGTTTTCGATGATTCCAGTGACCACGGAAGCGTAATTGAGTCTATTTTCCAATGGTTCATGCCTCTGAGTCCAGAACATAGTTCTAACATTTCAAAAGTTTTGATAAAGCAACAGTGGTCAAGTTTCGACTAGTCATTGTGAAACAAAATGTAGTGATTCCACTTCGGTTGGATCAAATCCTTATAAAATGGACATAATAAAGCTTTTATAGTAAGATTAGGTCAATATTCATAGGACCTTACCTCTTGAGATGCTTTAGGATTAATGTAATACGTGTATGATAGGTTTTGGCTATCGTGGATATCGGTTCTACTTCCTTTCGACTTGGGATTTTATTGCTCATTTCAGGTGAGTTTCGTAGCTCCCTACTCAATTGAGATTCGGGCTGAAAAGTGTACACATACGTGCTTGTTTGATTGTTTGGTTGATTTGATTTACGGTTTATTGATTGTTTGATGAAATGTTTCGATTGAATTATGGAACTGATTGATTGATGATTGATGGATAGTTTTGATTTATTGGTTGATGGTTTACGCATGTGATTGTGATATTGTAAATTTATTTAGGATAGACGTACATACATGGAAGTCGGTTATGCCTTCAAAGGGTTTTAGATGTGGTGGGAAGGCTGCGGGTGACCCTATATATAAGCATCTAGGACTCGTTGAAAGTAGAATCCTCCTAAGTGTATGTACGTATAGTCTTGTTTGGTTTGTTGGATATATGGACTTGTTTATTGATGATTATGCTTATTGAGACGTACTTGTTGTGTGCATTGGAAACTTATACTAAGGCAAGTTGTTTAACTGTAAGGCCACCAAGGCAAGTTGTTGAACTGTAAGGCCACATTTTGAGTACTTTGGGTACTATATGTACTTGATGCCAAGTATTGATATACTTGATGATTTGATATGATTTACACCACAATGTGGACCGAGTACTTTCATGTACTTGATGCCAAGTATTGATATACTTGATGATATGATATGAATTACACCACGATGTGGACCAAGTATTGTGATACTTGATGATTTTGGGGTATATTGCATGACATTGACTCGTATATGATGTAAGTATTGACATTTATACACATTTGATACATTGCATGACATTGACGTGTATACGATACATTTATTGGTAATGATACTATTTGTACTTGATTGTATACGAACTATTTTGTATCATTTGTTGTTTGTTTACTAATTTGACAAGGTTGAACGATATGTTAACCTCAATTGTCTAACAGGTGACGTACATGGGTTTGTTGTAAGTACATTGTTTGATGTTGTTATTACATATGATAATGTTATTGATGATAGTTCCTTGTAAACCATTACTACGAACTCACCAACCTTGTGTTGACACTTGCTAGTACACTTTTCAGGAAATCAGGTGAATCAAAGTCGAGATACATGATTGTTGGTTGCTTGAACCCAGACTTGGACTGATATGGATCAAGGATTCATTTACTACCTTTTGCATTATGCTTAGGATCGTTTGCCATCGTTTGGGTTAACTTGTAAACTTTTGGTGACTACTTGCTCCTTATGCATTTTGTGCTTGTATTTGACATTACTCGCCGGATTCACTGAATTCATGTATTTTCATTTAGTTGCCTACGATAATTCCACTGTGTGCTATATAATTTCCGTAATATCTCGGGCCCAGCTTGGGGTGTTACAGTGTTGGATCCGCCAAACACTTCTTAAGATTACAAACATGAAACACATTATGAACTCCACTTAATTTTTGAGGGAGCTCCAAACGATAGGCAACCGGACCGATACGCTCCAAGATCTTGAATGGGCCAATATACCTTGGCCCTAATTTGCCACGCTTAACAAAACGAACTACACCCTTCCAAGGAGACACCTTTAGCAAAACAAAATCGCCTACTTCAAACTCGAGAGGTCTTCGTCTCACATTAGCATACTTCAATTGTCGTTCCCGAGCCACTCTCAATTTCTCCTTGATTTGCGTGATCACCTTAGTCGTTTCAATGACAATCTTGGGCCCAATGAGTTGGCTTTCACCAATCTCCGCCCAAGCCAATGGTGACCTACAAACTCTCCCATACAAAGCTCTAAATAGTGCCATTTGAATACTAGCATGATAACTATTATTGTATGAGAACTCGACCAACGGAAGATGTACATCCCAATTGCCACCAAATTCGATGGCACAAGCTCTTAACATATCTTCAAGTGTTTGGATCGTTCTTTCACTTTGACCATCGGTTTGTGGATGGAACATCGTACTCATATCGAGTTGAAAACCCATTGCTTTTTGGAACGCCTTCCAAAACTTTGAAGTAAACCGGGCATCCCGATCGGTTATTATGGAAATCGGCACCCCATGCTTGGATATTACCTCCTTGATGTACAAGCGTGCCATGGTGTCAAACTTGTCGTCTTCCCGAATAGCTAAAAAGTGAGCCGATTTAGTCAACCGGTCAACTATCACCCAAATGGTGTCCCGACCACTACTAGTCCTTGGCAACTTCGTGATGAAGTCCATAGCAATTTCTTCCCATTTCCACACCGGTGTTCTTGGTTGAACTAGCAAACCGGGTGGTTTCTTGTGGTCGGCCTTTACTTGCAAACACGTAATGCATTCACTAACATACCTAGCAATATCTTTCTTCATCCCCGGCCACCAATACAAATCTCTCATACCAAAGTACATCTTGTCGGACCCCGGGTGAACCGAGTATGCCGACCTATGGGCTTCGTTCATCAATTTCATCCTTAGACCCCCAAAAACGGGAATCCACAATCGATCCACAAAGTACAACCCATCGTCATCCTTCCGATCGAATTGTTCTTCCAAGCCATGCAATGCTTCATTAATGAAGTTTTCCGGTAAGGTAGCCACTCTTTGAGCTTCAATAATGGTGTCACGAACACTCCTTTGCACGGTGAAGCTCATGGCTCTAATTCTTCTTGGATGCACACGTTCTTTCCGGCTCAAGGCATCGGCCACCACATTGGCTTTACCCGGGTGGTACCGAATCACACAATCATAATCACTAAAAAGCTCTAGCCACCTGCGTTGCCTCATATTCAACTCGCTTTGATCAAATATGTGTTGTAGGCTTTTGTGATCGGTATAGATCACACTTTTAGTGCCATACAAGTAATGTCTCCAACACTTCAAAGCAAACACGACCGCTCCTAACTCCAAGTCATGTGTTGGATAATTCTTTTCGTACACTTTCAATTGTCTAGATGCATATGCAATCACCTTGCCACGTTGCATCAAAACACATCCTAAGCCTTGCCCGGAAGCATCACAATACACAACAAAATCACCGGGCCCATCGGGCAAGCTCAAAATTGGTGCATCACATAACTTGTCTTTAAGCAATTGGAAGGCCCGCTCTTGCTTATCACCCCAATCAAACCTCCTTTCCCGTTGTGTCAACAAGGTCAAGGGTTGGGCGATTTTTGAGAAGCCCTCAATAAACCTCCTATAATAACCCGCCAAACCAAGAAATTGGCGAATCTCGGTTGGCGTCTTGGGTCGTCTCCAATTCTTAACCGCTTCGATTTTACTAGGGTCCACATGAATACCCTCCTTGCTCACCACGTGACCAAGGAAATGGACCTCTTCTAGCCAAAATTCACACTTGGAGAACTTGGCATACAATTTCTCTCCTCGAAGTAACTCCAACACTTGCTTCAAATGTTCGGCATGGTCTTCTTTCGTTTTAGAGTAGATAAGGATGTCATCGATAAAGACAATGACAAATTGGTCTAAGTAGGGCCGACACACCCGGTTCATCAAATCCATGAACACCGCCGGTGCATTTGTCAACCCAAAAGGCATCACCGTAAATTCAAAATGCCCATATCTTGTTCGGAAAGCGGTTTTTGGAATGTCATCTTCATGGACCCTTAATTGATGGTAACCCGACCTCAAATCAATCTTAGAAAAATATTGAGCACCTTGAAGTTGGTCAAACAAATCGTCAATCCTAGGAAGAGGATAACGATTCTTCACCGTCAACTTATTCAATTCTCTATAATCAATACACATTCGAAACGATCCATCTTTCTTTTTGACAAATAAGACCGGTGCGCCCCAAGGTGATTGACTAGGGCGAATGAAACCCTTTTCTTGGAGCTCTTTGAGTTGGGCGGCCAACTCTTGCATTTCGGTCATGGCTAAGCGATAAGGCGCTTTGGCCACGGGAGAAGCATTAGGAATGAGATCAATACGAAAATCAAGTTCACGAGATGGAGGCAAACCCGGTAGGTCATCCGGGAATACATCCGCAAAGTCCTTAACTACGGGCACGGTTTTCAATTCAACTTTGGTGACGTTTACATTATAGATTTTCCCTTCCCATGGCTCGGTTGTCTCACCTTGGACCACTAATTCTTCCCCGCTTTCTAATGGTATCCTCACAACCCTACTACCATAATCGATCACCGCGTTCATAGCCGACAACCAATCCATACCCACGATCACATCAAAACTACCGATATCAAAAGGCATCAAGTCTATGTAAAATGGGTGGTCACATAATTCTAACACACAATCACGAACAACTTGACTAATTCTAGACAATCCACCATTTACCATTTTGAGTTCAAATTAATATGACAACGGGCTAAGACTAGCATCGATCAACGGAATGAAATCATTGGAAATGAGGCTATAATCAGCCCCGGAATCAAATAACACGGTAGCATATTGGTGATTGAGAAGAAAAGTACCTGCTACGACATTGGGGTCAACACGAGCCTCGGCCGCATTCACGGCAAAAGCCCTTCCACGAGGTGCTAATTGTTGTTGTTGAGGAGCTTGTTGTTGTTGTCCTTGTTGTCCCCGATTTTGATTTGGACCGGCGATTTGCAATTGATTCGGATGCACGGTCACTTGAACTTGTTGGCCAATGAGATTAGGGCACCTATTACGGTAGTGGTCTTGGCTACCACACTCGTAACAATTACTCCGGGCCATCGGAGGATATCGAACATTAAGAGGCATAGGATTCAAAGGCATAGCACGAGGATTGTTAGGACACATTCTTGATACATGGCCCAATTGATTACAATGAAAACAAGCATCACACCGAACATTGGGCCTATGATGACGACTACACCGAGGGCATAAAGGAATAGCCCCGGTGTTAACTTCCCTAGCCGACACAACCGCCGCAAACACTCTTCCACCTCTAGTTGGCTTCTTATGATGATGCCTCTCGTCTTTCTTTGTGCCACTAGACTCGGGCACATTCTTTCTCTTACTATCATTCTTTTTTAGTTCACCACCCTTCACAAGCTCCATGGTGACACTAGCGGTTCGAGTGATGGCTTCATTAATGGTTAATGGCATGGTAGGATGAGATACAAGCACTCTCACCTTATGGGGCAAACCAACCACATACTTCTCCACCTTGCGCTCTTCGGGTCTAACCAAGTGGGGTATGAGCCTAGAAAGTTGGCCAAAACGGCGAGTGTACCCCACATGATCGGCTCCTTTCATGGTGAGGCTAGTGAATTCCTCTTGCAAATTCCTCATTTCATGAGGTGGGCAATACTTAGCAATAATCATTTGCTTGAAATTCTCCCAAGGAATGGAGTTAGCAAAGTCAATTCCCAAAGCATCCACTTCAACATTCCACCATTCAAGTGGATCACCACCTAACATGCCGGTGGCGTGGGAAACTCTTTGATCAAGAGTACATCCACTTCTAGGGATCACGACTTCAATCTTCTCTAGCCACTCCAAACAACCGGTGGCCCCACCTTCTCCCTTCCACTCCGGAGCTCCACAAGCCTTGAAGTCTTTAAAAATGCAACCTTGGCGGTAAACATTATTGTTGACTCTTTGTTGAACAAAACCTTCTCCTCCATCTTCTTCACCATTCACATTCACATCTTCATTTTCAACATGAATCGCTTCATCTTCCGGTTCTTCTTGTTCATTCCTATCCATGGCCGCCGAGATTCGGGCCACAAGTTCCGGCATAAGCTCATTGAGAGCTTGAGTGATGACCTCGGTTCTTACCGGGGGATTGGCACCACCCCGGCCACCTCCCACGACCACCACGACCTCCTCGATTACCCCTACCACCTCTACCGCCACGATTTCCACCTTGATTCTCTTGAACAATCGGTTCTTCTTGCTCGTTTTGACGCCTATAGTTAGTGTTAGCTCTCCTTGGCCTAACCATCTTTCCTGAACACACGTGTTAGATTAACGAGTTAAGTCTCACAATTCACACACGAATATCAAAATCAACCTTCAAGTAACACACAATTTCCACATTAAACCTCTCTAAATCGTTGCAAGAATATGATTATCTCTACGGGGATATTATCATGGCAATAATCTAAGGCTTCCCGGTCATACAATCCACAATCAACAACACAATCACAAATCAATTAACATCATATAAAAGGGGGTCAAGTCATAACAAGGCGGGTAAAGCATAGTCCGAATCTAACTTCAACATTCAATACATTAAAGATGTTTGTATAAAGGGTGTACCAGCGGCTAAGCCTCCACACCGTTAATATATTGAATGGATGTCAGGACTCAGTTCCGTTATGCCCTCTAAGTATTAGTCGGGTATGTATACAGAGTGTACCAGCGGCTAACCCTCCACCCAACCAACATCCATTAGACACACCGGGTTACCTACTATGCCCCATCCGCAATGCGCAATCCACGAGATCATTATCTTTCATATGACATAGGGTAATCATAGATTTGTTGATCATGCTCCTCTATGATTACCGAGTGTCATACTTCCGCTAGTGCCATCGTTTCACCTTGCTAGGGACAAATAATAAATGGTTCCAAGATTCCACACATCAACAACTCACGGTGTATCCCGACACTATTACGAACATCAATCAATAAGTTTATCAAAACCCTACGAACTCTGGTCAAACAACTTTCACATCCCATACAATTCACGTTGCACACATAATTTCCTATCATGCAAGCTAAATATGAAGTGTTTATGCAATGGTTATAGTCTAGGTCATTCCACCTAATTCTCTACAACCACGGCTCTGATACCATTCTGTAACACCCCAACAAGGCGGGAATATGGGGCATTAAAAGAAAAGCTCAGCGTGACATGGAAATTAAGTAGAGACAACTAAATGCATTCAAGGATTAGAGCAATCCATACATAATTCAAGTACAAATACAAGTTACGGATCAAATAATGCACAAGGAGCACAACACCATCAATAGTTTACAAAAATAGATCAAATGATGGCTAACGATCCTAGGCATAACCCACAAACGGGTGCAATGAATCACGGATCCACAAAAGTCCAAGCTCAATCCTATCACATGCAATGCAATCATCCACCACGTCTTTAATTCACTTGATTACCTGAAAAGTGTACTAAAAACGTCAACATAAAGTTGGTGAGTTCGTAGGTTTTGACAATAGGAAATAAGTGTCGGGATAACAACCGTTTAACCTTGATTCGATCAATTAACGATCATATAACGAACATACCGATCACACAACGAACTTGTAACCTTGGTTAATCAAACGAACATATATCGAGCTTGTAACCTTGGTTAAATAACCAACCGAACATAACCAATCGATCTTGTAACCCTAGCGATCTTGTAACCTTGGCTAAGTAGCCAAACGATCAAACATACGAACATAACAACACATATACCTTGACTTAATCAACAAACATTTATATAAAAACCCGGACATGGTAATTAAACGAGCATATAACGATCACATAAGCATAAACGAACACAAGTACACTTTTCACCCCAAAGTCATACAAGAAAAGGGGCTACGAACTCACCTTAGCCTTAGAATTCGTTAAAAGAAGATTAAGCGTATGAGTGGGGAGCACACGATCGCAAACCTATTACATCAACATTAAATCATCACATTATAGCCTACGTTACATTACAAGTCATCCTAGGCCAAACCAAGACACCCCACGGTCGGATAAACGAACAAACGATTGGAAAACAAGGAAACTGGAAAAATGGATATAGATTCACCCCATATGGATGATACCAAGAGAAAGTAGACTCTCTCACGTTTCCAACGATAGGTCATACGTTAAAAACGGACTTACGGTTTAAAAGTTACGATCGTTTCAAAAATAAGTAAGTCTGCCCTTCGGATGCGACATGACCATCTATGGTCACGACATGACCATCATCAGATCAGCCAACCAACTAGCCAAACACGACCCAAACACAACCCAAACCCCATTTTTGACTTGCAAATCGACTTGGGAAGTTTCAAAACTCATTTTGAGACATAAACAAACATATTTTGACATAAATAAACATAACCCACTTCATAATTTTGTTTCACAACATCAAATCAAGCTCAAAATCACTTGTACCCATTTTGAAACCCTAATGAAACCCTAGTTGACCCATTTTTGACTCTTGACCCGAATTTGACCAAGAACACACAAGATTCGACTATGAAATATGTTTATAAGCATAAAATGATGAATTTGAGATGAATTTAACTTACCAAATCTTCCACCAAAAGCTAAAATCCGAAATTGACCCAATTGAGTGGTTTTTCTTGCACTATGAACCCCAATTTTTGATATGTTGAAGAATTGATGTTGATGATGATAAACCCTAACAAAACCTTACTTGAAACATGAATTTGATGTATTAAATTTTAGAGAGAGAGTGAGAGTGCAAGAGAGTTAAATGCTCTTGCATTTAAGAGAGAGAGAGAGATAAGGGAAGGATGAATGAATGGATGAAAAGTGTAAGAATGTGGGTGGAGGATAAGGTTGGGGTAATTGGGTATGGATCTTGGGTATGGGTTGACCCAAGGACTATCCAAATATATGAATTTCTAGTGACTTAAACACCACCAATTATCGAACACCCAACTAAATCGATCACTTAACGTCAAATAGCACACGAACACAATCTAAGTAAAGCAATCATCAAATCATATATGCACCTTGAACACGATTAAATCACGAATAACTCGATCATATATTACTTAATTAATATAAATTAGTCAAACGTACATATAATTAACGGGTCAAATTTCCTGAATGTTACACCTACACACCTGAGCAGGGGTCCCATGTATGACTTCTTGTACAACCCTTCTTCTCGAAGCTCATACTGGGGTGCTTTTACTCGTATCTTTCGAGCCTGATCTCTATATGTTGGAAGCAAACCGCTGGTAAGATACTCTATCATGGGTGTCATCCATGTTGTTCCTTCTTCTTCGATAGCATTCACTTCTGGTTCTTCTTCAATAGATCTTCTTTCCAACACTTCCACCAGGACTTCTTTTGTTAAGTGAGCGAAGGAGGTGGATGTCAATTTACTCAAAGCGTCTGCTATTTTGTTTTTATTTCGGCTAATGTTCGATATTCGAAATGACCGGAACTTCTGTTTTATTTCCTTGACTTTTTCCACGTACTTTTTCATTATTGGCTCCTTTGCTTCATACGCACCGTTTACTTGGAAAGGTACTATTTGAGAGTCCACGTGAGCATGAACATGCTTCACACCCATTGTCTTTGCTATTCGAAGGCCAGCCAATAGTGCTTCATACTCTGCTGCATTATTTGAGGCTTTGAAATTGAATCTTAGGGCATAAGTGAACTCTTTCCCTTCTGGACTAGTTAGGATGAGCCCGGCTCCAGATCCATCTGCACTTGAGGCTCCATCCGTGAAAAGTTTCCATACGGGGTCCTTAGAGCTTAACTCTGAGTCTTCTAGATGCGCTACCTCCAGCTCCCTTCGCTTCTTTTTGACATCTCTAACCGGTGTTTCGGCTATGAAGTCTGCTAACACCTGTCCTTTAATGGAATTTCTTGGACGAAACTCAATTTCGTGTTCTCCCAACTCTATTGCCCATTTTGCCAGTCTTCCCGAAGCTTCTGGCCTTGCTAACACTTGCTTGATGGGCTTATCAGTTAGTACTTGAATGATATGAGCTTGAAAGTATCTTCTTAGTCTTCTTGCCGCATGTATGAGTGCTAGGGCTAGTTTTTCTATCTCTGAATATCTGGTTTCAGGTCCTTGGAGCACCCTGCTTACATAATATACCGGCATTTGACTATCTTTCACATTTGCCATCAATACTGCGCTCACAGCTTCTTCAGACGTTGCTAGATACATTTGGAGTACTTCTCCTTTTTCCGGAGCTACCATAGTTGGGAGATGGTCTAAGTAGTCTTTTAACTCTACAAAAGCTTTTTCTGCTTCTGATGTCCAGTGAAAACTTTGCTTATCTGTGCATCCCTTTAAAGTTTTGAAGAATGGGAGGGAACGTTCTGCTGACTTTGACAAGAAGCGGTGAAGTGCTGCCAGCTTCCCATTCAAACTTTGCACCTCCTTCAACGTTCGTGGAGAGCTCATGCTTTTCATTTCCTTCACCTTTTCTGGATCTGGGCGGATGCCCTGCTTTGTTATTACATGACCCAGGAACTGCCCTTCTTCCATGCCAAAATTGCATTTTTTCGGATTAAGCTTCATTCCTATGGACCTTAATGTTTCAAAGGTCTCTTGAATATCCCATAACATGTCTTCTTCTGTTTTGCTTTTTATAACCATATCATCCACATACGTTTCTAGGTTTCTTGAGGCCAAATGGCATCTTTCTAAAGCAATATATTCCTTCTCCTGTGTAGAATGATGTCTTCTTCTCATCATCTTTATGCATTTGGATTTGATGGTACCCTTTGTATGCATCCAGGAAGCATTTCAACTTAAAGCCCATCAAAGATTCAACCTTCCAGTCTATTTCGGGTAGCGAGTAACAATCTTTCGGGCAAGCTTTGTTTATATCTGTGAAGTCTACACACATTCTCCATCCTCCATCATGCTTCTTTACCATTACTGGGTTTGCTACCCAGCTTTGGTATTTGACTTCCGGAGTATGCCTGCTTTAACTAGGTCCGACACTTGTTCTTGTGCCGCTCGTGCCCGGTCCGGAGCTAGGCTCCTTCTTTTCTGTTTGATAGGTTCAACATGTGGGCAGACATTCAACCTGTGCTGCGTATCGAATACTTCATCTCCAAACTTAAGTTGCCTTGGTACCCTGTCATATCTGAAGGAGCCCATGCAAATACATCTTTATTCAGTCGGAGCATGTCTTTAAGTTGCTTCTTAACCTCTGTTGGTAGTTGCTTCCCTATGGAGATAGACTGATCCGGATACTGGGATTAATAAATATCTTTTCTGCTTCGTTACTTAGTTCCAGCTTCTTTGGTTCTGGTGCTTCACTTGTTGGGGCTTCAACTTGCGCACAATGGTGAGGCTTCTTATATTCAGAACGCACGCATCCAACTCCATTTCTTGTCGGGAACATGGCTAAAGCGTGAAGTGGGGAGGGGATTATTCCCATTCGGCGCATAGCTGTTCGACCTAATATCACGTTATAGGGAGATTATGCCCTAATGATTATAAACGTTAGTTCTTCCATTGTTGTTCTCGGGTGTTCACCAATCACTACTTTGAGGGTTATCTCCCCTAAAGGCCAAGACTTCTCCCCAGAGAACCCTACTAATGCATTTCCCGAGTCCCTTCTTCGTGTCCGGAGAGCGGGTCTAAGCTTTAAATAACAATGCTCGTACATTATTTCACAGCCACTTCCTGTATCTAGGTGAACTCTCTTCACTGGATGGTTCCCTATGACTGCTCTTATCAAGATAGGTCCTTCTGTTCCTTCATTCGGAGGGAGCATTGGGAAGGTTATAGATGTTTGCTCCCATCTCTGTCTTTCCCTTTCTGGCAAATGCCTTTCTCTTGCGTATTCTACCATCATGATGGGTTCATCAAGGGGTTCCTGCTTCGGCCCTGCAGGTTCCGCGACGTTTTGCCTTCTTTGATCGTTTTTTGTACGCTGCTCCTTCAACCCTTTTATTAAGTTACTCAATCTTCCCGTTTTCATAGCTTCTTCCATTTTCATCTTCAATATGCGGCAATCATTTGTATCATGTCCATGATCATTGTGGAAATCACAAAATTTTGCAAGGTCCTTCATTTTGTCTTTATTACGATCTCTTGGTGGTAGCCTCTCTGTCGCCAAAACATCTCTTTGGGGTCTTGGAGGAGTGACTAGTGTTCCCCTATTCGGTGGGGGTCCTCTAGAAAGGGGCGGGTATGGAGAGTGCTTGTGTCTGTCTACTCTTTCATTTCTGTATACCCTTCCTCTTCTGCTACTAGATCCTGGCCCTCCTCCCCACGGTGGTCTCCCCTCCAGAGCATGTGCACCATGGACTTCTCCAGCTGTTTCTTTCGCTGTAAGGAACGTGTATGTTTTGTCCATAACACTTGTATATGTTCCCGGAAGATCTTGCGACAAAAATTCTACCAAGGGGCGGTACCGGAGGCCGTGAACGAAGCCGAAGATTTTTTGATCTTCATTCAGTCCTTTGATAAGGGATGTTTCTTCTGTGTACCTTGTAATGAATTGGCGTATGCTTTCATTATCTTTTCTTTTAATGTTGTGCGCCTCCAGATGGATCTTTTTATACTTCCTCTGCTGACTGAAAAAGGACCTGAACTTTGTCTTGAGATCTTCAAAATTCATTATGCTTCCCATTGGTAAGCCATCTAACCATGCCCGAGCAGTATCTTTCAAAGTAAGTGCAAACATGTGACATGCTACCAGGACTCTCCACCTCTCCATTCGTATTATTGCATTGAAATGCTTTAAATGGTTGTCTGGGTCATCTTTTCCGTCATACATCTCTGCTCCTTTAGGTAAGCGAACTCCTTGCGGTAGGGGATATTCCTCAATCCATTGAGTGAAAGGACCCGGTTCTGTCTGTACCAGCATATCTTTTTTATTTGGAGCCCACTGTTGGTTCGTGACTGGCACTGAAGTGTTATATTTGTGGGATTATTTGCTCCTGCCCTGTGCCGGTTGTCTGCCAGTAGGGTGGGAAAGCATTCTACATACTTGATCTTGGTTGTGGTGGTGATACTTGTGTAAAGTTTGGCATCGGAGTGTTGTATTGAGTGGGATTAACATATTGGGTATTGTATTGAGGCATCGGATTGACGAAGTTTGTGCTGGGTGTTGCTACATAGGGTCCATATTGGTACCCTTGTGCTTGTGGGAGAGTTGCTTGAGCATATTGTACCTGTGGAGTATTAGTATAACCATGGTAGGTTGAATTATACACTTGGCCCGTTTGCTGAACTTGTGTTGCCGCAAGGGGAGGTAGATAACTTGGTTGTTCCGGTACTGCCAAGCTTGTTCCGCTTCCTACTATGTGTGGTACCGTTGCATGAGCTGCATTGGTGGGTACGGACCGCTGTCGGGACCTTGGTCCGGATTGGCCTGCTGGTGGGGCTTCAGCTTCTATCTCTTCATCTACCTCTTCACTCTCACCATCAAAATTTAATTGTGTTTGGACATCTCTTAAAGTGCTCTCCTCAACACTTCTCTTAAAAATGGTTCAATAGCTTCCACCTGCCTTTGGGTCGATCGGAGGCTGGTCCGGACCGATGATGGAACCTCATTTGCAGTACCACCTCCGGAAGGGTTGCCGAACCCAGGAGGTGGTTCCGGATTCTCTCCTGCTGACATTATTGCCTCCGTCACAAACTCTTCGGAATAGAGTGCGGATGGCGCCACTTGTTTAAACGTATTTCGTCGTCTAATTACTAGGGGTGAACTTGCTAGAGGAGGGGTCAGAAGAAGGTTGATTATGTTTATTGGCGGTTCCCTATCGGTGATGGAAGCTATTCCACGCCACTAAAATAATCAGAGGAAAGTGTGTGAGTGTGTGAAATCATCTGCCTCAAATGAATGATTGAGGCGGGTATTTATAGAGGCCAAGGAGACAAGGTCTGAATACTTGTCTCCTGTGACCCATCGGTATGGCCTGGAGCCCGTTAAAGGGGTACCTTCTTTGGATGGGATTGGTTTAATATTACGTCACCTTGTCAGTTTGGTCGGCCACGTGTCTTTTAGGTGAGTCTCTTTTGTGGCTCACTTACCTGGTCCGGAGCCTGGTCCGCTCCCCCAAGACATGTCATACTTGGTTTTGTTGACTAGGTCAAGGTGTTGACTAGCTTTGACTAAGGCAATGTATTATCATACACTATCATCTGTTTAGCTTGAGTTCATTAACTTCTCACCTGAGTGAGGCTGTAAACGAACCGAACGAACACGAACGGGACCTTGTTCATGTTCGTTCGTTTAACTTAACGAATGGTTCACGAAGGATAAACGAACATAATGTTGTGTTCACGAACGGATTAACGAATTGAACATAATGGCTTCTTCATATTCGTTCGTTAGTGTTCACGAACGAATGTTCACGAACACAAACGAACGAACACTAATGAACAGACACAAACGAACGAACACAAACAAACTACAATAAACAAACATATAGTTATAAGTATTAGAACTAAAATTCAAGATTACAAAATATCCAACGGCTAAAAGTTTTACGAAATATTCTTACTTATGAATTATGATACGAATATACAACATTTATTTAATAAAAAAAAGGTTTATATCCTTTCATTTCCAAAAAAATATAGTTTAAAGTTTAAACTTCGAGCCCAATATTACACGATCACACACTTTTGATATAAAAGAAGTATTTGTATTTAAATATTTTGCTTAAAATATAGATAGTAGGTATTAATAATTTAATATACAGAAATATATATATGGGGGACGGTAATATAAGGCTGTTAGATACCTAACCATAAAATTCATGGGGCCCAAACATTTATTCATTAATAAAAAAATATTAAAAAATTTGTATGTGAGGGGTTCCACACCTAAGCTTAGGTGCCGGACAGCCTTATATTCCTATATATATATATATATATGGGGGAAATCAAATAAGAACAGTCTTAAAATAAGAACACGGTGAGAACACTTAAAAACTACATTTTGATGCATTAAAAGTCCATAAAACTAACATAGTGTATAACTAATTATCATTATTTAAGTGTTTAACAACACATTGATTTGTCAAAATCGAGAAAAATCATGTTTTTTGTTTTGTGCATCCATCTTGGATGCATATTCATCAAAATGATGCATCTCATTTTGACGGATCAATATGTTGTTAAACACTTAAATAATGATAATTAGTTATACATATGTTAGTTTTATGGACTTTTAATGCATCAAAATGATGTTTTTAAGTGTTCTTACCGTGTTCTTATTTTATTATACATATGTATAAGATATATAAAAAATATTAAAACTATTTTTTAGCTAAATGATTAGGTATTAGTATATGTAAACGAACATAACGAACGAATGTTCACGAACATAAACGAACGATGTTCACGAACGATTGTTCACGAACATAAACGAACGAACGTTCACGAACAGATTATCGAACGTTCATGAACATAAATGAACGAACGAGAGCTTTGTTCATGTTCGTTCATTTAACTAAACGAACAAAATTGTGTGTTCATGTTCGTTCATTTAACTAAACGAACGAACACGAACGAACTTCCCGCCGAATAGTTTGTGAACTGTTTATGAACTGTTCAGTTCGTTTACAGCCCTACACCTGAGTAGCTGTTAGGGGAGAATTCGTATTTTATCATAAAATTAATGTATTTTTCTTTATTTAAATTCTCTTCTTAAAACACTTTAATAACTTACGTGGATGATGAACAAAACAATAAGAACCTGTTCGGTTTTTTACTTAATTTAAACTTAATAATTAAGAACTTACTACATTCAGTCATATTTTATGTTTCTTTTTTGACTTAATAAAAAAAATAACTGTCAATTACTTATTTTTACTTAATACATACAGACATTATTTATACATTCAGCACTTAATACATTTACATTTAATGACTAAAAAAGAACTAAATCTTGTTAGCAAAAGCTAAATGGCATCACAATTCACAACCCCTTTTCTTTCGATGTGGATATTTGTTAAATAAAAGAAACCAAAAAATCTCCTAATCAAGAAATGAAGTTATATAAGAAAAAGTTTTAGATATATTTGGCTGTTTATTTATTTTAAAAAAAAACTATAAAAAGCAAATACAAAACAAAGGTATTGTAGGTGATATAGAAGAAAGAAAAAAAAAATATCGTATATGTGTTTGCAAGTTGAGAAATAAGTTTAGTTTTTTGAGAGAAAAAAAGTAAATGGTTAATATTTTTTCGTGTGCATGACATGTGACCAACTTGAGGAAGCCAATTAAGTCGACGTCAAAAGTTGCACCATCAATATACCCCTAAACGAATGGTATGACCAACGAGATAATTTTTTAAAGATCATGGACGATTAATGAATGTCAACAAACCACTGAAATCATTCGTGTAATTTGTTATTTCTTGTTTATTTAAACATATAAATAGAAATAGAAATAAGGTCTTTTATTTATTAGATTTTTCTATACTTCATAATATATTTAAACTACTAATATTATATACTATTCGATAAAGTTATACTAAAGCAATTAGCAATATACTAGTGAGCTATTATATTTGCAAACAACCAATAACTTTTAATCGTCAAAATGATTTTGATTTCGGTCTCATATGAACCGGTACCAGTTTATCTCGATATTTTCGATGTATTTTCGGTTTTAAGTTAAATTCGATAACCACTTTTCGAAATCGGGAACGAGACTATACCAAAATGGTAACAAGATTCAAGAAAAATGGTTCATTCCTGGACACAACCTTGTTGTAAATAACGGTTGGCATATGTTATTATTTCCTCCGTCCCATTTTAATTGTCCTATTTTAACTGGTCAAGTCTTTTTCTTCCGACTTTGACCGTAAATATCTTTGTTTGTATTATATATTAGTTGATGAAAGTTATATCAATGAAAAGTACATTTAAAACTCAATCAATTCATATATGTTATATCAAGTATTGTATAACACAAACAAAAATACATACGGTCAAAGTTGAAAGAAAAAGACTCAAAAAGTCAAACTAGGACACTTAATATGGGACGGAGGGAGTATTACTTTAACTCCTCCCGCCAAACCTTATCTGTTTATCTCTCTCTTTATATCTTTCTTTCTGTGTGTTTGTTCGTGTGTGTGGTTACAAAACAAAAAAAGAATGTCTTGCATATCTGTTTCACTCTCAAATTCTGTTACTCGATCCACACACAAACACACATGTTCTAAAAACTGGGTCATCAGATCGTCTTCTGCTGCTCCCCCCAACGTCGATTTCACCTCTCTCGAATCCGCGATTGCCAAGGTATTCATTCATTCATTCTAGTTTTTCACAAGCCAATTTTCTTGATAGGTTGACCCCATTGTAATAAGTTCTTATATGTAACAATCTGCTTTTATTCAACTTAATTATTATAGTAGACTTATCATGATTTTGTATTCGTATATGTATTATATATGAGAATTACCATATATCCGTATGGTTGGAGGTAAAATTTAAAGATTATATGGATTTGTAAGGATATGATATATAGCTGACTAGGCAATTATGGCGCCTAAGGGCATCATTACTATCTATCAGTGACTAAGAAAT